>OY992539.1:72147982-72502982 GCA_963921195.1 Pegoplata infirma | reverse complement strand
AGACAGACAGACAGACAGACAGACAGACAGACAGACAGACAGACAGACAGACAGACAGACAGACAGACAGACATACAGACAGACAGACAGACAGACAGACAGACAGACAGACAGACAGACAGACAGACAGACAGACAGACAGACAGACAGACAGACAGACAGACAGACAGACAGACAGACAGACAGACAGACAGACAGACAGACAGACAGACAGACAGACAGACAGACAGACAGACAGACAGACAGACAGACAGACAGACAGACAGACAGACAGACAGACAGACAGACAGACAGACAGACAGACAGACAGACAGACAGACAGACAGACAGACAGACAGACAGACAGACGGACGGACGGACGGACGGACATCGCTAGATCGACTTAAAATCGATCGAGGATCATAAATATATATACTTTATGGGGTCCTAGACCAATATTTCGAGGTGTTACAAACGGAATGACAAACTTATATATACCCTCTATCACTAGAGTGGAGGGTATAAAAATGATTTTTTTTTCAGAGGTTGGTTTAGTTCTTTTAAGGGGAACTTTTTCCCCCCTGGTCCGATTTTGCCCATTTCCGAACTTAACCTGCCTACGACCATAAGACATATTCGTGCTAAACTTGAGGAGCCTAGCTCTTTTATTTTGAACTGTATCGTGTTAACTACAGACGGACGGACAGACGGACATCGCTAGAATGTCCTAGACCGATATTTTGATGCGTTACACACAGAATGACAAAGTGAGTATACCCCCATACTGTAGTTGGAGGGTATAAAAATTGTTGTTAGATGTTCCAAATTCATATTCATTAAAAAGTCAGGTGATCGCGCTATTTTAGATATCAGCTTGTTCCGTGGTACTATGATGATTTTTCTATAAAAAACATTCAAAATTTAAGATTTTTTTTAATAGAAAAAGTATCAGCGTCTACAAAGTTTTAATATAATAATTGTTTAAGAATCTGATATATTTTTGTATAAAAAAATATTTAAGAATATGAAGATTTTAATATGGAAAATATAACTTTGAATCTGATAGTTGCTCTATAAAAAAAATCTAAGAATCTTAAAACTTTCTACAGAGAAAATGTTTCAGAATCAATAAATTTTTTAATAAAAAAAAAAAAATTCCCAACAACGAAAATATGTATTAGAATCAGAAAATGTTTTTTTAAAAAAACTCTTTTCAGAATCTGAGAATCTCCTATAGGAATAATATTTCAGAATCTCACAATTTAATATAGAGAAAGTGTCTTAGATTTTTTTTTAAACTTTTTGTTTTTATGATTCTAATGCGAATTTTTATTAGATAAAACCAATTTATGTGTTTTTAAACATATTTTACAGATATTTTGATATAAATCCCAGCAAAAACATGGTAATGAGTTGTGAAAAGTAATCATTACCAAGTACATTATTTATATTGAGTACCCATTACCATTAACATTATTTTAAGCCCAAAAGTAACTACTTTTCAGTAATATGTTATAAAACAACTTCTAAGTAATAATATCAGGGTTTACAATTAGCATACACAAAAAATTTTTTAAACAATATAATACTACAAATATTTCACGCCTTCAATATTTTTCTTTATTGCTAATTTAAAAATTAGAAGCTAAAGCAATTTTGTTAAATTGCTAATTTATAAATTCAAACTTGAACATATTTTCAAAATGAATATATTCAAATTTTAAAATTTCTAAAGAAAATATTTTAGCAAATTTAAAAATTTGAAAATGAAAAAAAAACTGGTGACAGCAAATTTAAAAATTTTAAAATTAAAAAAAAAACTGGCCACAGCAAATTTAAAAATTTTAAAATTGCAATTTTAGCAAATTTCAAAACATTTAAAATGCTAAAATTGTAAATTTGAAATTCCGAAAATTGCAATTTGGTAAATTTGAAAATATTTAACATGCTTGTTTAGAAAACTTAAAAACTGAATATATTACAATTTGAAAACAATACAAATTGAATACACATACATACGTATGTGTGTATGGAAAAAAAAAATGATGAACGATATTTATTAAACGAATACATAAATATTAAAAGATAAAAATGTTACACGGTTTTTCCTCAGACTTCAAGAATACATTTTCTTAAGTATTTTTGCCTCCTAAACATAAATCTGTCATCAGAAAAAGTTGTATCGCCTTCTCGACACATAGGCATTTTAGTTTTTTGTGGACCAATACCTCAAAGCCAACAATTCTTTTAGTATTGGAAAAATGTATGTTAAAAATTGGCATGAGTTTAAAATTTTTAAAAAATTTTAAAATTACTTAAAAATATTTACTTTTAAATGCCGAGTGACGCCTTTTGAATTTCTATATGGCTGATCCAATATGGCGCCCAATTTTTTAAAAAAATTACAGATTCGCTTAAAACGTTTTATATATGGGTTCTTGGGGTCGCTTAAGAAGAACCTGCAGTTGGATTTTTAAAATTCAATATGGCGGACTCAACATGGGGACCAATATTTTAAAAAAATAAACCCATTTGCTTGAAACTTTATATGCTCAGGGTTTTGGGGTCGCTAAAGAAGAATCTGAAGTTAGATTTTCTAAGTTCAAGATGGTGGATCCAACATGGCGATAAATGATCCGACCCAATGGCGTATACAGGGGGGGGGGCGGTGGACCGGGCCCTCCCGAAATGATTTCACAAATTTCAGGATTTGGTATCAAATAACAAGTACAATATTAAAAAACTTCTTAAAAAAATCGAAAAACATTTAGGAATCTAAATTTTTTTAAAGAAATATGTTTTGAAACCGAAAAATTTTTCTGTTAAAAAAATCTCAAAATCTGAAAATTTTTTCTTAGAATTTCAAACTTTTCAACTTAAGATACTAATCAAAAAATATCTTACAACCTAAAGTTTTATGTACACAAAAAATGAACCTAATTGTAAGTAAAATGTAGTCAAATCTTAAAATGCGACTTTGTCTTTGAGAAAATGCCTCAGAACGAGACTATTTCTTAAAAAAAAAAATGTCTCAGAATCTTACACTCTTCTAAAAAAAATGTCTCAGAATCTAAAACTTTTTATAAGAAAAATGTCTGAGAATCTAAGACTTTTTTTATAGGAATAAAGTCTTTAAATATTAGCCTTTTTCTCAGAATCTAAGACTTTTTCTATAGGAAAAATGTCTCAGAATCTGAGACTATTTCTATAAAAAATTCTCAGAATCTGAGGCTTTTCTACATGAAAAATGTTACAGAATCTGAGAACTTTCTATAGGAATAATGTCTCTGGATCTGAAAAATGTCTCAAAATCTGAGATTTTTTCTATAAAAAAATCTAAGAATCTGAGGCTTTTCTATATGAAAAATGTTTTAAAAAAAATGTTTCAGAGACACAAGCTGGGACTTTTTGTGTAGAAAAACGCTAAAAATCTGAGGCTTTTCTATTGTCAAAATATTTTTTCTATGGGAAAAATAATTCAGAATCTGAGACTTTCTCTTTATGAAAAATGTCTCAGAATCTGAGTCTTTTTCTATATTAAAAATATTTCAGAATCTGACAATTTCCTATTGGCAAAATGTCTGAGAATCTGAGACTTGTTCTATAAGAAAATGTCTAAGAATATGAAACTTTGTCTGTAGGAAAAGTGTTTAAGCATCTGAGACTTTTTCGATTGGAAAAATGTCTCAGAATCTAAGAAATTTTCTGTAGAAAAAATGTTTGAGAATCTGAGACATTTTCTATAGGAAAAATGTCGAAGAATCTGAGACTTTTTTATAAGAATCTGAGACTTTCTATAGGAAAATTATCTCAGAATTAGAAACATTTTCTATAGGAAAAATGTCTAAGAATCTTAGACATTTTCTACAGGAACATTTTCTCAGAATCCGAGAGTTTTTCTTTAGGAAAAATGTTTTAAGAATCTAAGACTTTTTGTATACTGTTTTCTTTTTAAAAAGGTCTCAGAATCTGAATAATTTTTCTTAAAGAAAAGGCGAAGATTTTCTCAGAATCTAAAACTTTTTGTGTAGAATGTTTCAGAATCTAAGAAAATGTGCTAGACTAGAAATATCTCAGATTCGGGGAAAATGTCTTACAATCGGAGTCTTTTCTTTTAGAAAAATATTTTATGAATATATTTATAGAATCATTTTCTAAAGTGACTTTTTCCCGAGAAACGTTTTTCATTGGAAATATGATTTAGAGTCTTTCACTTTTTCTATAACAAAAACTGTCTTAACTGGAAATTGTCATAGAATCTTAGACTTTTCTTTGAAAAAAATTCATGTTTTATTTTCATTTTCCTTTTAAATGCATTTGTTTTTTTTTCTTTATTTCCTTTTGAAATGTATTTAGGGTTTCACTTTTTTCTTCGATTTCCTTTTGAAAGATATTTGGGGTTTCTCTTTTTTTCAATTTCTTTTTGTAAGTATTCTGGGTTCTAGCCCGAGATAATCGGAGTTCACGGCTAAAAAAAATTAACAAAAGAAGTGCGGTTTCATCCGTAATATATCTTATTTTTCTTTACTCTGTGATTCAGTTCAAGGAAAAGATCGAGACAAATTCTAAAACATGTGGTGTTATGAAAATTTTTTGTAAAAAAAAAAATTGACAAAAAATTTTGGGCCCCTACCGAAATAAAATCCTGGATTAGGGGCGTATCGCATTTGAACTTTAAATTTCATAACAATTTTGTTATTTGCTTGTATTTCTTTGTTTTAAAGTTGCGAATGAGTAATATTAATTGCATAAATATTCGTCATACGCTCTGTTGACACAAAGAAATACAAGCAAATAACAAAATTGTTATGAAATTTAAAGTTCAAATGCGATTTTCTCGAAAAAAAAGATGAACGTGTTTCTGATTTTTTTGTGTGGATGGACAAACATCTGAACTTTAAAAAAAAGAAATAAAAAAGAAAAAAAAAAGTGGCCGGATTTTTGATAAATTGACTTTTTTAAAAAATAGAAAATTTCAGAACGGGTTCTGAAAATTTTCCAAAAAAAAAAAAATTTTAAGCGATAGCCCATACAAAACTATATAAGAACGTAAATTTTTGACATGTGGTAAATATTTAATCAAGGCAACTCGCCACAAATTTTACCATTTTTTTCAATATTTTACCACGCCTCCTAAGCCCAGTTTTCGAAAATTTGAAAAACCAAAAACGCAATTTTCTTAGTTACATATAGGGCTATCCAAACAACCTATTCAGAAATTTACGGGACACATGTTTTTTTTCGCTGGACATTTGGTGTGGAATGCCTCACATACGTATGTATGTGTATTCAATTTGTATTGTTTTCAAATTGTAATATATTCAGTTTTTAAGTTTTCTAAACAAGCATGTTAAATATTTTCAAATTTACCAAATTGCAATTTTCGGAATTTCAAATTTACAATTTTAGCATTTTAAATGTTTTGAAATTTGCTAAAATTGCAATTTTAAAATTTTAAAATTTGCTGTGGCCAGTTTTTTTTTTTTAATTTTAAAATTTTTAAATTTGCTGTCACCAGTTTTTTTTTCATTTTCAAATTTTTAAATTTGCTAAAATATTTTCTTCAGAAATTTTAAAATTTGAATATATTCATTTTGAAAATATGTTCAAGTTTGAATTTATAAATTAGCAATTTAACAAAATTGCTTTAGTATTCTAATATTTTCTGTAGTAATACTAGAAAATTATTATATTCTATGCAATTTTTGACTACTGCCAGTAGCAAAACAAACCCTGAATAATATCTCCTTGCACTTTCAGTTTTTAACCTTTACAATTCAATTAATTAATTATTTTTTTTATTAAGATTTTAAGTATTTTATAAGATACTTAAAAACTTAATAAAAACAAGTTAAATTTTAAGTGTTTTAATTAACTAATTATTTTACTTCTTATTGGTAATGAGTTTTTACTCATTATTAGTAATCCGAGTCAGTAACTACTTATTTATCTCCATACTCTTCACTACTTATTTTTGTCTCACGCCCTTGTTAAAATAATTAGTGTTTCATTCAGTAAGTAACTACTGATTAACATCTGTTTCGGATTACAAAACCCATTACTAGTAATGCCAATTTTTGCTGGGATGAAACGAAATTAGACCACACTCTGGAGTTTTTATAAAAAAAAAACTAAAATCTTTTTTTTAAAAACCAAAGTATTTTGAAACCTTTGTATGTTTTGTACAATGTGTTGCAGTGTATTAATTTTCAAAAATTTTCAAATCGAAAAGGGGGGGCACGTGCCCCCTGTGCCCACCCCTTGTATACGTCCATGACTCATTGTTTAAAAAATAATCTTATTTTTTAATAGATCAGGTCTAATTTGAAAATTGAGAAACTAATTTTAAAGTTTTTTCTTTCTGATATTTAAAACAGAATTTATTTTTTTCCCGAATTTCGATAAAAATTGAAACAAAATTGTCGATATATCTTTTAATAGCTTTTAAATGGATATGCAGATTAAAAAAGGTTGTAAGAGGAATAAACTTAAATCACCGATTTGTTCTGGATTATATATCAACATATTTTTAAAAAAGTTGAAAATTTAAAAAATTTACCAATATCTTGAAAACTATTTTACTTTTTACCTTTGGACTTTAATTTTGGATTCAACGCACGATTTTACATAGAAAATAAATGCAAAATGCTATTAATCGCATTTTTTTTTTTTAATTTGTAAAATCCCAAGTAAAAATGTGAAGGATCAGTACTGATCCGAAAAATGGATCGCTAAGTTTAGATCAGTTTTAATCGGACGCCCGAGTAAAAAAGATTTGATATAATCATATATGCTATTATATAATTACAGTGTTGGAAAAAATAATAGGGACGAAGAGTTAAAATTGACTAACTCGTTAAAAACATCAACTGAAAAATGATCAGTAATTAAACTGGATTTAATAATCTAAATTGCTTTTTAGGATTCTCCTTTAATTTAATTTTTTATTGGCAGAATAGTTAGAAAAGTAGTGAATTTATCTGGAAAAAATAATAAGGACGCAATGACTAAAATTAATTAAAAATTATTTTGAATTGAGTTTAACGTTAAGTTTTTAAATAATTACATTAAATATAATATAAATATAAAATAAAAAAAATAAATAAAAATAATAAATCTGTCCATTCTGGAATTATTTCAGCCGTTTTTTTATTCGCCAATAGTGTAGGATAATGGGTACGGGTGCCCACTGTACGTTTTTTGAACAAAAACACATTTTTAGATTAAAAGCGGATGGAATATCGATGATGTTAAATGTCCTAATAATAAAGTGTTCAAAAAACAAAGTATTTAAAGCAATTCGCTCAAGGAAAAACCCGAAACCAGGAGTGGAAACCGAAAAGTAATTTTACCAAATTCTTGGTTGTTATTGGAAAAAGATCCCATTTATGTCATCTTATGAACTTAAAAATGAGTTTTGTGCTCGAGTCGTACAATAAGAAATGAACTACTGAAATCAGTTTTATGAGGTGGAATTCCAAGGAAAGCTCCACCGCTGAGCGTACAATAAAGAGGAAGAATTTTAGTGTTTGCCAGCAACACATTGACTGTAAGCATTGGTAATATGTTCCATTGCCCGATGAAACGAAGTTTAAAATTTCAAAATATTTTATCAAAAATAATTGAATTAGATATAATCGTATTTTATTCGATCCGCCAATTTTCGGATCAAAATTTATGTAAATAAAAGCATATCTGTTCATATATATTTAAATATTGCGTCATATAACGTTTTTACTCGGGGCATACAATTTCGTCCGAAAAATGGGTTTATCTAATTAAATAAAAACATTTTTTAAATGACATTGTATCTAGGGTTTCTAAATTCCCGGACTTTTTCAATTCCCGGGAAATCGTTTTAAAAAAATCGTATTCCCGGGAATTTTTAAATTTAAATTAATTTTTAACTTTATCATATAAAACTTGTTATATTACAAATTATGGTCGTATTTTCCAATTTAAAACTATTTTAGATGTCTCTTGTGGTAAAATTGTTTTATTAACCTAAAAAATATGCGTAGAAAGTTCATAAAATCAAATTTTTGTAGAAAATGTTGACTTTATTACAGTTGTAGTTTTTGCATTAACGTATTTCTACTCCATAAAAAATTGTTCACAATTCGGAAAATATGTATAATTTATCCGATTTTGAAATTTTACAACAAATGTGTTTGTAACAACTTTTTGGAAAATTTCCTAATTTTGACTACACCAACCGTAATAAAAATTATAAGTTCAAAAACAGATTTGCTTTATATCTTTTAAAATATGTTTGTTGATCTGAATATGAAACACTAAATTTCGAAAAGCAGAAATTATAGGAATTAAGAAAACTTTTGCCAATTTGCAACCAACCGAAGTGAAATTCGGTTTTATTCCGTATTTTGTGACGCAATCGATTAAAGAAAAATAATTATAAGGCCTAAATAATATGCATATCCTTACTACCCAGTTGGACAATGTGTCACTGAGGAAATTTCCACAGTGATTCCTTGAGGAAATGTCTTCAGGTTCTGACAAATCATAGGCAATCCTTGATGACATGTCCTAACATTGTCAGCACTGAATGTTTGCTTTAAGAGTGAGGACAATTCCTCTAAGACGTCTAAAAGGAAATGTCTTCAGAATAGCAGTATATTAAATTAGAATTTTAAATCTGGGCAACTCTTCAATTTCCAAGAAAAAGATGGAATTATTATCGACTTAATTAAAATAAAATCAAAATCTAACAAGTAGAATAAAAGTAATAAATAGACAAACAATTTTAAAAATAAAGTTTGGAACAAGTGGTTAGGTGTGGGACTAATAAACTGGAGGTTCCAGGTTCAAATCCAGTTGGGACTAAAAAAGGCGAAAAGTTTTTTCTAAATATGAGAAAGATAATTTATAAAGGAAAATGGATAAAAGTAAAAACTAAAGGAAATACGAAAATTTTTTGTATTTTCGCATGACCTATGTCAGACTTTTCCCCAAAGAAGTCTTACACTGAAAAAAAAAAAATTTACCATTTTTAAAGCATGTTGAACTTAATTTAAAAAAAGGAGGGTATGCGAGGGCTCCAAAGATATTAATTCTTCTTCCAAGTATATTTTTTCCTAAAACATAGTAATGCATTTACTTAAATACATCTTAAAAGTAAGTAAAATTGTACTTAATATAAGTTTAATTGTTTTTATCCAGATGAAAAATATTTTTTTTAAATAAGTAAAAATTTCCTTAAACTTGCGGATTCTGTTGACCCTATGGAGTCCCAATGTGAGGACCCTATGGGCCCCCATATATGGGGTCCGCCCATGAGTATGTGCGTACACTATTATAGGGTCACTATTGATTTTGATCCAAAATTTTGGTCAGAATCGCTCTATCTTGCTTAGTTTTCGAGATATGGGAATGGGGTCTTGAGAAATTTGATCATGAAATAACTCGAAAACTATAACTCGGAGGGCTTTCGGGTCTTCGGCGGACATATTCTACAAGTTAAGGACTACAAAATTTTTGTCGTATCTGCAGTATTTGCAGAGTTATAGGCATTTGAAAATTCCGCGAAAATCGAAATTTGGATTGAAAGTTAGGGTCTCATGGGGTCTCCAGATGGGGCCCTCAGATGGGGTCCCCAAAATACCTTAAGTATTTTTTCCTTAAGTTAAGTAAATTCTTTCTTAAACTGATGAAGATATGGATTCAAATATAGTCAATGAAATCAATAAAATAAAGATTACTTTTTTCTGAAATTAAAACAAAAATTGATTAAATTAAATAAAATGCGTTTTGGAATTAAAGATTAGTACTTTTTTGATTCAAGGTCTAGAAAATGTCTATACTATTTTTAAGTAAGTTATGTACTTATTTATTTTTTTTGCACACAATTTAATTTTTTTTCTTTTAAGTAAAACAACATTTTTTAATAAACCCTTTTTTTCTTAAATGCAATCAATTCGCCATAAATGTAAAGAATATTTAACTTAATTAAAAAAAACAAATTAAGGAAAACTTTTGTGCTTTTTTAAGTATTTGCATGTACTATATTCAAGTTTATTTTCTTTGTTTTAAGTAAAACCACCTTATATTAAGATAAGTTGAAGTAAATTCAAAAAAATTTGCTTACTTAAATAAATAACAGTGTTTATTTAATTTCAGTATAGTTATTTTTTTCAGTGTAGGTGACATGTCCCCAGAAGGTCAGCCCTGACCACTGCTGACTTTGAGTGAGGACATTTTGAAAATTTGTATGAAACTGTCCTCAACCCAGTACATAGAGATGTCTTGTGGATGTCAGGTGTGACTCTGACATGTCATCGCTCCGTCACTGAGGATGGCTCGAGGACGTTGCCAACTGGGTAGTTTTTCTTTAAAAATTGTTAATTTTTCAAAGTTTTAGTGTTATTTTTAATAAATCATTTAAAATTGTGTTAAAAATGTGTAAATTAAATATATTTATCTTAAAAAAATTAGCGACAAATTCCCGAAAATTCCAGAAGAAAAAATCCCGGGATTTTAAGAAAAATATTTCCCGGGAATTCCCGGGAAATATTTCCCGAATAGAAACCCTATTTGTATCCTTCCGATTAAAACTGATCTAATCTTAGCGATCCATTTTTCGGATCAGTACAGATCTTTCAAATTTCGGATCAGTACTGATCCGAGTAAGATCTTTCAAATCTCGGATAAGACGTGATATATAAAATTATATTTAAACATTTTTCCTCGGGATAGTGTTATGTTTTTTATTAAAAAATCAATTTTTCCATTTTTTAAGTTTACATTAGCATAACTTTAACAAAAATCAATATATTTCATAAAATGGCAACGACTAGATAATTTAATAATCTACAAATTAAACAATTTTCATCAAAATCGGCTGTGCAGTTTTTGTCCAACAGCAGCGAATTTTGTCCTCTCAATTTCTAGTTGGCTAAATTTTGAGTTATAAAAAAATTTTAAAAAATATTACGATCGCCCATCTTTCAAATAAACAAATTTATAATTAAAAAATATTGCGTGTTTATTGCGTATTTAATATCAAGACAGTTTTGGACGAAACAACCTGCCTTAATATTACCCCGTTTACATTGGTTAAGTCACAAAATTTTTGTTAAACTTTAAAATATGTTGAAAATCAAAAATTAAAAAATAACTTACCAGTAAAAATTTAATCAAATATTCACAATACAATTATAATTAAATTGTATGTAATTGTACTTTATGTAGTTTATCTTTATACTCAAGTTTTTTTTTTGTTGTTTCTTTTTTTTAGACATATGTATCAATTAACAAAATTTGTTTATAAATAATTAATTTTACAGTTAGTTAAAGTTTAAAAGGAATACACATTTTCAAAGACCAAAAAATCCATTTGAAATTAAATTTAAAATTCAATAGAATATTTTTTTTTTTACTTTAAACTGCACAAAAATACACATGAGAAAATGAACATTTGCTTGATATATAATACAAATAGATTTTATATCATATCTTTTAGTCTGAGGTTTGGTATTTGATTGCTTTTTTTTTATTATTATTTGGCCCACATTTGCTAGACACACAAAATGTTGTTAGGTGAACAGATGATGACGATGGAGATGGAGAATGGGTATGATAATGCACAAATTGCATTGATATGGCAACACTTTTTTTTTAGAATTTAATTTTTTTTTTTTATAAAAAATTCTTTTAAATTTTTAAAGCTTTTTTTATATTAAATTATTTTTTTAAGTCTTTTTTTTTTGTATTACATATTTTTTTTTTCTTTAAATATTTTTTTTAAATATTTTTAACCACTTTATTAGGTTTCAGGGGATATCGAATTAGAGAGGCGAGGATTAAAACACAACCACTCCAGTCGATATGCCAGTATCAACTGAAAACAATTGATGATGAACATTTGTTTGCAAGTGTTGTCTGCCACCAACGACTTGTTAAAAAAAAGACAAACTAATACAGACACTCCAGGACAAAACTGAACACAACATATCGAACAGTCCTAGACATAGACTTTTATATGTATGTATGTTATACTAAATACATATGTACACAACAGCAGCAGTTACATTCGTTCATACTGTAACATCCCTTTTCGTAGTCAAACACCTTACTCTAACAATAGAACCACATTAAAGTAAGAGAACTAGGTAGGATAAATAGTAAAACATTATTATGTACTTTTTTGCTGCAATTTGTACTTTTTACTTATATTGGCAAATTGTCTAAGAATTTTGTACAATTGTTTAAAACACAACCAAAATGCGTACTAAACGCTACTATTTTTAGCACGATGAAATTTTTGGGCTAATGTCTCATTTTAAAAGTGACGCAGGATGCCAGACGCAGTACACAGGACGCTACCTTAGTTTATTGTAGGGTTTCTAATTCCCGGACTTTTTCAATTCCCGGGAAAGCCTTTTAAAAAAATTAAATTCCCGGGAATTCCCGGGAATTTCTTGGGTAACACAAATTCTGAATCTTATCATATATAATATACTTTTTTCAAAATATGGCCGCTTTTTTTAATTCAAATACCCAAGATGTCTTCTTTTGTAAAATAGTTTTCTTTACTTCCTTTTTAAACGTATAAAATTCACAAAAATCTAATTTTTGTAAAAGTATTGTACTTTATCAGGATTGTCGTATTTGCCTTGGCATATTTTCACTCCATACAGAATGTTTTTTATTCATGAATTTATAATTTTTCAAATTTTTGTGTTTGTAAAAGCTTTTTGATAAATTCGAATAATGCTGTTCAATCATAATCAGGATTTTATTTTAAACATACATTTTGAAAAACTTTCGAATTAGTTAAATAATATAACACATTACTAGGTAATGCATATAACTTATTTGTAGCATTATTTTATGATGTCTTACCAATCATTTGTTCCACAACGTATTATTTTCAAGTGAAAAATAATACATTTCAAATAATTTGCTACGTAATGCATGATTATTGGAAAAAATGTATTTCATATTTGTTATTTCTAAACATTAAATCATGGATGACTTATATTTGGTTACATTATGTATTATTTGAAAGTTTGAAATAATGTATAGGGTGTTTTTTTTAGAGGTTCACAACTTTGAACTGGTATTACTGCTTTATTTGACAACCGATCTAAGTGCTGATAGTTGTGTTTTGTTAAGTATGGTTTGACATTTTATCATGCAAAGACTTACATAAGGGCAAGGCTTCCAAATTGTAGAAATTTTTTATTAAAAAAATGGTTCTTTTCGTCGAACTTAAATTTTATTCAAAGATCCTATTAATTGGTTACCAATATCCTTTGATTTAACCCCATTGGATTATTTTCTATGGGGCTATGTAAAGTAACTTGTCTTTTCCGATAAATTAGAGACAATTAAACACCTGGAAATAAATCTTCGACGAGTTATTGGTGAAATTCGAAAAACGGCCTCAAATTCTGTGAAAATTGTGTGAAAATGGCGGTTCAGATTACTCCATGTACGAGCCATTTTTGTTATCGATATGGCTACAAATCATTTTTAAACATTAATGTCATAAAATTATCTATCCAATAAATTCAGTTTGATTGATATTAAAAATATTTCTCCTTACTTTATTTTAATTTAAAGTTCGGTAACAGTAAAAAAAACACCCTATATTATTTATAATTGGATGCATAATGCATTACAATAACATAAAAAATAATTATTTTATAAAAAAATGCATAAGTTTAAACTAGAGATGGGCTCACGACAGAAAATTTCTAACGACACACACTCACGAGCATATTTTATCTACTTACACTCACTTACAATCACGTGAGTAAATTTAATACAAAATTACTTTTTCACTACTCGTAACACCTTATATATTACGTTCTGGTAAGCTATATTATATACCTTACTCGTAACCTATAAAATATAATGTATTTTAAACCTTACTCGTATTCTTCGTTATAAATTTATGACTTATTTTATACCTTACTGGTATTCTTTGTGATAATGTGGATGCATTACTTTGAGTCTCATCGCCTGTTAAAATCATCAATGCTGCAATGTATAAAATAAGAGATCCTATATCTTATTTTATACCTTATTTGGTAATCTAAGTTTTGCTGGGATCCATGCCAAAATATCAGCCTTAAAATTTAAATATTTATCTTTAAAAAAATGGAACTTTTGTGAAATTTTAGGCCAGAATGCTGGTTTGTTATAAATACTTTAATGCAACCTGAAGCGTTTCCTTACTATTTTTTCTGCAATAATATAAATTTAATCCAATATTTTATTTCAATAAGTCATATAAAATTGTATTTAAAATCGGTAATTTGATTACATTTTTTTAAAACAGTTATTGACAAATTCCCGAAGAAAAAATCCCGGGATTTTGAGAAAAAAATTTCCCGGGAATTCCCGGGAATTTTTTCCCGAATAGAAACCCTAGTTTATTGACTAACAACTAAAAATAAAATGAAACATACTACTACTATTTTAATTTTCTTAAAACCAAATAGGTTTATTACTTGGAATTTTAACTTGGATAACACAGCTCAACAAGAAAATGCGTATTGGATTCTGGTTAGTGATTTGGATAATGTCTGTTGCGCTGATTCCAAATCCGGATCCCAAATTTGTCTATCACGTCAGGATTTTGAGTAATTCGCGGTTAAAGTGCCGAAAAAGGGCATTTTTGACCCTTTTTAAAAGCTTATAAAATAAGATCCTGACATGCAAATGACTTGGTATCAAGCTCATTCGAAAGCCTGTAATTTTCTCTTAAAGATAAGATAAAATGTTCTAAAAATTTAATTTTCTAAAATGGTAAAAAAATCATTAGCAAAAAACCTTCCATTTTTCCAATATTTAGTTTATTTACACAGTGTTTTTTAACAAATTTCCATACAAATTCATACGTAAATTTTAGATTTAAAGCACTTGTGGATTATGATTTTTTTACCATTTTAGAAAATTAAATTCCAAGAAAATTTGATCTTGTCTGAAAGAGAAAATTACACACTTTCGAATGAGCTTGATACCAAGTCATTTGCATGTCAGGATCTTATTTTATGGGCGTTCAAAAATGGTCAAAATGGGCATTTTTTGACACTTTAACCGCGATTTTCTCAAAATTGTGACGTGATAGAAAAATTTGAGTGACCGTTTTGGAATCGGGGCACCAAACCCTATCAACATTTTTTGGTTTCATCCAAAACGCAGCGACAAACCTCAGATTTGTAGAGCGGTGTAATAATTCACCAAATGGTAAAACGTAACATACTATAATTACTAGAGTTTGCAAAACAATTAAAAACGTAATCGCGATTAATCGCAACAAATACACTAGTTTACAGAGATTTTGATCCACGACATATTGTATTCATTTTTTTGGTAAAATCTAACGCTGAATCTGAAAATACACTCCAAAATGTTAAAAGTAGAACAGTTTTAGAGTTATTGCCAATTTTTAAACTGTTCTTCTTTTTAAAAAAGTTATTTTACTTAAATTGAAATATCTCCGGAACAAATTAATGGATTTCATTGTTTTAGGTTTTAAATTAAAGGTAGTTTAGTTATCTATCAAACCATCATACAACATATTTCAATCTGATCATCGCACATTGGGTTCAAATGGTACCAAAGTGGCGATTAATTGAAATTTATAAATGAAGTTTTTGTTATAAGTTTTGGTATGAATAAAAGTAGATAAAATTCTGCAACGCTAGTTATCAAAATCAATAAACTAAGTTGTTTACCTTTTTTTCGGTGAGCTGTCAAAGTTAGCAAATTATTGCTGTCTTAGAAAAAAGTAAAAAATTAAAAATTTTTACAATTCAAGCGATTATAAGTAGTATTATATCTTTTAAAAGAAAATCTTTTATAATGGAACCTTAAACAACAGGTATTAAACTAAATTGCAAAATTTTTTTTGTTTATAAAAATTGGGTCTTAACATTTTTAATACTTTTTTCAAAAAGGACCCAAAATTGGGATATTTTCCCCATTTAATGGGCCACACATATTAAGTTAGTAATAGTTGGATTTAGTTTTGTGGATTTTAAAAAAGGATAAGATATCAGCTTTCATTTAAAAGAAAAAAAAAAGTACAGACAATGGCCAGCCCTTTTTTTATTCCCGTTTTTTGTGTAAAAAGTCTGGGTATCGTTTATTAAACAAGACCATTATATGTGTGTTTATACCCTTCAACTACAGTATTTGCTTACACTCATTTTGTCATTCCGTATGTAACGCATCGAAATATGGGTCTAGGACCCCATAAAGTGTATATTATTGATCACTGATCGATTCTAAGACATTCTGTTACTAACAGTGTGTCCGTCCGTCCGTCTGTTGTTGAGCACACCATAAAGTACATAAAACAAGAGCTAGAATCCTGAAGTTTGTCACAAATATGTATAATGATCATAGGCTGGTTAAGTTCTTGAACGAGCAAAATCGGACCAGGGGGGAAAAAGGTCCCCCTTGAAGAACTAAAACTACCCCAGAAAAATATTTTTTTTACAAGTTTTATTTTGTATATTTGTTCAATAAATGAAACATTTTAATGCCATATGAAGTTCATCGACCTGAATTTGAACCAAGGGGGATCAGGAAAGCGAATTTTTTAGGTCCGCCACTTTTTGGGGGCGTGTATAGAAAAAATAATTTAAATAATGATAAATTTTTATTAATTAGGTGCAAAAAATGACATCTATTTTTTTGGAAACGTTTATCGCGAGGGGAAGGTGTCCCCCATAGTCTCCCAAAAAACGTCCCCTCCATTTGTTTTTTGTAGCTTTATTACATGTTCAAGGGTTTCGTGTTTTTTTCCAAAAACAAAAAAAACGACTAAAAGATTAAAAAAAAAATTTTTTTTTTTCTCAAATGCTGTGTTTTTATGTATTTTTGATATTTCGTTAATAAAAAACTACAATATTCCCATAAATCACTTTTTCCAGATAAATTTGTACATTTATGAGATTTTGTGAAAAACAAAACTTGGATTTTAAATAAAATTTATAATAATATAAATACATATAATGCGTTCTTTCTTTGATTAATTTGATAGCACATTATGTACACTTTAATTTCCATTTTTTTTTATTAATTTATCGCTTTTCATTCCAAAGTTACATCAAAAATTGTAAACTATTACCCTTTTTTCCGAAAAACAAAAAAACGCCTAACAGGTTAAAAAAATTTTTTTTTCCAAATTTTTTTTTTTCCAAAATGTGTATTTTTACATGTTTATATTAGTTCATTAATAAAAAAATATAATAATCTAAAACTACTGCTTATCTGAATTAATCGCCATTTTGGGTACCATCGAACCCACTGTGCATCGGCTTAGAAGCGATATATCGACTAGAGCCCCCCATTACCCGGGTTTCGGCCTACCCGGGTAGACCGGTCTTTTTGTTCATCGGTCTACCCGGGTAGACCGGTCTACCCGGGTAACCCGGTCTACCCGGTTAACCGGACTGTCGGTCGACCGGTCTACCCGGGTAGACCGGTTTTCAATTTTTTTTATATTGAATTTTTATTAAGAACAACTTTTACAATCAATCAAGGGACGAAAATGAAATATTAAATTAGTTTAGTGTTATCTTAACCAAAAATTAGAAAATTTCTCCATTTTTTTTTTTTCATTAAAAATGAAAAATGCTAATATCTCAAAAACTAAGCAAGATAGAGCAAAACGGATAAAATTTTCAAAAGAAAGACAGCAAAGAAAAATATGGAACAGCCTTCCTCTATCCATGTGTGGACTCAATAGGTCCGAAATTTTGAATTAAAAATTCACATTCCGGAAAATTTTAAAAAGCCAATATCTTGGTAAGTATTTCCCACACGATAAAAAGTCCAATGGCATTTTTGTTGCTCTTTACTTGAAGAACTTGACCACTGAATATCCGAAAGCCCTGAGATCAAAAGTTTTTGAGTTATTTGATTTTAAATTTTTTAGGATCACAAAACCCATTTTTTTATGAGTTTAAATACCGATTTCTCAAAATTTTTGTTCTACGACCTTTAAAGATCGGAAAAGACCGTCCCAATTTCATGTAAAAACATGGAAAAAAGAAGACTACGCGTTTAACAGCCCATTTCTCAAAAATTTTGTTCTACGACCGGGACAAAAAGCTGTAAATAGATCGACAATTATGTCTAGAGTATCCCTATTCCATATGGAGTCATTTGAATCAACCACAAAAAAGTGCCGTCCTAAAGACCGAAAAAGACCGTCCCAATTTCATGTAAATACATGGAAAACACAAGACTTTACGAGTTTAACAGCCGATTTCTCAAAATTTTTGTTCTACGACCGGCACAAAAAGCTGTGGGTAGATCGGCAATTATGTCTAGATTATCCCTATTCCATATGGAGTCATTTGAAGCAACCACAAAAAAGTGCCGTCCTAAAGACCGAAAAAGACCGTCCCAATTTCATGTAAATACATGGAAAACACAAGACTTTACGAGATTAACAGCCGATTTCTCAAAATTTTTGTTCTACGACCGGCACAAAAAGCTGTGGGTAGATCGGCAATTATGTCTAGAGCATCCCTATTCCATATGGAGTCATTTAAAGCAACCACAAAAATGTGCCGTCCTAAAGACCGAAAAAGACCGTCGAAATTTTCATGTAATTGCGACGGTATTTTTCGGTCTTTAGGACGGCACTTTTTTGTGGTTGCTTCAAATAACTCCATATGGAATAGGGATAATCTAGACATAATTGCCGATCTACCTACAGCTTTTTGTGCCGGTCGTAGAACAAAAATTTTGAGAAATCGGCTGTTAATCTCGTAAAGTCTTGTGTTTTCCATGTATTTACATGAAATTGGGACGGTCTTTTTCGGTCTTTAGGACGGCACTTTTTTGTGGTTGCCTCAAATGACTCCATATGGAATAGGGATACTCTAGACATAATTGCCGATCTACCCACAGCTTTTTGTGTCGGTCGTAGAACAAAAATTTTGAGAAATCGGCTGTTAAACTCGTAAAGTCTTGTGTTTTCCATGTATTTACATGAAATTGGGACGGTCTTTTTCGGCCTTTAGGACGGCACTTTTTTGTGGTTGCCTCAAATGACTCCATATGGAATAGGGATACTCTAGACATAATTCCCGATCTACTCACAGCTTTTTGTGCCGGTCGTAGAACAAAAATTTTGAGAAATCGGTTGTTAAACTCGTAAGGTCTTGTGTTTTCCATGTATTTACATGAAATTGGGACGGTCTTTTTCGGTCTTTAGGACGGCACTTTTTTGTGGTTGATTCAAATGACTCCATATGGAATAGGGATACTGTAGGCATAATTGTCGATCTATTTGCAGCTTTTTGTCCCGGTCGTAGAACAAAAATTTTGAGAAATGGGCTGTTAAACCCGTAAAGTCTTCTTTTTTCCATGTATTTACATGAAATTGGGACGGTCTTTTCCGGTCTTTAGGACGGCACTTTTTTGTGGTTGCTTCAAATGATTCCATATGGAACAGGGATACTCTAGACATAATTGTCGATCTAGTTACAGCTTTTTGTCCCGGTCGTAGAACAAAAATTTTGAGAAATCGGTATTTAAACTCATAAAAAAATGGGTTTTGTGGTCCTAAAAAAATTTAAAATCAAATAACTCAAAAACTTTTGATCTCAGGGCTTTCGGATATTCAGTGGTCAAGTTCTTCAAGTAAAGAGCAACAAAAATGCCATTGGACTTTTTATCGTGTGGGCAATAGTTACCAAGATAATGACTTTTTAAAATTTTCCGGAATGTGAATTTTTAATTCAAAATTTCGGACCTATTGAGTCCACACATGGATAGAGGAAGGCTGTTCCACATTTTTCTTTGTTGTCTTTCTTTTGAAAATTTTATCCGTTTTGCTCTATCTTGCTTAGTTTTTGAGATATCAGCATTTTTCATTTTTAATGAAAAAAAACACCAAATTGTTCTTAAGTTTTGTAAAAAATTCACTTTCTCTACATAATATTTCAGTTTGACTCTTTATTTGTTCTTAAAAATGGTGGAAATGAGAAATTTTTGAAACAAAAAAAATATTAATAAAAAGACCGGTCTACCCGGGTAGACCGGTCTACCCGGGTAGACCGAATGACCGAAAGACCGGGTACCCGGGTAGACCGGTCTACCCGGGTAGACCGGTCGACCGGTCTTGAAAACCGGTCTACCCGGGTAGACCGGTTTTCGGTCTACCCGGGTAACCGGTCCTGACCGTAGGCTCTAATATCGACACTTTTACTTAATTTTTAGCGAAATTTTAAAAATAAAAAAAAAAATTAAATATTAATTTTTCTCTTTACAGTTCAAGTCTGATCTATTACGATGAAAATAAGATGGTTTTTAAGAAAATCCGTTAAAAAATGTATAAGTTACAAGCATTTGAGTAAAAATGCGAAATTCAGTTTTTATCAGAGACCATAACTGTTATAAGATTTATTGAAAAAATCAAACTTACCTGTTCAAAAATATTTTTTCAAATAAAAATTCAGAATAACAGTTTGAAATGATTTATATAAATATCTGTTCAAAATAACAGAAAAAAAAAATTTATTTTTTTTAACTGTTATCAAAAACTCTTTGAGCCCTAAAAAAACTTGAGTTATTAAAATAAAACAACAATAAACGCATGCAGAAGAATCCTATTGATAGCTTATACTTCAATCATTGATTGTTGATATCGAAAAAATCAAGCACTATGTCTAAAAGTTTTTGACG
This sequence comes from Pegoplata infirma, assembly GCA_963921195.1. Lineage (NCBI taxonomy): Eukaryota > Metazoa > Arthropoda > Insecta > Diptera > Anthomyiidae > Pegoplata > Pegoplata infirma. The sequence goes on along the minus strand of OY992539.1, from coordinate 72,482,324 downwards.
GGGTCATTTTTGACCCCTGGCCAATATGGGTTAAAGATATCTTAAATAGGTAATATTTTAGGGCTGATTTAAATTTATCTAATAGATTGCCACAAATTAATTTTCTATAAAAAAATAAAAAAATTTTATTGAATGTGTCATTTTTTAACCCCCACCAAAAAGGGTTAACGATTTTTTTAAAGATAATATATTAATACGAAATAATAGTTGAGGTACAAAACACAAAAGCCGTTTAATACTTGATTATAGCAAAAAATTTAAGCTCTAAACTTAAAATTTTCTGCGGGGGTCATTTTTGACCCCCAGCCAATGTGGGTTAAAGACGTCCTAGATCGGTAAGATTTCATGACAGGCTTACAGTTATCTAAAAAAATGCCACGACACCAAAAAACCGTTAATTTGCCCAAAAATTAAATTTATAAGATTTTATTAATCCAAATTATTGATAAAACCAACATTTCCTTGAAATCTGCCAACTTCCCCTCGCAATTCCCGAAAAGTGATCCGACGGATATCCGCCATATTTCACATTTTTCTTCCCCAAGGTGTTCTTAATGAATTCAGTAAGAAAAAATTATATATTTAAAATTTTTTTAATAAAATTTTCAAATTTTAAAAAAAGGTGTTTTGAGAATGCCCCCAAAATCATGGCATATCGTAAAATCTTTAAATTTCATATTTAAGTATTTACGACAAATATAATACAAAAATAGTTTTTTAATTGTTTTAATAAAAAAACTTTTTTTTTTTTTTTTGAAGAGTCCTTTTTTGCAAAAACCCCAATTTTGATGCTCAAAGTGGAGATAGAAGATAAACTCCCATCGGAGTGATATTTTGCATGTGAGTTACCCTTAGGGGACCGACACTTTTGGCGGGTATTAGAATTTGATCAGAGAGAAAAGCCCAAAAACGAGCTACCATAGTGTCGAAAAGATGAAAATAATTACAAAATGCGGCGTATACAATAAGAAATTTTTCGCTGGAGGCCCTTTTAACGGTATTTAATAAATGCATTATGGATGCAATAGGGACATCATGCAAATATTTTTAATTAATTTTGTTACAGTTTTAGTACACGAGATTAGTATAAGATTGTTTTTTTAACTTTATCTTTTATTATTTCAACTATAACACTGCTTAATAAAATATAAAGTTTATTTTGGGACAAAAAAAATCTATAGTATATTTTTGGATAAAAATATTTAAGAATATGAAAATTTTACCATGGAAAATATGGCTTAGAAACTGAAAGTTTCTCTATAAAAAAAATACTAAGAATTTGAAAATTTTCTATAGAGAACATATTTCTGATTCTAAAAATTTTTCAATAAGAAAACAAATCTTCCAAAATATATAAATTTTCCTGACGAAAAAATGTATTAGAATCTGAAAATGTTTCTATAAAAAAAGTCTTTTCAGAATCTGAGAATCGCCTATAGATCTACGTCCAAATTCATAAAAAACAAAAGCGTTTAATAACAGGTTTATTAGTCGAATTTCCATACAAAATTTTCTTTATAAACCTCTTGTAACTTTTATGAATTTGAAAGCTAATATTTTAGAATCTCACAATTTAATATAGAGAAAGTGTCTTAGAATCTTATAGTTTGAAATTTTTTTTGGACATTTTTTTATGATCCTAATGCATAATTTGTATTAGAGAAAACCAATTTTTGTGTTTTTTAAACATATTTTACAGATATTTTGATATAAATTAGTTTTAAGAAGCGAAATTAGATCACACTCTGGAGTTTTTATAAAAAAACTAAAATCTAGTCTTTCAAAACCAAAATATTTTGAAACCTGTGTATTTTTTTGTACAATGCGTTGCAGTGTATTAATTTTTAAAAATTTTCAAATCGAAAGGGGGGCACGTGCCCCCTGAGCCCACCCCCAGTATACGTCCATGGCCTCTGGTTTTTATAAATTTTTAGGTTATTGAGTGTAACACCAGTTTACAAATTTTGCAATATTGTTCGATTCACTATATTTGACATTTATTTTGCATGTTAAATAGCGCGCTGAATCCGAAAATGAATTCAAAAAGTTAAAAGGTAAAACATTTTTTATGAAATTGCCAAATTTCACATTTATAAAAGTGGTCTTACATAAATAAAAATATCTCCGGACAAAATTTGATTTTTTTTTACTTTTAAATTAAAGCTAAATAGCTTTAATTTAAAATTCAATTCTCTATACAATAGTTTTCAATCTGATAATCGTCTTAGAATCTATTCATCGATATATCGACAATTTTACTTCAATTTAAACGGAATTTAGAAACAAAATAAATTCTATTGTAAATTTAACATAGTTACACATTTTTTAAATTTTATTTTTGTATGTAAATTTCAAGACTGACTTATTGCGAAGAAAATAAGAGGTCTTTGAATAAAATCCGTCAAAAATTGTAAAAGTTACATTCATTTGAAAAAAAAAAAACATAAATTCAGTTTTATACAAAACAGTTGTACACACAAAAAACCTTGTCAAATTACTAGAAAAAGTCTCGTAAACCCAGTTTACTAATATTTTACAGTTTTCCTAGTTTTTTAACACAAAATTTCGATCGAAATTTACATTTTTTGATAATTTTAAAAATTTTCAAGGTTTTTTTACAAAAAAAAAATTGCAAATTCACGAGATTTCGTTGTAAGTTTAGTTACGTCAAAAAAGTTGTAAATTTACAATTTTATTGGTTAAGATCTTGTAACATTAAATGTTGTTTTTTATTTTTAGTACCAAAAGGTACTTTTTTTTAGATTTTCCCAATTTGTTTACAGTTCATAGTACCCTTCGAGAACTCCTTCGTGGTAAATTTTCAGATTTTTTTCATGACCCGTTCAAAAGATATCGAATTTTTAAAAATTGGTAGTTTGTTCCTTTACTCAAACTTCTTTTAATCATAACTTCTTCAATAATGGTCCAAATTTCAAATTATTTTTTTTAAATTTTCGTTTTTTTACGTACTTTAAAAAAAAAAATCCCAAAAAATTCTTAAAAGCTCTCTAGTATGCGATTTTTAAGTTTAAAAATTTAAATCTCATTTTTGAAAATGTTTGTACTCTTCGATTTTTTTGAAATTTTTTTGTGTAAAACTTCTATCAATTCTACAAATGTTTTGCCCAGGAGGATCGTGGGATAACGATTATTACTATTTTTTAAAATTTTTTGAAAAAACTTTATTGTAATTTTCCAATCTTAAAATCATTTCTACTGCTCCAATGGTGCGTCATAGAGGGGTTCTTTATAAGACCGACCCCCATTAATTTTTACGTCTTAACATTTCTTTGGAACAAACTTATACCCTATCTCCAATTTCTAAGGGGGCTCCCACACAAAACGACATTTTTAAAAATTTGTTCCAACCGCTCTTACTGCCCTAATAGTGCCCTTAGAGCAACAAAATGTATGACCGACACACAATATTTTTTTAGTCCAAACATTTTTTCTGAATACACCTACCCTCTATCTTTAACTGTTAAGGCGGTCCCCATACATTTTTTTTTTATTTTTTGTAAATTTGTTTTATTTAATCAGCTTCTACCGGTCCAATGGTGTGTCCGAGAGGGGTCATTAGTGAGACCGACCCCCATTTATTTTTACCCTTCAACATTTTTTCAAAATATACCTACGCCCTATCTCAACTCCCTTAGTAGGCTCCCATACAAAATTACATTTTTATAAAATTTGCTCTAACTGTTATTTGTATGGGAGCCTACTTAGGGAGTCGAGATAGGGCGTAGGTATGTTTTGAAAAAATGTTGTAGGGTAAAAATAAATGGGGGTCGGTCTCACTAATGACCCCTCTCGGACGCACCATTGGGCCGGTAGAAGCTGATAAAGTAAAACAAATTTACAAAAAATAAAAAAAAAATGTATGGGGACCACCTTAACAGTTAAAGATAGAGGGTAGGTGTGTTCAGAAAAAATGTTTGGACTAAAAAAATATTGTGGGTCGGTCATACATTTTGTTGCTCTAAGGGCACTATTAGGGCAGTAGGAGCGGTTGGAACAAATTTATAAAAATGTCGTTTTGTGTGGGAGCCCCCTTAGAAATTGGAGCTAGGGTATAAGTTTGTTCCAAAGAAATGTTAAGACGTAAAAATTAATGGGAGTCGGTCTTATAAATGACCCCTCTATGACGCACCATTGGAGCAGTAGAAATGATTTTAAGATTGGAAAATTACAATAAAATTTTTTCAGAAAATTTTAAAAAATAGTAATAATCGTTATCCACGATCCTCCTGGGCAAAAAATTTGTAGAACTGATAGAAGTTTTACAAAAAAAATTTCAAAAAAATCGAAGAGTACAAACAATTTCAAAAATGAGATTTAAATTTTAAAACTTAAAAATCGCATACTAGAGCGCTTTTAAGAATTTTTTGGGATTTATTTTTTTAAAAAGTACGTAAAAAAACAAAAATTTTGAAAAAAAAAAATTTGAAATTTGGAACATTATTGAAGAAGTTATGATTAAAAGCAGTTTGAGTAAAGGAACAAACTACCAATTTTTAAAAATTCGATGTCTTTTGAACGGATCATCAAAAAAATCTGAAAATTTACCACGAAGGAGTTTTCGAAGGGTACTAAAAACTGTAAACAAATTGGGAAAAACTAAAAAAAAAGTTTTTCAAAGTGTCCGATTTCACATGGAATGCCTCATATGTATATTAGAGTTCGTTTGGTGACTATGTCACTTTATCTGTTTATCGGTTATCATCATTGTTTTAATGATTTAGGGGAGCTAAAAGGAATGCCGGTATTTTTTTGGAAAAATTTTTACTCCTTGGGGTATTTCAAAGCATTTGAAATCGCGGATTTTGAGGTGATTTTTCTGCAGAGAAAAACGGATGAATACTTTGCAAATCTGATTTCACCAGTCGATTCTACAGCAAAAATTAATACAATAGCAGTTTTTTGAACTCTTAAAAAAAGTTCCAGGGGGCGGAAAAATCAATTAAAAAAAAAATAATTAATTATTTTTTTATTCATGTACGATGAAGATTCAGTTTTTTCTAAGAAAATTGGTACAAAAAGCAACTTTCTATCACAACCCATTAAAAAGTTATAAGGCTTCAAAGTTTTTTTTCTAATGGCAAAATTATAAAACACTGACCAAAATTTTAAAAATTTGTGGATGGGTCAGCGTTCTGGACACTCGTTTTCGATTTCCCTCTCAATGCTGATTCCAAATCTGGTTTCCAAAATGTTCCGTAACGTCAGGTTTTTTAAATAATTGAGGTCAAAGTTCCCAAAAATTTATTTGTGTGAATTATTGAGAGCATTTTTTTGTATGTTTTTGAATGATATTCTGGGATCATAAAACTTGTTTTCGATTAACATTTCGATGCTGATTCTGAATCTAGTTTTCAAATTTTTCTATCACGTCATGTTTTCGAGAGAAGTTCTCAAAAAGTTCTCAAAAAACGTGTTTTTTTTCATTTTTGTTATCATTAAAAAATTTATTTAAAAAGAAAATGGAAAAACCTTATATTTCCGCCCTCTGTGGTGGGTTTTTGTAACTTTTTTTTAAGAGTTTGAAAAACGACCATTGTATTATTTTTTGCTGGTGAAATCAGATTTACGATATATTTAACAGTTGTTGCTCTGCAGAAAATCTGTTCAAAATTGGCGTTTTCAGATGCATTGAACCACCCCAAGGAGCGATTTTTTCCAAAAAAATACCGCCATTATTTTTAGTTCCCCTAAATCCTTCAAAAAAATTATGATACCAACAGATCAAATTTTCAAAAGTAACTCTAATGTATATATATTCGATAAGAGTTTTATTCTAGGTCGAGGCCCAAAAATATTTCTATTTATGATATTGTCATAATAGATTAATTTTAATTTATTGCTTTAAAAAAGTTACTCATCTCATAGTATATCTGTACTGATCAGTTTCATCCCCACTAAGGAATCTTCAGCAGACTTTAGAGAATCATCGTTGGTCAATTAAACATCAAACCAGACATAATATTTGATATATTTCACAAGTTAAATGAGAAATACTATTATGAAGGTCCGAAATCTGTTTTCCAACAAAAATTATAAATAAATAATCTTTTAAAGCAAAAATTGTATATATTAATTCACCATCGGTAACTATTAATATATGTGTTGCTGTTATTTTACAATAACAACAGTGCCTAACCAAACAATAGTTTTCGGACCTTCTTAATAGTATTTTTCATTTAACTTGTGAAATATATCAAATATTATGTCTGGTTTGATGTTTGATTGACCAACACTGATTCTCTAAAATCTGCTGAAGATTCCGTAAAATTGGAGGTAGCAAAAAATTTAGTAAAAACACGAAACTTCCTTGTAAGTTTTATAGCGTAAATAAATTTGTAAATTTACTATTTGATTGGTAAACAGCTTGTAAAATTACACAAGGAATTGTTGTCTAATAAAGGTGGCAAGAAAAAAAAAGTGTCAAACTTTTCTTGTCGTCTTACAAGATTTTTTTTTTTAGTGTATGTATGTGTTAATTTCGTGTGTGCCGAATATAAAAACACTCAAATATAACTATATTTGTATAAAAACTGAATTTCTGCATTTTTACTCAAATGTATGTAAATTTTACAAATTTAAAGGGATTTTTTTAAAACCCGTCTTAATTTCTTTATATTAAATCAGACTTGAACGTTAAAAAGAAAAACGAATTTAAATAAAAGCAATTTCTTTTTTTTTTTTTAAATTTTGGTAAAATTTAAGAAAAATTGTCGATATATTTTAATTTCTAATAAAAACAAAAAACAATAAAAGTTTATTTTCGTTATTTCTCGCAAAAAGTAGCAGCTATAATTTTTTGTGGGTATACCAGAGACCAAAATATAACAGTTATATGTGTCTTTTTGTTTTAAAAAAATCATGTAACGAATGTTGTCAAAACTAAGTATTTTATATATGAAATGACTTCTAAAGATATCCCGTATTTAAATTTGCAAAAACTTTTATTTTTTTGGTTTTTTCAATAACAGCCAAAAATAACAGTTATTAAAAACTTTTTGTTCAAACATTTTAAAATAACTATTATTTTATACTTATTGGAGTAAATAACTGTTATAACAGTTATTTTTAAAAAAGTCAATCAAAGTTTAGATTTTTAAATCAATGATTGAAGTATAAGCTATCAATAGGATTCTTCTGCATGCGTTTATTGTTGTTTTATTTTAATAATTCAATTTTGTTAGGGCTCAAAGAGTTTTTAATAACAGTTATAAAAAATAAAAGTTTTTTATTTCTGCTATTTTGAACAGATATTTGTATAAATCAATTCAAACTGTTATTTTTAATTTTTATTTGAAAAAATATTTTTGAACAGTTAAATTTGACTTTTTTCAATAAATTTCATAACAGTAATGGTCTCTGGGGTATACTTTTTTTTGGTCCCAAACAAGATACAAAATCGTGTTGCACAATGTAATGGGTCGGCTGCTTGTAAAACATAAAGATTTAAAAATAAAATATTTATGAGACGTATACTTAATATTTATTTAAATTAATTTTGCCACAACAATCATACGCCTTAAGGCCATTTGTCATGTTAAAACTCACAATTAGTACGTTAAAAACTTCTACTCAAAAAAACAACTTTTAAATTATACATCAGCCTACAAACATTATCATGTTAGTTTTGTTTTGCACAGTGTTATGATAAAATAATAATTTTAATCCCACGATCAAGTGCTTTTTATTTATTGTAAATCATATAATTACAAATAATTTTTAATAATAAAATTCTACCTAACCGAGAACTGATAACAATGTCGTCTTCTCGTTGTAGCGAAATCGACCAAGATATCTGTTAGGAATCGAATTTAAATCCTCACATTCATATGCTAGCTTGCTAAAAAATTACCTATAGGAACCCCTGTATTTTAAGTAAGTTTATCCTCTTAAAATTGTACATTTGTTCCCTTTTAAATCAAACCTGGTATCAACCTTTGTAGACTGAACTCTATACAACATAACTGAGTTGCTATCCTTATGCAGCGTTGCCAACAGAAATAGAAAAAATTAATACCCGAACTATGACGATGTCTTGTTGCTGTCGTTAGTTATGTTGTTGTTGTTACCACAGTCGTTACTGCTATTATTGTTGTTGGCAATTTAACGATGACTTCGACGAAGTAAATCTAGCATACCATGTTAAATTAATGACATTACAATATATTTGTATTTGTATTATTTTTTTTTTTTGTTGTATATATACCTGAATACACCCACTTATGGTAATTTTTGTTTAATAAATTATATTGTCAATAATAAAATGCAATAAAGAAAATTTTTGAAATTTACGTTTTAAATTTAAACTTTTAGTATTTGTATATGTAGAAAATAAAAGCACATACATAATAAATTAAAAATATTGCAATTCTGAAAATGGAAAAACTAGAAATCCTGTTATATTATACATTTATAGCAAGGATGTGAAAAATCAGTATTTAATGTATGTATGTAATATGTATGTAACAACAACAATATTTAACTTATACATACAAACATTACATGCATAACAATTACCATCAACATCATACATATCTTATTGACAACTCCTACACCCAACCCTTTTAATGTGGCCTATAACAAAATATTAAAAATAAAACAAGAAAAAAACGGAAAGTCATTGTTGCATTACAGTCAAACCCATTTACCCACTTTGACAAAATACATACTGTGTTGCTTACAAATAAAAAAAAAATAAATAACTTGTATATCCTTGTCGGTCTATGCATTTTTGTTTTTATGTGTTGTACTTATTTTTTTTTCCTTTCTGCCACAAACTTTAACCTTTAAGCTTTATTTTTATCAATTGAACAAAAAAAAATTTTTTTTGGTTTTTTGAAAAAAATTTTGATTTGACAAAAACTTTTTTTTCAATTTTTTTTGTGCCAATTTTTGGGCTTTTGCATTTTTTTAAATTATTTTTTACGATTTTTTTTTCTACAATTTTTTTTTTTTTTTTTTTGACAAAAACATATTTTTCTTGTTTCTCTCCATTGTTACAAAAAATTAAAAATCTTTGAAACACTTTTTTCAAATTTTAATGTATTGTTTTTTTTTCGAATTACCAGTAGCTTTCTCGGGTTAAGTTTCAGTCCTTTGTTTTAATGTTCAAAGCAAATGTGTTGCATCGAACCTGTAAATTGTATGTTTTTGGGTAATCGCCAACATATTGTGCACCCCCATTTTTTAATAGGTATGTACGCGTACATGTGAATGTATTTCATTCATTTTTAAGTTCGTTAGTCATGTTGCATGACAATCGTTTGATTAACAAACATTTTATTGTTGTTTCATACTTGTAGGATGTCGTTGAAAAACTTTTTTCTTCCTAAATGCACGATTGAAGTTGCAAGTATTTAACGACAAAATACGATTCATTGTATCCCAATAAACAAAAAAAAAATGTCATCTGACTATATAGTTAAAATTTTTGGGCAACATTTTTCTAGAACATTTCATCACCGATCTTCCCCTTTGTAGGTGTGTTTTTTACGATTGGTTAGAATAGAGCCAAAAAAAACCATTATGGTAGGGAGTTAGAGGTTTATTATGTCCCACAAACATATTTGCCATAATAATTTCTACAAAGTTGCTAAACGCATCCTACACCTAAGATATAAAGAAAACAAAGTTTTAGATACCGATATGTTGCAAGAACAGCCAATGCTGGGAAACTTGAACCGCCTCTAAAATAAAATTCCGATGTGATCTTTCTTTTTTGGTCTCCTCTACCAGATTCAATCGTCGGAACGCCGAAATTTTGGAACAAGTTCGAAATTGATGTACAGTGTTATTGATATGTATAATTGTTTTTTTTTTTTTTAATTTTTTTTTTCATAGAATTTTTTGCTATCCATTTTTTATACCCTCTACTCTAATGATAGAGGGCATATATAAGTTTGTCATTCCGTTTGGCGTGTCAACTGGCACAACTTTTGAAACCGCTGTCTTCCGATCGGGATCAAGTTTGTACCAAGGTAAGTCCTTTTGTATAGTAGTTCAGACACAACTTTTCAACGAGATCGATCAAGGACTCTGAGCTAGATGTGGTCGAAATTTGACATTTTGGCCAAAGAGGTGTTTATTCTCATCCATGTAACTTCTTACCTATTGTTTTTACTAAAATATACCCCTATAGTTTAGATAGCTATTTCTTCAGTCTTTCGAAAAAAAAAAATATAAAAAAAAAATAAAATAAAAATCCAAAACTTTTTTGACTTTTTCCTCAAATCGGGACCTCTTTTTTTTGACTCAAAAGAAAGTTAAGGTCATATCCTATAAGAGCTATGGGGTCGCTTAGTGCGATGCGAGTGGGATATCTATGAAACATTTTTTTTTTAACTTTGGAACACAAAAAACGGTTCTTTAATTTGCACTATTAGGCGTGGGATAGCTCACAAGTTTTCGATTTCGATCAGGGACACCATCTTATTTTTATAGGTTCGAAAAAGAAAGCATGAGCCAAAAAATAAGGGCGGTGTGGTGGGGCCATATGGCTCCTCATCGGGGTCAATGTGAGATCCATGGAGGTGTGCAATATGAGTTTAGGATTTAAAAAAAAAAAAATGTTGTGTCTGAACTACTATTCAATACGATTAACCTTGGTGTAAATTTCATCCCGATCGGAAGACATCGGTTTCCAAAGGTTGACACGAAACCCTCCACATATTTTCACGATCCTCGATCGATTTTAAGACAATCTAACGATTTCAGTCGGTCCATTTATCCGTTTGTCTGTTGAAAACACGCTAACATTTGAAAAAAAAATTTCAAAATTCAAAATGGCGGATCCAAAAATAACGGACATGATTTTTTAATTCTTTGCCCACTGTATTTATGATAATTATTGTCGATGTATTTGGAGTCGTTAGTAATGAATATGAGCTTAGACTTTTAGAACTCAAAATGGCGGATACAATATGGCGACAAATTTAAATTTAAGATTTTTTAAGTGTTGTTTATTTTGGCCAAAAACTTCGATTTTGATGGTTTTTCGGATGTTAAAATTAATTTTGGATATGGTGGCTACGCTTTTTTAATTCTTATCTAATTGTACTTTAATTAATTATTGTCGATGTATTTGCGGTCGGTAATTACGAATATGACCTCAGATTTTTTAAATTCAAAATGGCGGATCCAATATGGCGACGAATAAAATATAAAGTTTTTAACATGATAATTGCTGTGTTTTTCAATAAGTGGATTTATTTTTGGATTAATCTTTTGTAGTTTAAAATAAATATTTTAACATGCCAAAACAAATTTGGAATATTTTTTTCCGTAATCTACGATAAATTAGCAATTATAATCCGAAAAAATAATTAAAAAATTTAAAAAATGAAAAAAGTTATAAATAAATTAAAATTAATCCAATTAAAGTTTAGGATTTAATAAGTCCACTTTGGATTAATTTTAATTTGTTTATAACTTTTTTTCTTTTCCACATTTTTATAATTGGTAATTTATCGTAGAATACGACTTTAAAGATTAACATTTAATCTTTAAAGTCATTTATTTTTGTTCTGTAAGTAAAAACTACTGATTATTCTTTAAATTTTTAATGATTTGTGTAAGTCATTTTTTTTTAAATTGTTGGTATTTTTTAATAAGATATCATTAGTTTTTACCTGCACAATTAGGTTATTTTTTGTAGAAAAAAAAATTCAAAAAATTATTAATAGAAATATAATAACATGTTTGTATCAAGTGACTTTGGCACGATGGGTAGAGTGTCTGGCCAGACTGTAGTTGATTGCGGGATTGATTCCCAAAAATTGCATTACAAATTTTTAAAAAAATATTTCAATAGAAAATTCTAAAAAATAACATACGAAATCACTAATTTTTAATGTTTTCGTAGGTTATTTTTTTTTTTGAAATTTGTTGGTAATAATAACAGAACTATCATTAAATTTTAATTTTTTCGTAGGTTATTTTTTTCGAATTTGTTGGTAAAAAAGAATGAAAAAAAAAGTAACTTTTTAATGTTTAATGTTATTTATTTTAGAAAATTTTGTCAACAGTAAAAAATAAATGTTGATGTTTGTTAAAACAAATGACTAATTACTGGGATGGTTTTCAATTGTTTGTTCACTTGTTTAAGTGTGTTTTTCATTTGTTTTTGCCTACAAAATATTTTGAGTGTGCATCTTAGCAGCGATTTATCTGAATTACCAAGAAGTGCTCCTTAATGTGATATCGCCCACGGAAATCATGCCTGAATTCAGGTGGTTTGGATGCGCTTTTTGACTCGTGATTCCTTTCCGAAAGCTGCTTCTAGTTCAGCAAAATTTCTGATGGGTCGTGTCGGAATACCAGCCGATGGCAAGTAAAGAGCTGATTGTGAAAAAAATTATTAAACAATTTTATAATAGCGTCTTCAATCGGCAACCAGCCATCAAAGTTTTAAAAAATTACGGTTTTCAACAAAAACATTTTTTGACCAATCCGGCCGAAGCCTTTTGAATATATTTATACAACAAAATTGAGGGGTTACTAAGATCAAAATTGAAATTTTTCTTTAAATTTAAACATTTACTGGGGAAAAAGAGAAAAAAAAATTGCAGATATGTTAAATGAATCTTGGACAAAGATTTTATATATTTTAAATTCGTTATAAAAACAGTGTATTTTATGAATAATGGTCAATCATAATCGAATGATTTTTTTGTCGATTACGAATAAGTGGCCCGATTAATCGCGATTACGATTACGATTTTAATCGTTTTGCAAACTCTAGTTCAAACCGTGAATTTTAGATTGGTTTCACCTAAAATTCACGTCTTGAAAAACAAGCCGAGCTTTAAAAACAAGCTTTAAAGGCATTGGTAAGCCATCAAATTTCTTCGCTAAGTATTTTTGTTACTCAAGAATTTTACACAAAAAAAATAATAATTTTTTACGAAAAAGACAAACAATTTTTTTACTCAAAATAAAATATTTTTTATTCAAGTTTTTAATTTTTTTCACGTTAGAAAATTTCCTATCCTTTACAATGGGCATTGTAGAAGGTATTCATAGATTAGGCCAGGTCGAATTTAACTTTTCTACTTGTTTTATATAAAATTTTATATACAGGTTAAAATTGGTAAAAATTATATAAAATTTGTTAAAATTATATATAATTATATCCAGGATTTTGGTGGGCATAATTTTATAAAATTAAGTATATCAAAATATATAATTTGATATTTTTTTTCTAATTTGATAAAATGTGATCTAATTTGGGCAAATCGCATATGATTTAAAAATAAAAATCAGTTTAGAGGCAGTTAAATAAACTGAAACTCGGCATGAATTGTTTAAGATTTTGTAAAATTCAAATTACATTTGAAATTTAAAATTGAAAACAAAATTTAATGAAAACTTTCACTTTCACGGGAAAGTGAAATACAGAACTTAGAACTGTATATCTCAGATTTTTTTTGTTAACAAATTTTCTCAAGAAAAGGAAATTTTTTTGTACGAATTTGTCTACGAATATTTAAACTGTTCTATAGAAAAAGTCATTTTGAATCAAAATTGTTTTAAAATCAGATAACTTTTCTAAAGAAAACGTTTCAGAATTTGAGAGTTTTTTTTAATAAAATTAATTTCAGAATCTTAGAATTTTCTATGAAAAAAAAAATCTTTTAAAAAATGAAAATTTTGTTGTGGAAATAAGTATCAGAATCTAAAAAATGTTTTTGCTTGGAAAATCCTTCAAAAAAATAGAGTGTTTCTGTATAACATTTCTTTTTAAAACTAAAAATTTGGTATGAAAAATGTCTAAGTAAAATTTAAAACCATAAAAATTTTTCTATTCCAAAATTTTATAAAATTTAAAATTTGTCTCAGAATTTGTTTTGTTTTTTCTATACGCAAAATATTTTAGAATCTTACATTTAAGCTAATTGTGTAAACATTAAGCAACAAACACAAACAAAACAATAACAACAAACAAGATGTTGTTATTGTTTTGTGTGTGTTTGTTGTTTTATGTCTACATAATTGTGGAAGGTGTAGCTGAGGGGTTAATTTTATTGTAGTAAAAATCTGTGAATTTTTTTGAAGAAAACATGTATCGAAATTTGATAATTTCTTAATTGAAAATATTTCTTGAAATCTTTGACTCTTCCTTAGGGTTGCCAGACGGCCTGGAATGGCCTGGATTTTCCAGTTATTTGAGGTCTGGTCCAATTTCCAGTTAAAACATAGTTTATCCAGTTGAATAAAACATTAGTGTGCAATTACAATTCTGGCGTTTGCCTTGAATTTTGCTTGTTCCAATACATTTTGTGTGTAGAACAAAATTCAAAGCCAACGCTAACGTTTCAAAGCCAGAATAGAATCAATTCTATTTTCTTGGCTTTGCTCTCTCGTGAGTATTTTTTTTTTTTTTGCTTTGGCATTGCTTTTCATTTACAAAAAAAAGGGTTGATTTTGTTTATGAAACACATCTTGTTTATGAAACACATCTATGTATTGCAAAATTATAAGAAAAGTACACAAAAAAAGAAAGGGAAATATAATTTACCGCCAATTATTATAAAAAAAACAAGTATCAAAAAAATATCAGTGAAAAAACCAAAGCAGTTTTATGTTTCACCGAAAAAAAAATAAATTTCAGGAAAAATTTATTTTTCTTCCACCAAATAATTATATTTCTGTTATTCAATGTGTGTGTGTTTACAAACAAACGCTAGAACAAAATTCAAAGCCAAAGCCTTTGTTTAAATCAAAAGCCCTCTCTTTACACAAAATTCAAAGCCAACGCCAGAATTGTAATTGCACACTTAATCATAAATATAACATAAATGCCTCTTTAGTATACGGAAAATGTGCTCTTTTTGCTGCATTTTCACTAATTTTTTTACAACTTTTCGAGCATTTCAGCCAGTCTAGCGTTGATTTCGGCACGAATGTTTTCCTTGAGCTCGTCGATGATTTAAGGATTCTTGGCGTACATTTTGCTTTTAAAATAACCCCACAAAAATATATCGGGATGGGTCAAATCTGCAAATGATGGTCAGTTGTTGTCGCTCTTTTTGGACTTCGCACGTCCCGGAAATTTAAACTGTCCTCCTAGATCTCCAGATTTTACTACCTTGGACTTAATTTTGTGGGGTTGTTTAAAAAGAAAAATATACTCTAACAATCCTCATTGCCGTGGCAAATAGAGACGGCCATTTAGTCCGAAATAAAAATATGTGTCTCACATATAAAAATCGGTTGATTTTTTCAAGTTATTAAAAAAATATGTATGGGTTCAGTTACCTTTTCAAAATCCAGCTGAAAATATTCCATTATCCAGTTATTTGACTTCTAGTATCTGGCAACCCTACTCTTACTACCAGAAAAATTTTTAAAAAAATTCTTGCAAAAAAAGTCAGCCGTATACGTAATTTAAATTTCCTCTATTATAAAAATATTGCTCATACGCACAGTTGAGTAACATCTGTTTGTTAAATATTTCTTTAAATTAAATAAATTCTGATCACATTTTGGTTATTTGAGACTCAGAAAAATTTATTTTTCTTAATTTTTTTAATAAAAATAAGAATTTAACATGATTAGTTTACACCCCTTGCAAAATTTGTAAAATTTTGTCGATCAGGAAATAAATTCATAAATTCATAGCCCAAGTTCATATTGCAATAAAAACCATGCGTCCATTGCAAATAAACTCAAATACTAAATAAACGCAATAAATAGTATTTATATTTTTGTACATATTAACAACTTTAATATAAATCTCTTATACTACTATTTCTTACTCTCTTTTTGAAATTTATATTCTCTCAAACATTTATGTCTTATTTTACCCCTGCAACATTTGTATGCTACAATTTACTTAAAATCCTGTGTTTATATTAGACAGTTATTCTGACCTACACCACTAAAAACCGTTAAAAGTTAGAAAAAAAAGTAAAGGATAAAATGTTTAACTAAACACCAAACGACGCACTATGTAGGACACAATGTCAAACATACAACAACAATGTTGTTTGCGGTGTTTGTCAAATACCATGCATCATCGCTTACGCGGCACGTGACTTGCTACTTGGTGTTACGGTAACAAATATCATAAAAGTTATTTGTGCGTGTTTAAATGGCAAAAAGAATATTTGTATCAAACTTATTTGGGTGTTCAGCTTTTTGCAAGCGGTATTGGTTCCAAATTACACTCAAAAAAGTGTTAGTAAAATTCACAATTTGCTTGCTTGAAATATTACGTTTTTCTGAGGTTGTTTTAGTTCTTGAGCACATATTAAAACGTACCATTTTAAACAGTTATATTTTCTTATGTACTAGTCGTATCTTATTGGTTTTTAAAAATTTTCACAGTGGTTTATTACACCATGTAACAAATAAAGACTTTTTGAAAAACACAATAACTTGTCTTAAACTAATAACGGAACAGCACATTTGATAACAGTTTTTTAAAGGCAAAGTTATCAATACTAGACCTGATTATTATCAATCGACTACTTTTGAAAAAAAATCTATATAGAAATTTTCCAAGCTTTAATTTAAGCTTAATAGCGTCCAAATTAAGCAAATAATAAATGAGATACGAGGGTTGCGCTGGAAAATGAAATTATTTATCTTTTAAAATTTTTTAAAAATATTTTTAGGTCGGTTTTTTTCCAAGAACATAAACAAAAATGAAATTTTTTAAATACGGTAGTAGAAATCCGCATTTTTTGACCTCCAACTCTTTTGACCACCAATTTTTTGTAAACAAGAAAAATATTTTATTGTTTATTAATGAAATAATCTTTATTTCAGTTCGAGGCCAACTTCCCCATTATGAATTAACATAACAAGTACTTATGTTAACTCTACTTTCTTTATTAGGATATTCTCCCATTAAATACTCGATAGAGTTTCTTGCTTTCAAAAAATTTGGCAATTTTCAGGAATGAATTGACGATCGTTTCGGGGGATTTCCAGTTCCCCCATCATCAGAGTTCTCTAGACAATTAGGTAATACTGTTAGTGTACAAACTTCAAATATTCATATTCGTATTTATTTCAACCTAATGAGAAAGAAATAAAGAAGAACAATGATTTCGAAATTTGACCAGTATACCAAACCAAATACAATTGAAAGCATGTTGATCTGCAAGTTTACCGTCGGTAAATGTGCTATGCAGTTTTTTGTTTTTGCTTCATTTAGAAGACAAAAACTCTCTCGTACTAAGAGTAAGGTTATCAAGTTTGTGTAATTTTTATTAATAATAAAAATTAGTTATTTAGTATTCGACCTTTAATTGTGCAATGAAATAATGTTTATTTCAGTTCGAGGCCAATTTCCCATTATGAATTAACATAACAAGTACTTATGTTAACTCTACTTTCTTTATAAGGATATTTTTTGAAAGCAAGAAACTCTATCGAGTATTTAATGGGAGAACATCCTAATAAAGAAAGTAGAGTTAACATAAGTACTTGTTATGTTAATTCATAATGGGGAAATTGGCCTCGAACTGAAATAAACATTATTTCATTGCACAATTAAAGGTCGAATAAATAACTAATTTTTATTATTAATAAAAATTAAACAAAATTGTTTATTAATTTTAGTGAACCTAAGTGTACTAAGTGAACCTAAGTGTACTTAATTTTAGTAAACCTAAGTGTACTAAAATTAATAAATAAATTGTAAATTCTCATTACAATACACTTAGTTGTATTTAAATAATAGAAATTTTTCTTTGTTTACAAAAAATAAAAAAAACTGATTTCTTCAACTGTATTTAAAAAATGCCTGCGAATTTTGTACTCTTGCCCAAAACATTAAATCATGATAATGTTTTGCGGAAGATTTGGGTGTACTTGCCAAAGAAAAGTTTTTTTAGAAAAAATAATGTTATAATACTTTGCTATTCCATGCAAAATGAATTGAAATATCAGTCGAGGACCCCATTAAAAAACCAAAAGAGCTGAACATTTCGTAAGTGAGTGCAAAAATAAGTGCAAAAAAGTGTTTTTACATTTTGGAGAGTATAAAAGATTCGGCACCAAAGAATATACACCTCTCACTTGTTTCATAAACAAATGGAAAATTTTTATGCGAAAAGCTTAGACTTGGTGAAAAAGTAGTTTTGGTAAAAAAAAAAAATGATTTTTTTCACGAAAAACAAAATTATGTTAAAAAAAATTAATGAAGCCAAAATTTTTGGTGAAAAAAAATTTGATGAAAAAAAGTTTTTGATGCATTTTTTTGATGAAAAGAAAAATTTTTTGATGCAAAAAAAAATTGATGAAAAAAAAATATGAAAAAAAAAAATTTTTGGTGAGAAAAAAATTGATAACAAAAAATTTTATAAAAAAAATTGATGAAAAAAAATATGGTAAAAAAAATTTATGAAAAAAAATTTTGAAGAAAAAAAAAATTAATGAAAAAAAAAAATTTAATAAAATAAAATTGATAAAAAAAAAATTTGATGAAAAATCAAAAAAAAAAAATATGAAAAAAATTGATGAAAAAAAAAATTTGATGAAAAAAAAATAAATGAAAAAAAAATTGATTAAAAAAAAAAAAAATGATAAAAAAACAAGTAAGAGCGTTAAATTCGGCTGTGCCGAATCTTTTATACCCTCCAACATGCAAAAAAAAAAAAAAAAAATGCAGGGGCGTTTTATTTTTTTTTTTTTTTGGGGGGGTCAAGGGGTCGCTAGTTGTAATTGAGGGGGACAAATTTTCCCTTGAATATGTGTTTAAAAATTCATTCTTATGCTTTTTGCACTAAAGAAGTACAAGGTTATCATTGTTTAAAAAAATGTTTTATTCCACGCCCATAAAAGGGGGGCGGGCCGAAAAAACGACATTTTCAAATTTTCTGGGTCCAAATGCAGGACTTTGAACTTTTTGTGGCATAAAAATGTTGCATTTGTTAAACAAAAACATGTAAAAATATGGTGTTTTTCAGAGGTTGGTTTAGTTCTTCAAGGGGGAACTTTTTCCCCCTGTTCGGATTTTGCTCATTTACAAACTTAACCTGCCTATGTACATAAGACATATTCGTGCCAAATGTCGGGAGTTTAGCTCTTTTATTTTGGACTGCATCGTGTTAACTACAGACGGACGGACAGACGGACGGACGGACATCGCTAGAATGTCTTAGAACCGATCACTGATCATAAATATATATACTTTATGGGGTCCTAGGCCAATATTTTGATGCGTTACACACGGAATGACAAAGTATAAAAATGATGAAAAAAAAGTTTGATGAAAAAAAAAAAACTTTTATAAAAAAAAAAATTTTGATGAAGAAAAAATTTGATGGAAAAAAAAATTTTGATGAAAAACAATTTGATGAAAAAAAAAAAATTTATGAAAAAAAAATTTTTTGTTGAAAAAAATTTGTGTTACTTTTTATTCACCAGCTGGTGATAAACGGTTTTATTCATCACGAGGTGAATTATTATCCAAGTTACAAACGCAAGTTATTAAAACTTTAGGTTTTAAGCAAATGAAAATAGAAATTCTTGTTTTCTTTTTCGTTAATTGTTAGCTTATATAGTCAAACTGAGGTGGCGTCCTGCAACTTTTTTAAAATTAGACACCAGCCTAAAAATATTATCATGTTAAAAAATATTTTTTTAAAAGAACATTTTTGATGCAAATGCAATTTTTAGATGCATTTTTCAAAGCTTTATACCCCTTCGATTTTTCTGAAACCTGCATAAAACGAAAGAATAAAATTTTTTACGAAAAAATAAGTGCAGCTTTTTTTTGGCCTTCGGCTTTTTCCACCTAGTTTTTGGAAAAATATTTTCTAGTTTTTGGAAAAATATTGGTATTTGTTATTTTTTTATTTTTTGTGAAATAATAATAGTTAAAAAAAATCAAAGTCCTACCTACACCATTTCCACTTTTATTTCAGAAAATACAAATTATAATTCAGAAATTTCCATTTATATTCTGTGTTAATTTTTGATGTAATAAAAATTATTTATTATTCGACCTTTAAAATTCTATTTTGAGTAAGATTATTCTAGCTCAAGAATATATTTCTTTTACTAGTCATTTCGATGATAATGTTAAAGTAGCAATTTTAAAGAAACTAATTATAAAGTTGTTTGTTTTAAATTGATTGGTTTTGTCATTTTGCATGACTTACTCGACACGTGTTTCGGAATTCGTCAAACTCCATTGTCAAGAGTATTTAGCTCGCGTAAAAAATCCACTGTCTGTATGTATATGGGGCATTCCAGGCCATATCCCTCACTTTTAGACCCGACCCCATTCGATTATTTTTGGATATGTTTTAGAACGTATTAAATGCACTTAGCTCTCAAATTTTCAGATTTTTGTATTTATAATACATGGTAATTTTTGGCATACAAAAATTGTCAGATTCTGAGAACTATTTTAATAAAAAATTTCTTAATAAAATTTCGATTGTCTCAGTTTTAAATCTAATTTATAATGAGATTTTGAGCAAGATTGATATATTAACAAATTAAAAACAAATATTTGCTATAAGTTTTAAAACACGTTCAAATTTAAACGTAATTTAAAAAAAAAAAAAATTAAAAAAAAAATATTTGCCAAAGTTTCTAATGGGTTTTGAAATACAAATACTTACAAACGTTCATTTTATTTATACATATATGTATATAGATATTTACATTAAAACAATTGGGGAGTAAGTTGTATACAACTTTTAATCAAATAAACATTTACAAGTATGTTTACATGCAATATAAAATGAAATGAAATACTTTTTTTGTTGTTTTTGTTGAAATATTCGCAATTTTTAAACATAGAAATGTATTTATGTTGCCACATCACGTACATTTGTTTACAAAACAACTTCATTTTGAAGTTGACGATTTGTTTTTCATTTAACAAAATTTTCTGTCTTATAAACGTAAAAATGCAAAAAACAAAAGTTTCGTTTTTTTTTATTTGTTGTATTTGCTGTTGCTGTTATTGCATTGAAAATATGAAAACATGTATAAAATTGTATATAAATGCATGTCTGAGTATATGAGGGTGAAAATTATTGCATTAAAATTTTTTTTTTTAACGATTCTAAGTCGATATGTCTGTTGATATGCAGTTTTTAAAGAAGAAATTATATCTTCGGTACCGCTGTTAACTCCATAAAATATGTCATGAACCTGAGATGATTGTATGCAAAAATGAATGAGATCGGTTTAGTGATCCATAAGTTATGAGTGAAAATGTAAGGACACCTCGAAAATCGCAATCTGAAAATGAAAAATGTTATAACTCTTTTCCTGGTTAACAAATGAAAAAAAAAAATTGATTAAAAATTTATAGTCACCCTATTTGCTAACTACATATGACTATCACAGGTATTAATGTTGGTTGGCATAACACAAAAAAATACATATTACTCGTATTTTACTAAATAACGCATACGAATGTGTTATAAACACGTCTGCAAATATCAATGTGAATAAATCTGACAAGCAGGCAATTTGCCAAAAAAAAAAAAACGAGTTGTGAAAAAAACTACGAAAAGAAAAAAGAAAACCAGAAACCAACCATATGTTGGAAATATGCGAAAAAACTGCAACTATTTGCAAAATATATGCGTCTACATTTTAAAATTATGTCTGTTACATTAGCAAAAAAAAAACTTAGACACACATGTATTTGTAGTGAAAAATATGTTGGATTGGCGAAAAAAAATACGAAACGAGAACAAATCAACTAAATATTCAAAGTCAAGACCATATAGAATATAGAAATCGTTGATGTGTCTAGTTTAGGGCACCCCTTGATTTTTAACACAGCAGAAGGAAATTATTGATTTTCACGAAATTGTGTATGGAGTCATTTTGACTCCCAATAGAATCTTTCTGTACCAATTTCAGCTTAAAACAAGAAAAATCGATACGGCCACAGTGCGTTGAGCCAATATAACGAAGGGACAAAAATAGAAGGAGTAGTCAGATATTTTTGAAATTTGGTACGCTAGCATAATATGATATTTTTTTGTAAATTTTTTTATTAAATAATATGAAAATGGTAATAAATTACCAAAAAGCTTAAAGAAATTCAAATCGGATAAAAAAATAAGCATTTTACGCATACATGCCCCAGTAGACTGGCATTTTTCTGTATAGCAAAATTTTTTCTTCTCCGATTTTCAAAGTCCGGCCATTTTTATATTCTACTAGGCCTAAACCTTATGTGGTACCAAATTGAGGTCAATCGGATCAAACTAACCCGTGGCGCCCGGCTGTCAAAGTTTTGGATTTTTAAAAAATTGAAAAAAAAAATACATAAATGAATGTATGTGTGGAACAAGGTGCTAAAATCCAATTTTTGGAAATCGCGTTTTTTTGCAAAATCGCGCCTTCCGACAATAGTTTGACCTATTTGTAAACAAATTTGTTAAAAACTTGATCGTTTTCTGTCATAAAAATGGCCTTAAAAGTTCAACTTTAACTATTTTTGGGAATATTTTATATTTTTTGCCGGATACTAACATGTGTTTTGCAGTTAAACTAAAGGTCATGTATTTAAATTTTTAAATGTGAGATGGTAAACGTGTAGAAAACATCCTAGTCTTTAACTTGTGCCCATTGGTTTGGCTAAAAACGCTTTTTTATCTAATTCATCGATAGTTAAAGTGTAAACTGGAAAAAGGTGCTATATCCATATAAAAGCATAATATTGTTTTACGTAATACTAAGGGTGGATTTTGATAATATATCAAATTTTTAAGTTCAAACTTTAAAATTTAATGGTAAGTTACTTATATCAAAACTTGTGCAAATTTTTTAACCCATTATGGGAAGAGTTGTTTAAAGTAAAACATATAACAGTTATTTTTTTTTTTGTTAAATTAGCTGCTTTTTACTATTTTTATATAAAAATTATTACTGCTGGACCCGTCTAAATTTTGCAGAATTCATAACGCTAAATCTAAATTTTTAAAAAATTACACAAAAAACTTAAAACTGCTTGGCAAATGTATTGAAATTCCTAGTAGAAATTGTAACATAGCACCTTATTCCACTAGAACAAAATTTCACATGCATTTTTTTCTTACTTTCGCTCATTTGTTTTTAACGAAATTCTGTACATAGATACATATCGTCCATCTTCGTCGAGCTGCAAAAAGAAATTTTAAAAAATTATTTTTTTTCGCGACTTATTTAGTTTTCTGCTCCTCCTGAACAATTTGGTTTTTGGATTATAGCACCTTGTTCCACACCCACATTCAAATAATAAATATATCTATAAATACGTTCAAGAAATTTTTTAAAAAAAGTCTCAAAATTTCATTCCGCCGACTTTTTTGTAGAGCTTGAGACAATCTTTCATTTAAAACTAATTTGAGCCAAATTCGATAATTTTAACCCGTGGCGCCCTTCGATCAAAGTTTTGGACTTTTGAAAAATTTCCACCAAAATTTTGGATTTTTGAAAGTGAAAAAATAAAATAAAAATATCTTGCGATACATTATTGTTGTTAATTTTAGCATGCTGAATACGAATATCAAAAATTTTTTAAAATCGGTCGAACGGTTTTCAAGATATCGCCATTTAAAATTTTTAAAAAAATTGCAAAATGAGGGGGTTTTTCCGGGGGGGTGAAATAAAGCCATAGGCAATAAGGCCATATGGCCTTATTTCCCAATGAGTTGAGAAATAAAGCCATATGGCCTTATTACCAACCACTGTTGGAAATAAAGCCATATATGGCTTTATTACTCATTTGAAAATTTATAAAAGTATTCATCATTAATTTCCGGAGAGTGTAGGGGAAAATGTGGAAAAATTTTTCCACCTAAATCCTGCTACCCAAAAAAAAAAAATTATTTAGCGAAGCTCCTAAATTAATTTATGGAGTTTGTAATCCTTAAGCCCGGCCGAAGGCCGGCTACACACAAAAACTTTTTTGTTAAACAATCTTTAAATTAAAAATCCTGCTAACAAAAAAATGATGCCTCTAGGCCCCTCTGAGTTTAGAGGTTCCTGGAATGTGGGTTTTTAGTTTAAAGAAAGTTAAACAAAAAAAGTCAAGGTCTTATCGCCCAAAACCGTAAATGTCATATCGCCCAAGCTGCGACATATAGCCCAAAATGATAGGTTTAAAAATGTTATTTCTCCCAAAACAAAATTGTCAAAAAATCCAAAATATTTTTTTGGGCGAAATTTCGAAACTACGATTTCTAGATTTGTTTTTTTTTTTGTAATAAAGGTTTTCTGCGTAGGCGGCCTTCGGCCGGGCTTAGGGATTACAAACTCCATGCATTAAACCCACCCTCTCTGCAAACTAAAGCTATTTTGGTTATCAGGCCTTTTTGAGGCATAAAAAATTTGATAGCGCAAAGGCCTGCTACACTAGAAAACTTTACTTTGCGGAGAGGGTGGGTTTAATGCATGGATTTTGTAATCCCTAAGTCCGGCCGAAGGCCGGCTACACAGAAAAACTTTTTTTGTTAAACAATCTTTAAATTAAAAACCCTGCCAATAAAAAATTGGTGCCTCTAGACCCATCTAAGTTCCGAGGTTTGTGGTATATGTAGTTTTTTAATTTAAAGATAGTCAAACAAATTTTTTTGTGCGTCGCCGGCCTTCGGCCGGGCTTAGGGATTACAAAATCCATAAATTAATTTAGCGGCTTCGTTAAATACTTGTTTTTTTTTGGTAGCAGGATTTACGGGGAAATGTATTTCCACATTTTCAACTGATATGGCTTTATTTCCACTTTGGTTGCAAAATCAATATGACTTTATTGCTCAATCGTGTTGGTAATAAAGCCATATGGCCTTATTTCCCATTGAATTGAGAAATAAGGCCATATGGCCTTATTGCCTATGGCTTTATTTCACCCCCCCGGTTTTTCCTACGTTTAAGATTTTTTTTTTTTTTTAAATCTAAAAATTTCTTTATTTTAACCCTTTTATAGAGCTTTATGCAATCTTTCATTTAAGCTTAATTGTAGCCAAATCTGATCATTTTAACCCGTGGCACCCTTCGATCAAAGTTTTGAGTTTTTGGTAAAAAGTTTTTAAAAAGCCAAAACTTTGATCGATAAAATGATCGGATTTGGCTCAAATTAGTTTTAAGTGAAAGATTGTCTCAAGCTCTACAAAAGGGTTGGAGGAATGAAATTTTAAGACTTTTTTTAAAAACTTTCTTGAACGTAGGAAAAACCCGCCATTTTTTACAAATTTGAAATGGCGATATCTCAAAAACCGATCGAGCGATTTTATTTTTTTTATATTCGTGCTCAGCGCATCGAAATAAACAAATATGATGTGTCGAAAGACTTTTTTTTTTTAATTTTATTTTTAAAAATTTTTCAAAAATCCAAAACTTTGACCGCCGGGCGCCACGGGATAATTTAATCCGATTGACCTCAAATTTGTACCACATAAGTTTTAGACCTAGGACAATAAAAATTTGCCCGGACACTTGGGAAAATCGAAAGATGACAAAAAAAATGCCAGTCTAATGCCCCAGACCATTGCACGGCTTTTAAAGCCAGAATTTGAAAATTTTTAGTCAAAAAAAAATAAAAAAAAAATAAATTGTACTTTATTATCTCATCAAATACATGTTATAGATAAAAACTAAAAGACATGGCTTCTTTTTCATTTGGCTTGGGTAGTGTATAATTTCCGCTGTTTCCAAAGAAAATGTGTTTTTCTATAATAATTTAGCAAATATGTAAAAAAAAAAAAACTGTATTCTACGATACGAAGTGTAAAACATAAATTCTGTTAACTTTTTGAGAAAACGGGCATCTTTAACCCCTTTTCGTCGAGGTGAAATGACAAATTTAGGACATTATACATTTATATAATGCAAAATATTTGCATATATCGGATTTCTCAAAAGTTACAGAATTTACGATTTACACTTCGATCCGTACAATAAAGCACAAATTTTCCAACATTTGCTAAATTACACAGCTCAACAAGAAAATGCGTATTGGATTCTGGTTGGCGATTTGGATAGTGTTTGCTGCGCTGATTCCAAATTTGGAGCCCAAATTTTTCTATCACGTCAGGATTTTGAGTAATTCGCGGTTAAAGTGCCGAAAAAGGGAATTTTTGACCCATTTTAAAAGCTTATTAAATAATATCCTGACATGCGAATGATTTGGTATCAAGGTCATTCAAAAGTTTGTAATTTTCTCTTAAAGACGAAATGTTCTAAAAATTTATTTTTTTTAAATGGTAAAAAAATCATTAACAAAAAGTGGCAATCAGTATCTTTGGAAAAATGGCAACACCTAACATTTGTGTCTAAAATATAGACCATGTCTGGCAATGTTTGCAAAAATAAGTACTTATTGTTAGATCAGAATTGATGAAGGAGAGGAAGAAGAATAATGATTACTAAAAATAAGTTTGTTTACAAAAATTACAATAACAAACTCTTCTGTTAGAAAAAAAACAACAGCAACAACTACACTCGAATTGAAAAAAATCAGATTTAGTTGATACTTGCTTAACAGCCTACTTGGCGTATCGGTCTAGAGTGATTGTACGTTACAAGCAGTTAATAGCAAAGTATTACAGATGATGATGACTTCAATCCTTGTCGGCTGCGATCTGTAAATAATTTTCACATATAGAGTTTTATTGACTATTAACTAAATAAATTGACATTAAAAGTTTTTCTGAAGATTATTATAACTGGATAATATGAAACTAGTAAGAAACAAACCAGGATGTCTAAATTTTTAGAATAATTAAAAATTTTTCTTTCACATTTTTCTCAATTCAAAACCATATATAAAAAACCTTTCATTTTTTAAATATTTAGTTTATTTACACAGTATTTTTTAACAAATTTCCATACAAATTCATACGTAAATTTTAGATTTAACGCACTTGTTACTAATGATTTTTTTACCATTTTAGAAAATTAAATACCATGAAAATTTGATCTTGTCTGAAAGAGAAAATTGCAGAATTTCGATTGAGCTTGATACCAAGTCATTTGAATGTCAGGATCTTATTTTATAGGCCTTCAAAAATGGTCAAAATGGGCCTTTTTTGACACTTTAACCGCGATTTTCTCAAAATTGTGACGTGATAAAAAAATTTGAGTGATGGTTTTGCAATCGGGGCACCAAAAAAGTTCATTAAATTCTCTACAAAATGTGTAATTTTTAGAGAGATTTATATTGGATATCAATTGGTTTTATATATATAAAAAAATCAGAACTAGTTCGGAATTTTTTGAATTTCGTATAAAAATTATTTTTTTTAAACAATACTGTTTGTTTTTTTTAATAATTTAAACTCAAAGAAGGTTAAATAAATTCTCTCGGTGATAGCGTGCTAGCCTATGAAACCAGTGTAGTTTGTTCATCGTAATGTTCTCTTAAGGGAGTTTGATTTTGTCACCATTTTGACACAAGCTAAACTTGCTTGAAGAGGAGTGGGCCCAGCTACATAATCGAGAAAGACGTTAACAGCAGGGTAATTCCAAAAATGTTCGCCCCACTGTTCGGAAACATGCCTTTGGACGTGTCTGGTTTAAGTACGAAGTTCTTAAATTTTACCTTAGAAAATTAAAATTTTATGTTTCTTCAATATAAAAATTTAAATTTTCAAAGAAAATTATACTATTAAAATTTTTAAAAACATTCAAAACATTAGAAATTTAAATTTTCTAAGGGAAAAATATGAGAACCTCGTACTTACAACAGAATATTTTTTGATCCCATGGAGATCCCACTCTGAATTTTGAATATGTTATACAAAACATTGTTATTTTTCACCAGAATTAAAAAAAAAAAAATCGAAGATGTGTTTTTTTAAATATTCGAAAAGAAAAAATGTTTTTGCATTTTTGCATCATTTCTGCAAAAAAAAAACTGTGTTATTTTAAAAATATTTTCAAAAAGAAGAACCCCAGCTTTCACATGAGCCTAAATTTGTGAAAATTGGGTCATTGGTTAAGAAGTTACAACTCTTTAAACGTGATGTATTTTTCTTACTTTTGCTTAAAAAGTCAATCTTTGACCCGCCATAATTCGTTAAATACACCAAATGTAAAAAAACGATAAATGGTACATATATCATATTTATGAGGGCTATCTATGTGTCAAGGTTCAAATTAATCTGAGACACCATTTCCAAAAATGACTAAAATTTTAGCTAAATTTTCTGGAATGGCCTAGCAATTTCAAACGAAGCTAGTATAATATAAACTTAATGGGGGATCGATCGATATTTCAGATCGTTTTGCATGCAATGAAAGAGGAGGATCTAATTTAATTTTCCTATTTTATTTTTTTTTTTTTACATATCAGGAAAAAGTAGGTAAGTTACAACCCTTTAAAACTTTATCCTTCAATATCATTTAGAATTTTCAACAAAATATTTTGATAAAGTTTTCAAAGGACTTTTTTCACATCCTTTTATCCTGATATGGCAAAAAAAAAGTAAAAATTAGGGGAGATCCTCCTTATTCATTTGCCATCACCAGTGGTATCCTAGAGCAAATAAAAAATATTTTACAAAATGTGTCCTTTAAAACTTTGAAGGGAAACAGGATCACAAAGTGAAAAACTGTAAATGTAGTTTTACTCAACTCTACTTTCAGACGTATATCATCCGGTTCATGTTTGAAATCGGCTGTTGGACGGTGTAATGATTTAATGTTTTGGGCAAGTGTTAAAAATCCATTGGTATTTTTTTTAAGAAAATTTCGCCCTTTGGCAAGTAAGCAGTCATATGGCTTTAATTTCGTATTTCAATTTGAAAATAAAGGGACACCATAGTTTTAATATGTTATTTTTTTTTAGATTTTTGTAACAACTAACCTCCCCATTGGTTGCATAATTGTCTGCTAAAAAATAGAAGTTGCATATTTGCATTTAAATTATGTCTATGGGTGTTACAGTTACTGCATATTCTTTGCATTGTATTATAAATATATGTATTTGTTAATACATATTCGTATGTATAGTATATGCAAAAATGTCGACATTATTATGATAAAGTAAAATAACAAGGTCGGAAATTAAAAATTTGATTTCAAAAACTTTAAACGATGATGCATACATATTAAACCCTGAGGGCACGCTTATATATATTTGTCAGAGATAACAGAACTCAAGAACAACGGCATTTAATATTAAACGTTTACTTTAAAGATTCCGCCATATCGAAGCAACTCATGCTGCATATACTCAAATCAAATTCGAAAAAAAGTGGGGAAATGAAAGAAAAAAAATGAAGAAAAAAAAATATGAAAGAAAAATAACAACCCGTGTGAAAATGGTTAAGATCTTACCTGAACTATTTATATCTTTTTATATATGATAGTATTTGATTACATATAATTATATCTTAGATGTCCAAAATAGAGATCTAATTATATCTTGCATATAACCAACATTGGCCCAAATCTGGCTTCAAATTTGATCTAATTATATTCATTAATATACAATCAGATGTTTTAAAAAAATATTGTAGGGTAAAAATAAATGGGGGTCGGTGTCATTAATGACCCCTCTCGGACGCAGCATTGGACAGGTAGAAGCTGATTAAATAAAACAAATTTACAAAAAATAAAAAAAATTGTATGGGGCCCGCCTTAACAGTTAAATAGAGGAATAGAAAATGTTTGGACTAAAAAAATATTGTGGGTCGGTCATACATTTTGTTGCTCTAAGGGCACTATTAGGGCAGTTAGAGCGGTTGGAGCAAATTTTAAAAAATGTCGTTTTGTGTGGGAGCCCACTTAGAAATTAGAGATAGGCTATAAGTTTGTTCCAAAGAAATGTTTAGACGTAAAAATTAATTTCGGTCTTATAAATGACCTCTATGACCCACCATTGGAGCAGTTGAAATGATTTTAAGATTGGAAAATTACAATAAGTTTTTTCAAAAAATTAAAAAAAAGGTAATTATCGTTATCCCACGATCCTCCTGGGCAAAAAAATTGTAGAATCGATAGAAGTTTTACACAAAAAAAACTTCAAAAATATCAAAGAGTACAAACATTTTCAAAAATGAGATTTAAATTTTAAAACTTAAAAATCGCATACTAGAGCGCTTTTAAGAATTTCTCGGGATTTTTTTTTAAAAAGGAAATTTTGAAGAAAAAAAAATTGAAATTTGGACCATTATTCAAGAAGTTATGAGTAAAAGAAGTTTGAGTAAAGGAACAAACTACCAATTTTTAAAAATTCGATATCTTTTGAACGGGTCATAAAAAAAATCTGAAAATTTACCACGAAGGAGTTTTTGAAGGGTACTAAAAACTGTTAACAAATTGGGAATATCTAAGAAAAAAAATGTCAAAGTATCCGATTTAACATGGAATGCCACGTATATATTTTATGGGGTCCTAGACCAATATTTCGAGGTGTTACAAACGGAATGACAAACTTAAGTATATATACTAGGGCGGGTCGATTTTTTTTGTGAAAAATCGTATAGCAAAAACATAATCTACAAGAAATTCTAAGAACATTTCCCAAAGAAACCATGTTTCTAAAATCAAACCCTATACCGCGCCTAACGACATGAAGATTTGTCCGTCCGTCCTTTTTTTCATAACCAAAACATAGAACTTGACTCTTTTTTGGTGTTTGTGTTAATTTTTGGGCTTTGGTGTGCTCTGAGATATGTAGTAAAATTTTATTGGCTTCATTTTTGTAGAACATTTCATCCCCACCCTCCCCCTCTTTCGGGGTGTTTTTTGCGATTTGTTAGAATAGAGCCAAAAAATACCGTTATGAGAGGGAGTTAGAGGGTTAATATGTTTCACAAAAATATTTGCCATAATATTTTCTACAAAGTTGCTGAACATACTCTACACCTCAGATGTAAAGAAAACATAGTTTTATATACCGATATGCTGCAAGACCATATCCAGCGGCAATGTTTTACTAATTGCCGCTGGATATAATTCGAACAATTTTTGAGATTATGAGCGGCAAGTATATTAGACATAATCCTTGAAATGGAGAAATAAATAATTAGATTGATTTGTAATGAAAACGCCACAGACGAAAAATTATATTTAGAAATTTTTAACAATAAACCGCTGGCTTTATCGTCAATCCACGATAATTTTACTCCATTATTCATTTTATATTGGGCTGCAGTATATTAACATGTAGCGTGGTACTCTGAAAGTAAGTGCAGGAGTTGTGGGTTCGATTCCCTCAAGAGCCTTTGTTTGTTAGTTACAAAGGGAAGCTGGTTCAGCGGATTTTTCTTAGTAAATAAAAGTATGTAATTGAGGATCATAATGATATTTAGTCAAAAAAAAAACACATAGATACTTTTGTGGGATGAAATTGGAGAGTTGCATATCGCAGAGGAAAAAAACTGTGTTCGATAAAAATTTTTGATAACTGAATATTTTTTTTACATCAGTATTTTTTTTTTTTTTTGAGTAAATTTTTTTTTTTTTAATTTTTGTAAATAAAAAAATTTTTGAGTGTAAATTTTTTTGAGTGTAATTTTTTTTGAGTGTAATATTTTTTTTTTAGTTTTTTTGAGTGATAAAAATAGTTTCTAAAATATTTTTGTTTTTGCTTACCATTCCTTTTCAAAGCGTGTTTAGCTTTTTTTTTCAACACGGGAGTTCGGGTTAAAACCCATCTGAAATTCCCCATTATGCTAATAACTTATGAACCACTGGACAGATTTCGCTGAAATTTAGTACAAATCTGACCTGAAGTATAACAAATATATACGACACGCTTCAGCAGCTTGCCGTATATATTTTTCATTCTTCCGCTAACATTTGAAAGTTAGCGTGTTACACAGACAGAAAGACGGACGGATTTTCATGTCGTTAGGCGCGGTATAGGGTTTGATTTTAGACCAATGGTTTCTTTGGGAAAGTTTCTTAGAATTTCTTGTAGATTTTGTTTTTGCTATACGATTTTTCAGTTTTTTTTCTATCCATACAAATCGACCCGCCCTAATATATACCCTCTATCTCTAGAGTGGAGGGTATAAAAATTAAAAACTTGCTAACACCATCAATGACGTCATATAGCACTGACTCCTACGAAGCAGGTCTCAATCCAGTCTTTGTGGTGATATTTTTAAAAACAATCGGCAGGTTTTTAATATTTGATTTTTTTTTTTTGTAGAATGTTCCCCGACCTAAAAACATTTTCTAAATTTTTAATATTATCTATTAAATGTTTGGTATAAAAAAGTTTTGATTCAAAAAGTTTTATTATACAAATACAAAAGTGCTATTTTAGCAAAATTCCAGACAATTTTTATTACTTTAAATTTTTTTCGTCATTTTAAACATTTGCATTTAAATCACCAAAATGTCACCCTGCTACACAAAATACATACAAAAGCCTATATGTATCTCAGAATACAAACGTATGTGTATGTATACAATAGGCCCAAATGCATTTAGTTTTATTTAATTCAAAAAATTTCTTTATATTTATATGAAAGAAAAAGTAAAAAAAATAAAACCAACTCCCAAAAAATGTCGTACAGTAAAACACATATAAAATGACTAATTTAGTGGTAATTTACCATAGATTTAGGTGTTCGTTGTAGAAAGATTTTGCTGTACTTAACAAATGTTCTTCAGTTGTAAAATCAAGATATAACAATTGTCTGTAGTAAAATTAAATGTATTTTATATTTTAGACGATGTTGGTAACACCAGACGAAAATGTATGTAAACTTTGAAACATATCTATAGAAAAATGTTGCAGAAATATTTTATATGAAAAACGTCGCAGAATCTGAGAATTTTTGATTGCAACGAATGTATCAGAATTTGAAAATTTGTCTATACGAAAAAATTTTCAAAATCTGAGAATTTTTCTGTGAAAAATAAAAATTGGTTTTCTTAAAACCAAAAATCTTAGGAGCTTGGGTTTGTAACTTGGATAATTATTTACCTCGTGGTGAATAAAACAAATATTCATCAGCTGGTGAATAAAACGTAACAAAATTAATTTTCCATCAATATTTTTTTTTTTCATCAATATTTTTTTTTATCAATATTTTTTTTCATCAATATTTTTATTTTCATCAATACTTTTTTTTCATCAATATTTTTGTTTTTTCATCAAAATTTTTTTTTTTATCAATATTTATTTTTATCAATATTTTTTTTTCATCGATATTTTTTTTATCATCAATATTTTTTTTTTTCATCACTATGTTTTTCTCATCAATATTTTTTTTTCATCAATATATTTATCACCATTTTTTTTTCATCTCTATTTTTGTTTTTTTATCACTATTTTTTTTTATCAATATTTTTTTTTTCATCACTATTTTTTTCATCACTATTTTTTTTTCATGAATATTTTTTTTTTTTTTTTTCATCAATATATTTATCACCATTTTTTTTTTCATCAATATTTTTTTTTATCAATATTTTTTTTCATGAATATTTTTTTTTTATCAATATTTTTTTCATGAATATTTTTTTTTATTAATATTTTTTTTATCAATATTAATTTTTCATTAATATTTTTTTTCATCAATATTTTTTTTCATCAATATTTTTTCATCAATATTTTTTTTCATCAATATTTTTTCCATAATTTTTTTTTTTTTATCAAAATTTTTTTTATCGAATTGTTTTTTTTTTTCAGCAATATTTTTTTATCATATCGTGAACCAGCGACGTATCCAGAAATTTGAAAAGGGGGGGGCCCAACTCAAAATTTTTTTTTAATCAGAACCAAATAACACAAGTAAGAAAATTATAGTCGGTCAAGACCGACCATATAATACCCTACACCAGAGTTTCCCGGACCATGGGTCCCAAGTTCAAACATGGACTGATTAGATCTATATTTTGTCAAATCTTTAATAAGTGTAAAAAGCAATCACTAATCAAATTTGAGTGGAATAGGCTTCTTTTTGTTGACAATAAATCGCTTCAACTGAATATCGGGCGAAATTTCCACATGGGACCTAAGTCCAAAATGGTCCGATGATAATTAGATTTGATAAGGTTATTAAAGTACGCGTTTAACATACACAAACAGAATTTTAATTAAATATTTTCTATTTTCATGAAAATTGAGAGATTTATGTGAAAATCGGGAAGGTGGTTTGTATGGGGGCTACTAGAAGAACTGGTTCGATTTCTTTAAAATTCGGAATGGTGATTTGTGTGTATAAAACATTAATTCCTGCCAAATTTTGAAAAGATACCTATTAAAATGCGATTATTAGAGTCATTTGAGCCAAAACTAAAGAGGACCTTTGTATGGGGGCTAGGTCTAAATATGGACCGATTTTTTCCAATTTCATTAGGCTTCGTCCTTGGGCCAAAAGAGGCTTAAGTTTTAAATTTCAAGTCAATTGATCGAGAATTGCGACCTGTATCGTGTTTAAACCGTTTACATGGACAGAAAGACGGACGGACGGACAGACGGACGGACGGACGGACGGACGGACGGACGGACGGACGGACATCGCTAAATCGACTCAAAAAGTGATTCTAAGTCGATCGGTATACTTAAAAATGGGTCTAGGACCAATATTTCGGGTAGTTACAAATATCAGCACAAACTCATTGTACCCTGTACCACAGTGTGGTGTAGGGTATAATTATTTTTTAGGACTAACTTGGCTTATAAGTGTAAGTTTTTTTGCGTTTGAGTACTTTATAAAAAACTATCTTAGAATTTGAGAAT
This sequence comes from Pegoplata infirma, assembly GCA_963921195.1. Lineage (NCBI taxonomy): Eukaryota > Metazoa > Arthropoda > Insecta > Diptera > Anthomyiidae > Pegoplata > Pegoplata infirma. The sequence goes on along the minus strand of OY992539.1, from coordinate 72,447,697 downwards.
TTTTCTATATTAAAAACTCCCTTGAATCTAATATTTTTTTATCGAAAAAAATGTATCAAATTCTGAGAAGTTTGCTATTCATAACCTACACCACTCTGTGGTACAGGGTATAATGAGTTTGTGCTGATGTTTGTAGCTACCCGAAATATTGGTCCTAGACCTACCTTCAAGTATACCGATCGACTCAGAATAACTTTTTGAGTCGATTTAGCGATATCCGTCCATCCGTCCGTCTGTAAATCTATCGGTTTAAGCACGATACAGGTCGCAATTGACTTGAAATTTGAAACTTAAGCTTATTTTGGCCCAAGGACAAAGCCTATTGAAATTGGAAAAAATCGGTCCACGTTAAGACCTAGCCCACATACAAACGCCCCCTTTGCATTTCGCTTAAATGCCTCTAATAACCGTATTATAATAGATATCGTTTTGAAATATTGTATACACAAACCTTCATACCAAATTTCAAAGGGATCGGGTCAGTCCTTCTCGTAGTCCCCATACAAACCACCCTCCCGATATTTAAATAATGTCCTCAAAATTCATAAAAATGTTTGATTAAAATTTTATTTGTAGGTGGTAAACGTGGCTTTGGTAACCTAATCAAATTGGAATACATTTAGGCCATTTTTTGACTTATTGTTAGTACACTATATAAAAATTTCGACCGATATTCAGTTAAATCGCAAATTGGCAAAAAAATAAATTAATTCCACTAAAATTTGATCTGTGTGTGTTTTCTACACCATATAAAGATCTGACAAAAGTTAGGTCCAACGGTCCATGTTTGGACTTGGGACCCATTTTTCGGAAAACGCTGGAAAACCAAAGTGAGATCCTATTTACAAAATTTATGGTGTTATTATAACATTGAAATGATAACGCCAAAAAACAATCGCCTGACTTTTGTTTCTGACGTCGTCACAACACCAAAAAATCAAATTTACTGGGTTGCAATTACATTGCAATAATAAGTTTATGACCTTAGGATGGTGTTCACAGACAACACTGAATAACGTTATTTCGACATATTTTTGGCGCTATTTTGGGGTGTTTTATATTAGAAATACAGTATATTAAAATAATTTTAAATACATAGAAATTTTTCAAAATATTTTTTTTAATATCCGCTCCTTACGGTGCGAGTTATACAGTCGCAACAAAAATTCGACTTTTGACAATTTCTCAAAATTCGACTGTCAATTTTCGAAAATTCGAGGTTTTTAAAAAGCCGATATTTTTATAAGTTAAAATTTTAAAATTTTTATTAAGATTGTGTACCGAAAATAAGTAAAAATAAATCGAAAATTATATTTTGAGGATGTTTATTCTGGCTTGAGGCATTATTTTCATTACTAATTAAAACCATGATATTCTCATAGCATAATTTTCAAGAATTTTTTTCTTTTAAATTCATTTATGTTGGTCATTTTTGCAAGACTTAATCGACACGTGTTTCGGAATTTGTCAGATTCCATTGTCAAGATTATTTAGCAAAATAATCTTGACAGTAAAAATAATGGCCAGAATAAACATCCTCAAAATATAATATTTTAAAGGTCGAATAAAACAATTTTTATTGTTTAATAAAAATTAATCAGAATTAAATCGAAAATTTTTCATTTTTAGAACCGAATTAACAGTAACAGTATTTTGATAATCGGAAATATTGGTGAAGTCTTTCTTTCGATAAGTGAAAAAACTAAAAGTCGAAAGTAAAAGTCCATTTAAATTTTTTTTATACAAAAAGTCAATTAATCGACTTTTCGACTATAAAACCCTTAGGCACCTTGCATATTTTATAAAGAAAAAATGTAGTGAAATTTTTACACAAAAAAAATATTTTCTGTTGTTAAAAAACGGTATAAAGAAATAAATAAATAAAATCAGAAATTTTGTAAAAGTTTACCAAAGTTAACCTTTTCTGGTAGTAATTTCAGACGCTTTTAAATTGTTGGTTCTTTAAAAATCCAATGTTGTAATGGTATTGATTTTGTTTTTCCATGGTATTGAATTTTTAAAGTCGTATTTTTGTATATCCAATGTAATAGTGGTGTTGTATTTTTAGAAGAGTCGTAATTTCTGCCTGGGAAGTTTCAAAATCATCGATCGAACACTTTTTGCACAAAACACAATTGAATTGCAAAAAAATCAAATTATAAGAACAAGATTGATTTTGCTCTTCTGGTTCCAAATTATCTTACTAAATATGTTAATAGTTTAACATTTTTCCGATATTTGCGTTTAAAAATTCGAAACCGCTAATTTATGCGTGTTTACAGTTCTACTGTTACGTATTCGTAAGTTAGTGCGTTCCGTTTTCGAGATATTCATGTTTGAAAATTTAAAAAAGCCTTTTTTAGTGCTCACTGTTACGTATTCTAAAATAACCTGATTCCAAATCAGCCTTCCAAATTTATGTAAAACATTCCGTTATCGAGATATTTGGACGTGAGGGTTTTATTAAATCTTATAGCGCTTTTTACAGATCTACTGTTACATATGTATTATTGCGTTGGTGCAACATTTTAGGTCTAGATCCCAAATACGTTATTAATTTTTTTTAATGGTGCTTCTATAAATTCTTTTATGAAAATTTATTTATTTTCATTTAAATAAAAAAAATCTATTTTTTTTTGCCAGTTTAAATATTGTCCTAAGTCCTTTTTCAATATTTAAAACACAAGTTTTTTAATTCAAACCAGGTTTTTTAAAAAAGTGCTAGAATAAAAATTAAATATAAAAATTTTTTTTTAGAAAAAAAAATTCAAACCTGAGAATTTTTTATGACAATAATATTTCAGAACCTTATATTTTTAATATAGAAAAAGTCTATATTAAACAGTTTTCATGGTCCTGATGCATAATTTTCATTAAATAAACCCAATATAAAGTGTTTTCTATACATATTTTACAGATATATCGATATAAATTACTTTTTAAAAACGAAAATTTATCAAAATCAATAGTTTTTTTAAAAAATAACAGAATCTTTTCTTCAAAAACCAAAATATTTGCAACACTGAAAAACTTATGTTTGTTATTTGTATTATGTGTTGGTGTGAATTAATTTTTTAAAAATTTTCAATCCAAAAGGGGGGGCCCGGGCCCCCCCCCCTGAATACGTCCATGTCGTGAACCTATATTCAAAATATGCCAACTCAAATTTGACCGAAATCAGTTTCCGATGGCAAATAGCTCCCCTATGTAATACCTATCTGTCATAAAAATTTCAGAGCAAAAAAATAATTTATTGTCGTTTTACATCCATTTTTGTTATTCTGCTAACTCAAAGTACATATTTTTTTGGTGAAAATAAATGCCAACTCCCATTGTAATTTTTTTTTCAAAAAATTAGATCACATTTCTTATTGCATTTGCCATGCTGAACACGAATCTTGTAAAGATTTTGATATCTAATGACTGGTTCTCGAGATATTGCCATTTTTAAAATATCGGTAAATAGTGTTTGCAAAAAAAATTGCTTATATTTATTTAACTTTCAAACTATTTATCAGATTGACACATTATGAGTGGGGCAAATAAAGTCAATGACATAAGCTTTCAAAACAGCTAGTTTGGAGTGACCCTTAAACAATACAGCGTGAGTTACAGAGTGCCAAATTTGACCACCATGAAATTAAAAGGCTTTAAAAATATGCAAAGATTTTTAATATTTTTTTAGTTTTTGCAATTACCGTACTAAGGATAACAAAATCAAAAAAAAAAAAAAATAATAATAAAAATTTTTCAAAAAAAAAATATTTTTATTTTCCGACAAAATATACCAACTCTAAAAAAATATTTGTTTTTTGATACAGTAATAAATGCCATCTCTGAAAAATACGCACACAAGTGCAAAATATGAAATTTTTGGCATAGGTAAAAAATATTTAGAATATTTAAACCATCCTATTGTTTATTTTTACATTAATATGCGAAATAACTAAGTAGTTTTTTAGCTCTCCTGAAAGCTTTTTCGAGTTGGCATTTATTGAAAATAGTTCGACGATATACTGAAAATCTGTCATGATTATCTAGGATAAAATAGCAGAGAAATCTGCTAAGACATTTTATAGAAAATATTTGTTTTTAGAAAATTTGTGTTTATGAAAGTTTTAAAGTTTTTTTTTTTTTTTTAATTTAACTTAAAAAAAATAAAAAAAAATCTGTGTCTGTAAAATTAGCAATATAATCTACTGATTTTTTTTTAGTTTTGTCAATTACTAGTCTAAATCGTTTAAATTGTATAAAAAAACGAAAAAAAACTTAAGAAAGTTTTTTTCTGTAAAATTACAAAATAATCTGCTAAAAATATATTCAAAAATATTTTGAAATTCAGTAAACAGAATCAGTAAAACGCGGTAAAATCTCTATTATTTGGTAAACTGAATGACAAAGATTTTAGTAAAAATATCAATTATAGCAGAAAAATCTGCTGAAAGTTTGCTAAATCAAATGAAAGTCATTAGGGTCCAAACTGAAAATATGCTGAAGAAATATTAAATTTCTAAAAATTATCGACATTTCTGGTATTCCCATATCGTTTTTAAACACCCAAGTTAGTGTTACATCGTCTGGCAGCCAATATTAAACCTGAACCGGCTGATATACGTCTGAAAGTAGAGATCAAATGTAGTAAAACTACATTTAAAGTTTTTCATTTCGTGATCCTGTTTCCTATTAAAAGGACTTCAAAGTTTTAAGGGATACATTTTGTAAAATATTTACGAAATATTTGTGCATGTCCTAGGATGACACTGGTGATGGCAAATTAAAGAGGAGGATCTCCCCTAAGTCTTCTATTTGTTTATTTTGCCACATCAAAATAAAAGGATGTGAATAAAGTCATTTGAAAACTTTAAAAATTATTTTGTTGAAAATTTTTAATGATATTGGAGGATACATTTTTGAAAGGACGTAACTTACCTCTTTTTCCAGATCTGTAAAAATAATAAAATAGGAAAATTAGGAGATTCTCTTTTTTCATTTGCTATCACTAGTGGCGTCCTAGGAAAAGTACAAATATTAAAAAAAAAAATGTGTTATAAAGTTAAAAAAATTTTTCAAACGTATATTACCCAGTTCGTATTTAAAGAAGTTTTTTAATTTTTGTCGGACAGTGTTTTCATCAGTAGGATTTTAAAGTCGGTTTGTCTTGTTAATGGAAATTGTTTTCTTATATAAATATGTATAAATTTATAAATTTCTACAGAATAAATTTTGACAGTTTCTAACACTAAAATTCTATTTCTAGCAATCTCAACCTCACCTCATACTTTCTTTCAACTTTTTTGTAATCTTACATTATTTCGCAAGGGCTACCAACATGAGTCGTTTGACAGCATTTAACATGATAATATTTTTAGGCTGGTGTCTAATTTTAAAAAAGTTGCAGGACGCCACCTCAGTTTGACTATATGAGCTAACAATTAACGAAAAAGAAAACAAGAATTACTATTTTCATTTTCTTAAAACCAAAAATTTTAATAACTTGGGTTTGAAACTTGGATAATAATTCACGTCGTGGTGAATAAAACCATTTTTTACAAGCTGGTGAATAAAAGTAACATAATTATTTTTCAACAAAAAACAATTTTTTTGTTTACAATTTTTTTTTTCTTAAATTTTTTTTCTATCAATTTTATTTTTAATCAATTTTTTTTTTGTTTTTTCATCAAACTTTTTTTTCAAAATTTTTTTTTCCATAATTTTTTTCATCATTTTTTTGTTTTATCAAAATTTTTTTTTTTTTAAATTTTTATTTTCATCAATTTTTTTTCATCAAATTTTTTTTCATCAAATTTTTTTTTTCATCAAATTTTTTTGTTCATTAATTTTTTTCCATTAAATTTTTTTTTTTGCATCAAAAAATTTTTTTTTTCAACATTTTTTTCATCAATTTTTTTGTTTTTTTATCAAATAATTTTTTTCATAAATTTTTTTTTTCATATTTTTTTCATCAACTTTTTTTCGTCAATTTTTTATCAAATTTTTTATTACACTGTGCAACAAGAAAAATGAGCCTCAATGGCTTCAACGCCATATGAAAGTAGACCATCAAATGGACAAAATCACCAAAGGGTTTTGCAAAGTCAGTTCGGATTTCTTTTTTATAGCCCACTGAAGTTTTTACTTTTTTATCAAAGGCGTTTGGAAAACGTCAAAAATACTATAATAAGAACACATCTGAGCTTCAAAATATAATTTGATGTCTTCAGTGAAATTTTATTGCGGTTCTTTTCTCAGAACATGTTAACCCTCTAACTGCCATTTTAAGGGGTCATTTTAGTCCTTTTTCAAAAACTAAACACAGAAGTCTAATAAAACGTCCATTTAGAGGGTTAAAATGTTCTACAAATATTTTCCTCATAAAATTTCACTAGGGGTTGTCGAATGTTCAAAGTTTGTGCGACATGCGCAAAGTGCTTAAAAAGGGTCAAGTATAAATAATCAATGTTTGTTACTACCTCCGTCCCGAAATATTTTTAACATTTCTATAGATTTTTTTGTCCCAAAATAAACTTAACATTTTATTAAGCAGTGTTTTAGTTGAAATAATACAAGATAAAGTTAAAAAAACAATCTTATACTAATCTCGTGTACTAAAACTGTAACAAAATTAATTAAAAATATATGCAAGATGTCCCTATTGCATCCATAATGCATTTATTAAAAACCGTTAAAAGGATCTCTAGCGTAAAATTTCTTATTTCATACGCCGCATTTTGTAATAATTTTCATCTTTTCGACCATAATTGACACCATGCCTGTTTGTAACGTCGAAAACAAGTTGTCTTATTTATCTGGATGCAGTTTATTGCATCCATTTTTCACGTGAATTGAAAAATTGCAAAGCTATAAAGAATTTTTAAATTATTGATATGTCCCGATATGTATTAACAAAAAAAACAACGCTTTTTCAAAAAATCCTCCATAATCCCAGCCAAAATATAGAAATGTTAAGATTATTTTGGGACGGAGGTAGTATTTATTTTTACCAAAGCAGTGTTAAAAAATATCGACAAAAAACAGTGCAAATATACTTTTGAGCTAAAAATTATGTTCTGATGTGTTTCATAAAATTTTATGATGATTCTTTTCTTTGACCAAATTAACCCTCTAGCTCCCGTTTTAAAGGGTCATTTTTGTCCTTTTTTTAAAAGAAATACAAAAAAGTCTATAAAAAAAGGCAGTTAAAGGGTTAAAATGTTTTACAAATTTTTTCTGCATCAAATTTTACTAGGGAACGTCTAAGACAGAAAGTTCGTCCAGCATATAGAAAATGCTTAAAAATTTTAAAGTATTCATTTTTTTTTTTTGGGCCGAAATAAAAAAAAAATACAAGTAACAAAGTTTAATTCGACTTTGTGGAATGTATTAATACCCTCCACGATGTAAAAAAGATTATTTGCAAAAAAAAAAAAATAAAAAAAAAAAAAATCCGCGAAAAAAAAATTTTGGTAAAAAAAATTTTGACGAAAATGTTTTTTTTTTTAATATGTTTGTACTTGTTTAAATACCATTCGGTGATCGATTCTGTTCATATGTGTCAACCAGCCGCCGAATCAAAGCATTTTGTGTTTTTAGGTTATGTTGAATGTACCACAATTTTCGAGGTGTTCTTACATTTTCGTTCATAACTTTTGAACCGCTGAACCGATTTCGCTCAAATGCAATTCCAAACTGCTTAAGGCAACAAGTAAATATGCTAAGTCTTTGTTATATCTGTTTAATACTTTGGCCGTGATCACCATTTACACAGACGGACAGGCATCGCTAGAATGTCTTAAAATCGATCATTGATCGATTCTCATTCAAAATAACCTAAAAACACAAAATGCTTTAATTCGGCGGCTGGTCGACACATGTGAACAGAATCGATCACCGAATGGTATTTTAACAAGTCCAAACATATTAAAAAAAAAAAACACATTTTCGTCGAATTTTTTTTTTACCAAAAAATTTTTTTCGCGGATTTTTTTTTAATATTTTTTTTGTTTTTTTTTTGCAAATTAACTTTTTTACATTTTGGAGGGTATTAATACATTCGACAAAGTCAAATTTAACTTTGTTACTTGTTTTTTTTTTTATTTCGGCCCAAAAAACAAAATTTAATACTTTAAAATTTTAAAGCAATTTCTATATGCTCGACGAACTTTCTGTCTTAGACGTGCCCTAGTAAAATTTGATGCAGAAAATATTTGTAAAACATTTTAACCCTTTAACTAACTGACTTTTTTATAGACTTTTTTGTATTTCTTTTAAAAAAGGACAAAAATGACCCTTTAAAACGGGAGCTAGAGGGTTAATTTGGTCAAAGAAAAGAATTATCATAAAATTTTATAAAACACATCAGAACATCATTTTTAGCTCAAAAGTATATTTGCACTGTTTTTTGTCGATATTTTTTAACACTGCTTTGGTAAAAATAATTAACAAACATTGATTATTTATACTTGACCCTTTTTAAGCGCTTTGCGCATGTCGCACAAACTTTGAACATTTGACAACCCCTAGTGAAATTTTATGAGGAAAATATTTGTAGAACATTTTAACCCTCTAAATGGACGTTTTATTAGACTTCTGTGTTTAGTTTTTGAAAAAGGACTAAAATGACCCCTTAAAATGGCAGTTAGAGGGTTAAAATGGTCTGAGAAAAGAACCGCCATAAAATTTCACTGAAGACATCAAATCTTATTTTGAAGCTCAGATGTGTTCATATTATAGTATTTTTGACGTTTTCCAAACGCCTTTGATAAAAAAATAAAAACTTCAGTGGGCTACAAAAAAGAAATCCGAACTGACTTTGGAAAACCCTTTGGTGATTTTGTCCATTTGATGGTCTACTTTCATATGGCGTTGAAGGCATTGAGGCTCAATGCGATGACCCAAAATTTGTTGCACAGTGTTATCAATTTTTTCTCACTAAAAAAATTATTTTTTTCATATATTATTTTCATAAATTTTTTTTTACATCAAAAAATTTTTCTTTTCATCAAAAACTTTTTTTTATCAAAATTTTTTTTCACCAAAAATTTTAAATTCATTAAATTTTTTTTAACATAATTTAGTTTTTCGTAAAAAAAAAAACATTTTTTTTTACCAAAACTACTTTTTCAACTAACAAGGGAAGTCTCCCTGGTGTCACCTTCCGATCTTCATGAAATTTGGATATGTTGTTAAGAACGAAAATTAATTCGACACGTATTTTTTTATAGCGGCCCAAACTCATTTTTAGGGGGGGTCGATTTGTATGGGGGCAAATTGACCTTTTTCAGTTTTTTACAATTTACTCCTATTTAAACAAAATTAATATAGGCATGTGTGGTATCAGATTAAAGGTATTAAAAATACCTATCTCGTGGTGCTAACAACGGGACGATGAAGTTAATATTTTTCGACTTATTAACAAAAATGTCCCAAAATTTTGGTATTTTACTCAAAATAACGAAAAGTTGTGCATGTTTGGACACGTTCTTAGCACACGTAGATTGGTTTTCAAAAGACCTTTCATTTGGTATGTAACATGACCAGTGGCGGGTACAGCTTTTGGGTCTGGGGGGGGAAAATTTTTTTAATTTCGAAAAAAATCATAAATTCACCTTTGCTAACGAGCAAAAAATAGGAATACGTTTTTTTTTGCAAAAAAAAGTGATGGGAAATCTATAAAATCATCAAATTTATTAGCTTTTGCCGAAGGCGGTTTGTTTTTCATGATCATATTTCGCTTAGATTAATTTTTTTTAATTTGTTTTAAAAGAAATGTTTATTCTACTTGCGGAGAATAGGAAAATTGGATTAAAGTTTCAAAAAAATGCGACTTTTAATTATATGGTTTAAGAACCGTGTGTTAGAAGGCCGAACTGCGGTGAAACCTAATGGTTCAGATAGGCACTAGCAATCTCTTAGGAGAAAGTAAATGTGGGATTGAATTGGGAATTATTTCAAACAAAAATAAAAACACGAATCAATTATTGTTTTTTCCGTTGTATAAACTTACATTGTTTTATTTCAGGTTTATTTCAATAGTCAATGTACAATAGTGAATTGTAGGATGACGATGGTGTTTCCGATAAGATGACCAAAAGGAGAGAGCCCGAAAGTTCTTGTCGTTGTTTCGAAGAAACCTCGGGAGCTCTCTATGGTTTTTCTCATTGGAAGCCGCCAAAGATCCAAATGTCACATAAAAAGAAAGAAAAAAAAAGAAAGAAATTAATCTATTTACAACTCAAGGTTGTATTTTGAAATTCATATACATACATATCTACAATTCATTTGTTACAAAATTATAGAGTAATTCACAATAGCAAAATTCAAAAGTTATCTTTTATGAAATTTAAAATCAAATTAGTTAAAGTATTTAACTGCTGTAAACAAGAAATTTGTATATTTTTCGTATACATAAGAAGAGAATTTTTTAATAGAAGAAATTCTCCCTATATAGAAAACATCAGATGTTGAGACATTTTTCGTGAAAAAAAAAAAAAAAAATTTATAGGGAAAATGTCTCAGAATATAGGACATAATGTCTCAGAATCTGAGACTATTTTCGTATAGAAAAATTTTCGGATTTTTAAAAGAAATTTAAATGAAAATTGTATATTTTTCGTATACATAAGAAGAGTCTAAATCTGAGAATTTAATAGAAGAAATTCTTCCTACATAGAAAATATCAGATTTTGAGACATTTTTCGTGAAATTTTTTTTTATAGTGAATATGTCCCAGAATATAAGACTTCTTCTTAACGAAAAATGTCTCAGAATCTGAGACTTTTTTCGTATAGAAAAATTTTCAGATTCTAAGAATTTTTTTCCACAGAAAAAGTCTCAGATTTTGACACATTTTACTATAGAAGAAGTCTCATATTTTAAAGCATTACTGAGACATTTTTTCTATTGAGAGGTCTCTGATTATTAGATTTGTTTCGTTCTGAAAAAATTTAAGATTCTGAGACCTATTTTCTATAAAAAAAAGTCTTAGATTCTTCGACCTTTTTCCAATAGAAAAAGTCTCAGATTCTAAGACCTTTTTCCTAAAGAAAAAGTTTCGAATTCTGAGATCTTTTTCCTAAAGAATAAGGCTCAGATTCTCACACATTTTTCCTAAAGAATAAAATCTCAGATTCTGAGAGCTTTTTTAAAATTCTGGCACTTTTTCTCTAAAGAAGAAGTGACAAATTCTGAGACCTTTTTCTGATTCTGAAATCTTTTCCGATTCTAAGACACTTTTCCTATAGAAAAAATGCTAGATTCGGAAATGTTTTTCCTATACAAAACGTCTCGGACTTAAAGACCTTTTTCCAATAGAAAGGTCATAGATTCTGAGACCTGTTTCCTATAGAAAAAGTCTAAGATTCTGAGACATTTTTCTGAGATTCTGAGACCTTATTCCTATAAAAAAAGTTTTTTTTGAGATTCTGAGACCTTATTCCTATAAAAAAAGTCTTAGATTCTAAAACCTTTTTCCCGTTGAAAAAGTCTTAGATTCTGCGACATTCTACCAATTCAGTTAGTTTCAACTTCTGAGACTATTTTTCAACAATAAAAAGTCTCAGACTTTGAGACCTTTTTCTTTTTAAAAAAGACTAAGATTCTGAGATTTTTTTTCCTTAAAATAAATCTCAAATTCAGAAATTTTGAGACTTTTTTTCCCATCCAAAAATTTTTCCGCGACCTTTTTCCTATAAATAAGTTTTGAGACCTTTTTCACATAAAAAAGTCTCAGATGCTGAGAATTTTTTCTTTAGAAAAAGTTTATTCTTTATAAAAAAAAAAAATTTAAATAGTTTAACAAATTCGACTATCAACAATTTTAAGATATTTTTTTTATTGCTATGTAGAAGACAAACATTTTTTATATAAACCAAATTAAGATCCTGTAACATTTCTCTAAACAAAAAAAACATATTCTAAGTAGTTTGGTAATGCCAAAATTCATGATAAGATTGACAGATATTTTTCACAGAAAATTTTCAGATTGATTCACTTTTTCCTTAAAAAATTTTCCCTTTTAAAATTTTCAGATTTTTTTCTATGAAAAATTTTTGGACTTCGAAAATTTCCTTCTTTCTTCTTTTTCTTTCCTTTCCTTTTCTTTCTTTTTTCTTTTTTTTTCTCTTCTTTTTTTTCTTTTTTTTTCCTTTTTTTTTCTTTTCAAAATTTGGTCTGGGGGGGGAAATTTCCCCTTTTTCCCCCCCCTTGTACCCGCGCATGAACATGACTAGGTTTCTTTGCAAAATATAGTAGATAAACGAAAAAAACTGAAAAATTGCCTTGTCTTCCCCCCTCCTTTTTACCCCCTAAATATGAATTTGGGCCGCTATAAAAAAATACGTGTCCCTTTATTTTTTCTGCTCTACAAAATAAAACCAATTCCATAAAAATCCGCGGGTGACACTAGGGAGACTTCCCTTGTAAGTCTAAAATTTTCCGTTTGTTTATCAAATGTACATAAAACAAATGAGAGTGTTATATTCTTTGGTGCCAAATCTTTTATACTATCCAAAAGGTAAAAACACTTTTTTGCATTTATTTTTGCACTCACGAAATGTACAGCTCTTTTGGTTTTTAACATGATAATGTTTTTAGGCTGGTGTCTAAATTTAAAAAAGTTGCAGGACGCCACATCAGTTTGACTATATAAGCTAACAATTAGTGCACCCCATTTCCCGGTCCTCAGTATTCCCGATAAATACCGGTATTCCCGGTTCTGGTACCGGTTTCCCCGTTCTCTAGATATATTCCCGGGAATACCGGTATTCCCGGTTCTGATCCTGGTACCGGTTCTAAAAAACAAAAAAATACTAAACCATAAAATATTTAAATTACACCATTTAATCTTTGTTTCAGAAATATTTAGTTGTGTTTGTAAAATTACTTTAAAATCATGTAACTATTTTTTCTTAAATTCATAAAAAAAATGTAAATGGTGTTTTTCACATGTTTTGTATGTTTTTTGGTAAAAGCAAAGATAACATTTTAATTGTACAAAATTTTACAAAATATTCTTACCGTTAGTCCCGGGAATAGCGGTAATACCGTCAGAACCGGAACCGGGAATACCGGTATTCCTGGGAATAATTCAAGAACCGGGAAGCCGGTACCATTTCCCGGTAATACCGAGAACCGGGAATACCGGTATTCCCGGTTCTACTGTACTGACCGTAGGCACTACTAACAATTAACGAAAAAGAAAACAAGAATTGCTATTTTCATTTTCTTAAAACCAAAAATTTTAATAACTTGTGTTTGTAACTTGGATAATAATTCACCTCGTGGTGAATAAAACCTTTTTCACCAGCTAGTGAATAAAAAGTAACATAATTATTTTTTAACAAAAAAGATTTTTCTTTTTTTCATAATTTTTTTTTTATCAAAACTTTTTTTTTATCAATTTTTTTTCATCAATATTTTTTCATCAAATATTTAATTATTTTTTTCATCAATTTTTATTTTCATAAATTTTTTTCTTCCCCGGTGAAAAATGAGCATATATGGATACATATATGTGAATATATGGATGCATATATGTGGATATATGAGCATATATGGTCATATATGAAATTGTATGCAGTCATATATGATCATATTTGCAACATATATGTCCATATACGTAAAATGAGGGCATATGCCCATATATGACATATGTGGACATACATATATGGAGCATATATGTCATATATGTTCATATGCCCTCATTTTACGTATATGGACATATATGTTGCAAATATGATCATATATGCTTTCATACAGTGTCATATATATCCATATATGCTCCATATATGGAAATGCATGAAGCTGTATGAACGCATATATGAACATATTTGTATCAATTTTCAATTCATCAGAAAATTTTTTTCATCAAAATTTTTTTTCACCAAAAATTTTGGATTCATAGAATTTTTTTAAACATTATTTTGTTTTTCGTGAAAAAAAAAAAATTACCAAAACTACTTTTTCACCAAGTCTAAGCTTTTCGCATAAAAATTTTCCATTTGTTTATCAAATGTATATAAAACAAGTGATAGTGTTATATTCTTTGGTGCCGAATCTTTTATACTCTCCAAAATGTAAAAACACTTTTATGCACTTATTTTTGCACTCACTTACGAAATGTACAGCTCTTTTGGTTTTTTAATGGGGTCCTCGACTAATATTACAATTCGTTTTGCATGGAATACCAAAGTAATATAACATTATTTTTTCTAAAAAAAAAACTTTGCTTTGGCAAGCACACCCAAATCATCCGCATAACATTATCATGATTTAATGTTTTGGGCAAGAGTACAAAATTCGCAGGCATTTTTTGACAAAGTTTTTCTTTTGAGTGCAGTGTACCGTATCAAAAATTCGTTTTTTATCCAATAAAATATATTCTACATATTTTTCTATACAAAATATAAGTGAACGAAAAGAAAAACGACGAATTTGTTGATGACGTTGAAGGAAAAAAAAAAATTTTGACAACAACAACAACAACATCAACTGTTATAAATGTTGTAAATTTCGACAGAACAGTTTGTCTGTTTTGCGAGTCCATACTATGAATTTCGTCCGTCTGTTTTCCTGTCTGTATGTCTGTTTTCTTTTTTTCGTTTTTTTTTTTTGGTTATTGCGACATTTCCAAACGAGTACACTTCATTACGTGAATTTTTCTGAATCATTGTAAGTAAGTAGCAAAGTACTTTACCCTTGCCTAGCACTTTTCAGGCTCAATGTAGGAGCAGAGCAACACAATAACACCAACAACATCAACAACTGGAGTCATCATATCAAGAAAGTATTATACATACATAAAGATAGTTGGTTTGTTATTTGCAGCCTGGTTTGCTATTTTTGGCTGTTTTTTTTTTTTTTAATTTATTTTTTGCTGTTGCCTTCATATAGAATGCCGAAATAACAAAACAACAAAAATTGGAGACGAAACCTCGTGTTTTGCACCAAAATAAATGAGGGTGTATAGCGAAAAAAACAACACAGGAACTGTTTGTGCAATATTCAAGCATAGTTACGTTCGTTTTGTACATGATGTGAGTGTGTTTGTGTAATCTACGTTGGTAGAGGTCTATTTTTATTATCTTTTTCTTGTGTAGGCTAAAAAATGCACTTGCACTCTATAACATGATTATATGTATACACATAAATACTGCACTATGGAATAGAAATTAATTTGAAGCTGTCAAAAATTACACTGTGCAACTAGAAAAATAAGCATTTAGAGATCCAATTCCAAATGAAATTAGAAAATAAGCAAAATCACATCAAAGGGTTTTTGCAAAGTTATAACTATAGTTTAAAGTTATAGCCCACTGAAGTTTTTAATTTTTGTTCAAAGTGTTTGGAAAACCTAAAAAAAACAACACTATAACAAAATGTACATTTGTTCTTTGATAATTTTAAATTCGACTTGGCCGAATCTATGAATACCCTCCACAATGCCCATTTTAAGTGATAGTAAATTTTCTAACGTGAAAAAATGAAAAAAACAGTTATGATGAGAAATATTTTATTTTGTGTAAAAAAAATTTTTTTTAGTAATTTTTGAAAAAAAAATACTAATTTTTTTTTGAGTGTAAAATTTTTTTTGAGTGTAAAATTTTTTCGAATTTTACATTAAAAAAAAAATTTACTAATTTTTTTTTTTGAGTGTAAAATTTTTTCGAATTTTACATTAAAAAAAAATTTACTATTTTTTTTTTTGAGTGTAAATTTTTTTTTGAGTGCAAAATTTTTTTCGAGTGTATTTTTTTTTGTTTTGGTATAAAAAAGTTTTTGAGTGACAAAAATACGTTTTAAAATATTTTTGTGACTTACCAATGGTTTTAAAACAGGTTTAAAGGGTTTTCACCACGTGAATTTAAGGTGAAGCTAATCTGATATTCACGGTTTTGCTAATAACTTTTGAGCCACAGGACCGATTTGGGTGAAATTCAACACGAACTAGGCTGGAGGAACGAAAAATATATATGCCAAGCTTCACCATCCTCAGAATTGATTTTCGAAAGTTATAGTGCTTTTTATCTCATAAATTCACGAAAAACCCTTCCCGAAATTCAGTCTTTTGCTCATAACTTTTGAACCACTGGACCGATTTCGCTGGATTGCAATGCCAACCTGACCAGGTAAATGCCCAACATATATGTCAAACTTCAGGAGCCTCCGTAAAGTCTTTCAAAAGTTAGCGTGTTTTCAATAGACAGACAGACGGACAGACGGAAGGACGGACGGACGGACATCGCTAGATCGTCTTAAAATCGATCGAGGATCATGAATATATATACTTTATGGCGTCCTAGACCAATTTTTCGAGGTGTTACAAATGGAATGACAAACTTATATATACCCTCTATCACTAGAGTGGAGGGTATAAAAAATAAAAATTGTTTTATTCGACCTTTAAAATATTATATTTTGAGTAGGTTTATTCTAGCTCGAGGTCACTATTTCCCATACTAATTAATACTATGATATTCTCATAAAATAATTTTCAAGAAAATTATTTTTCTGTTTTAAATTTATTTATGTTGGTCATTTTTTGCAAGACTTAATCGACACGTATTTATAAAAAATATTAAATTTTTATAAAATTTCTTTTTTTATAAATATTTTTTTTTTTTGTATCAAATTTTTTATTTTTTTTTTTCAAAATCTTGTTTTTTACCAAATTTTTTTTTTCGTCAAAATCTTTTATTTATTTATAAAATTTTTAACATATAATTACAAATCATATACTAAATTAACCTACACAGAAAAAAAAAAGTTGTCAATTCAATTAAATTTATTGTTAATACAATTAAACATTTAATTGAAACTGAGCCTACATTGGATATTGTCAATACAACAATGGCTTTTGTAACTTTTTTAAAAAAATAAATCTAAAAATAGAATAATCTAAAAATAGAAATAAATAAACTAAAAAAAAAAATAAATATAAAAAAAAAAAAAATCATCCACCGACAACTGGCATCGAACCCGCAACGTTAATGCTACGCGTCTAGTACACTACCACCGTGCTATCCTCATATATATTTATACTTGACTAAACAGCATATTTAAAAAAACACTAAAAAAAGAATGATACAAAAATCTAAAATAAGAAAAAAAAATATATCTAAAAAAAAAAAAATCATCCGCCGACACCTGGCATCGAACCCGAAACTTTCGTGCTACAAGTCTAGCACACTACCACCGTGCTATTCCTCATATATATTTTTAGTTGCCTAAATGTGTACATAAAGTGTCTGTAGAGTCAGTGTGTACTCTTTGCTGTTTTTAAAATAATAAAAAATGTGGCATTATATTTAAAAATAAATAATAATGTGGCTTCACACATGTTTAAAAAATTTAAAATAGAATAACAAAAAAATAATCACAAATTAAAAAAAAAAAAAAAAAAAAAGTGTTCCGCCAACTGGCAGCGAACCCGCAACCTTAATGATTCGAGTCTGGCACACTACCACCGTGCTATCGTCACATATATCTTTGCTTGATTAAATGAGTTTATAAAGTGTCTGTGTTATTAATAAAATAAAAATGAATTTTTGTCACATTAACAATATACAATGTTGATACAATTAAAAACATTGTTGAACTAGTATTTAGTTGTTAACAATTTGTTTGGTTACTTTTGATTCTACGATATTTTTTTCTGTGTAACCGACAACGGGCGACTATGACCATTGTCTTGTTGTAGCGAAACAGACCAAGGCTTCTAGTGGGAATCGATCCTACGATCCCCAGATTCATAGGATAGCACGCTACAAGCTAGCCTACTGAGGCGCCTATCATAAAAATCTTGTAAGTCCAAACTTCTGACATAAAACTGTTCCATTTGTTAAACAAATGAACAAAAAAAAAATAAAATTTATTTTTTTTACCCTACACTAGAGTGGTTCAAAATAAAAAAAATGCTTTTTTGAGTTATAACCCCCTCATTTTATGAAAAAAGGTTTGCCTAATTTTTTTCAGATTTTTAAAAAAATTATTTGAATTGTTACACCTATCATTTTGCATTCGTAGTGCATATAAAAAAAATATATTTTTTTTTCTTTGTAGTCTCTTCCCCTGATTTTATCTTATCTGGTTCAAAGAGATTTGCCTGATTTTTCCAGATTTTTAAAAAAAAATTTAAAGGTGTTTTTACCATCATTTTGTATTCGTTCACATTGGAAAATTCCGGCCAAAACCCTATAACTTCCTTAATTCTTTATGTAAACTTATAAAATTTTGTAGGAAGACTACGAATATATTAGTAAACCGATTTCGAAAAAAAATTCACAGAAAAAGAATTTCGCGGATTTTTTCTTCGCGAAACAAAACAGCAGAAAAACCTGCTAAAATACTTTCTAGCACATTTTCGCTTTTAGAAAATTTGTTTTCATGAAACTTTAAGTTTTTATACCCTCCACTCTAGTGATAGAGGGTATATATAAGTTTGTCATTCCGTTTGTAACACATCGAAATATTGGTCTAGGACCCCATAAAGTATATATATTCATGATCCTTGATCGATTTTAAGTCGATCTAGCGATGTCCGTCCGTCCGTCCGTCCGTCCGTCCGTCCGTCTGTCTGTCTGTCTGTCCGTTGAAAACACGCTAACTTTTGAAAGACTTTATGGAGGCTCCTGAAGTTTGACATATATGTTGGGTATTTACCGGGTAAGGTTGGTATTGCAATCCAGCCAAATCGGTCCAGTGGTTCAAAAGTTATGAGCAAAAGAGTAAATTTCGGGAAGGGAATTTTGCGAACTTTCTAGATTAAAACCACTCTAACTTTCGAAAGACAATTCTGAGGGTGCTGAAACGTGTTACATATCTTTGTCGTTCCCCAAGTCTATTTGGTTTTGAATTTCAGCAAAATCGGTTCAGTGGTTCAAAAGTTATAAGCAAGGCTCTGAATTTCAGATTTTTTCACCTTAAACAGTTGAAAACTCGTTAAACAAGTTTTAACAAGCATGGTGAAATACCAGTTTTTTATACCCTCCACTCTAGTGATAGAGGGTATATATAAGTTTGTCATTCCGTTTGTAACACCTCGAAATATTGGTCTAGGACCCCATAAAGTATATATATTTATGATCCTCGATCGATTTTAAGTCGATCCAGCGATGTCCGTCCGTCCGTCCGTCCGTCCGTCTGTCTGTCTGTCTGTCTGTCTGTCTGTCCGTCCGTAGAAAACACGCTAGCTTTTGAAAGACTTTACAGAAGCTACTGAAGTTTGGCATATATGTTTGTTATTTACCTGGTCAGGTTGGTATTGCAATCCAGCGAAATCGGTCCATTGGTTCAAAAGTTATGAGCAAAAGACTGAATTTCGGCAAGGGTTTTTAGTGAATTTATGAGATAAAAAACACTATAACTTTCGAAAGGCGATTCTGAGGATGCTGAAGCTGGGCATTTATATTTGTCGTTCCCCTAACCTGGTTCGTATTGAATTTCAGCCAAATCGGTCCAGTTGTTCAAAAGTTATTAGCAAAACCGTGAATTTCAGTTTAGCTTCACCTTAAATTCATGTGTTGAAAACCCGTTAAACCTGTTTTAAAAACATTGGTAAGTGACAAAAAAATATTTTGCAACGTATTTTTGTCACTCAAAAATATTTTAATACCAAAACAAAAAAAAAAGTAAACTCGAAAAAATTTTACACTCAAAAAAAAAATTAGTAAATTATTTTTTTTTTTTTCAAAAATTGCTAAAAAAAAGTTTTTTTACACTAAATAAAATATTTCTAATCAAAAATGTTATTTTTTTCACGTTAGGAAATTTACTATCACTTAAAAAGGGCATTGTGGAGGGTATTCATAGATTCGGCCAAGTCGAATTTAACTTTTCTACTTGTTTTAACTTGTTGTTGTTTGTTTTGGGTGCAGTTTAGTTCTTAGACAAGTAAATATTTGTTATTGTTTTTGTTTTTGTAACTGTATGTAACGGTGTATAGTAAGTATTTTTGGAAAAAAATCAAATATTAGTTTGTTTTTGGTTTTAAAAGACGAGGATGGTAAAAAAAAATGAGGGAAATATGTGAAATATATTTTTTTAACATATACGTATAGGTATAAAACAACAAAAATATTTTACAAAGTAATTTTGTTACTCAAACAAATAGTACACTAAAAAAATATTTACAGTCAAAAAAATTTTACACTCAAAAAAAAATGTTTTTTTTTTAATTTTTAAATTAATTATTTTTTTTTTAATGAAATTCACACTCAAAAAAATGTTGACAGTCAAAAAAATTTTACACTCACAAAAAAAATTTTACACAAAATAATATATTTCTAATAAATATTTACACTCAAAAAAATTTTACACTCAAAAAAATTTTACACTCAAAAAAATTTTACACTCAAAAAAAAAATTTTTTTTTTTAGTTTTTAATTTAATTATTTTTTTTTTAATGAAATTCACACTCAAAAAAATTTTGACAGTCAAAAAAATTTTACACTCACAAAAAAATTTTACTCAAAATAATATGTTTCTAATAAAAATTTGTAATGCATTTTTTTTAGAAAATTACTATCAGATAACATTGTGGAGGGTATTCATAGATTCGACCAAGTCGAATTTAATTTTTCTACTTGTTTTTTTTAACATAAAGCTTAAAAACACAATAAAAAAATACTTTTTATTTAGTTTTTCAATTACACTGTGCAACAGTGGAATAATACAAGAACTTTACTATATAGGTTCAATTCTATTACCCCAAGGTAGTAAAACTCTGTTCTCAGATTGTAAACTTTGGAGACAAATTTCCTTTTATGGGCCTCCAATAATCCATAAATGCAATGGGATCCTCAAAATATGGTGTCATCAGTTTTTTCCCAACACCTTAATCAGAGTTGGTGCTATCGCTTAAGTATGTTGGCAAATATTGTGGCCAATAGTCCGTTTAACAAATTCTATTAACATTTTATGCTAAAAAATATTTTTTTCATGAACTTTTTTTTGAAAAATATAAGAAAAAAAAATAGTTTTTTGTCTTTTTGCAGCATACCTTACAGGGACTGTTGATTTTTCCCTAACAATATCCGGAAGAATTGTAGCCATGGTTAAGCAGAATACCTCTAATGAACATACCAAAAGAGTCTGAATGTGTTAAGGCATCTTAATTTGCTAATGAAGATCACTCCGTATCTTAAAATTGGTCAATTATAAATAAAAAAATCCACAAAAAGCAACCACAACCGCCCCGCAATTGCCCCTAAAGGGATAAAATGCAAGACCGACCCCTATTAGTTTTTCCCCCTCAACATTTTTTCCGAACATACCTGCACCCTCCCAAGAGTGCCGCTAGAGGAGTAAATGCGTGACCGACCTTAAATAGTTTTTGAACCTCAAATTTTTTAAAGTGGTTCCCATACAATTTTTTTTTTTTATAATTTTTTTTTACATTTTTTTTTTTTTTTATAATTCTTTTTTACAATTTTTTTTATTGTATGAGGACCCCTTAACGGTTTAAAAATAGGGTAGACTTGTTTTGAACAAATGTTGAGGTTAAAAAACTATTGTAGGTCGTTCATACATTAGATTCCTCTAGGGGCACTCTCACTCAATTCCATAAAAAGGAATTGGTCACCCAACTGTACAATTTTTACCTTTTGGCAGTAGAATTGAACCTAAGTCAAGTTCTTGTGTTTTTCAACAAGTCTTTATTTGTAGCATAGTGTTATTAGTCTCAATTGCTTTAATTTTATAAAAACGAAAAAAATTAACACTTTGAAAAAATAAACTTCGAAAATTTTCTTGAAAAATTTATGAGAGCAAACTTTTTTAGTAAATATGCAGTAAAATTTCTATTATTTTGTAAAATCTGCTAAAAGTTTACTAAATCAAATTGAAAGTGGTTTTACAGATTTTTTGACAGAGTTTTTCTTTTGAGTATATACTTTCGATATTTGGCATGTGAATGAATTTTGTATTCAAAAATCATTATTCAAAATTTCAGTTGTGCACAGAAAATAAAATCGTCAATTTTAAATCAACCAAACATGATATCAACCAAACATTTAGTTAAAACGGCCGCCTGTTAGTCCATAATACAAAACTTCGATTTTGTTTTCAATAAACTCAGTCAGGTAATTCTATTTCAAAATTCTTTTATCATGTCAATAACTAGTGTTTGTGTTTGTTAAATTTCTGTGTTAAAAAAAAAAATTTCATTTGTCAGGTCAACAAAATGTGTTTGTTTTTGTTGAAAAAAAAATTAAGATTTTTTTTTTTTAATTTTGTCAGATCACCAAATTGATTTTGTGTTTGTTGAATTTCTTTGTTGAAAAAACCAAAAATCTTTTTTCAACAATCAAAATTTACAAACGTTTGTTGATATAAAAAATTTCCGTATGGGAGTACTTTCAGTGAAAAAATAATTGTATTCCCAAATATGGTGGTCAATATATCAATTCGTTTTTAACATGATAATGTTTTTAGGCTGGTGTCTAATTTTAAAAAAGTTGAAGACGCCACCTCAGTTTGACTATATAAGCTAACAATTAACGAAAAAGAAAACAAGAATTACTATTTTGATTTTCTTAAAACCAAAAATTTTAATAACTTGGGTTTGTAACTTGGATAATAATTCACCTTGGGTGAATAAAACCGTTTTTTACCAGCTGGTGAATAAAAAGTAACATAATTATTTTTCAACAAAAAAAAATTTTTTTTTCATCAAATTTTTTTTTTCATAAATTTTTTTTTCATCAATTTTTTTTTCATCAATTTTTTTTTCATCAAATTTTTTTTTTTCATAATTTTTTTTTGCATTAAATTTTTATTTTTCATAAAATTTTTTTTCATCAAATACTTTTTTTTTTTTCATCAAATTTTTTATTTTTTCATTAAGTGTTTTTTCATCAAAATTTTTTTTTCTTCAAACTTTTTTTTCATCAATTTTTTTTTATCAAATTTTTTATTACCAATTTTTTTGTCACCAAAAATTTTTTTTTTGTATGCATCAATTTTTTTCTACATCAAAAAATTTTTCTTTTCATTAAATTTTTTTTTCACTAAAAATTTTGGGTTAATTTTATTTTTTTAACATAATTTTGTTTTTCGTGAAAAAAAAACATTTTTTTACCAAAACCACTTTTTTACCAAGTCTAAGCTTTTCGCATAAAAAATTTCCATTTGTTTATCAAATGTACATAAAACAAGTGAGAGTGTTATATTCTTTGGTGCCGAATCTTTAATACACTTCAAAATGTAAACACACTTTTTTGCACTTATTTTTGCACTCACTTACGAAATGCACAGCTCTTTTGGTTTTTTAATGGGGTCCTCGACTGATATTTCAATTCATTTTGCATGGAATAGAAAAGTAATATAACATTATTTTTTCTAAAAAAACTTTGCTTTGGCAAGTACATCCAAATCTTCCGCAAAACATTATGATGATTTAATGTTTTCGGCAAGAGTACAAAATTCGCAGGCATTTTTCTGTTAAAGGTTAACACAGACTCTGTCAACTCAGATTTGAACCTCCAGAGTCGAATATGTTTGACTCTGAAGTGAATGGAAAAAAATTTAGTCAAATTCAAAAATATGAAAGGGTAAAGGGGAAGGTAGTTACATTTTCCTCAGTTTTAAGTATTTCAACATTGTGAATGCAACTAAATACAAAATTTAAATATTAACATCTTTCGAAATTATTGCTCCATTATGCGCTATATACATTTTATGTTGTTTCTTTTAGTTCTGAATCTATGTAGTAAATATTATTTTTCTTAGTTTGTATGGAAAATATTTATGTATATCTTTTTTTGGCGAATTTTGTTGTTTTTTTCTATTTTTTTTTTTTTTGTTAATTCGTTCTTCCTATCAAGCGGAAATATTCAAAAAAAAAAGTGCTGTTATTGTAGTAATAAAAACGTAAAATTTAAAGCTTTAGGAAGGCACTAAAAACTACTAAAGTACAACTAAATGTTACAAATAACAACAGCAACAAAAGAGACACTGGCCCTTTTCATGGAAAGCGTTAACAAGCATTATATTTCTGTCAGTTTGTCCATTCATCTGTTTGTGTGCATGTAAGTGTTGGCAAAAAATTATGCTGTTAAAGTGTAAAACTTCACAAATGCTATAGAACAATTTATATATTTTTTTTTGTTTTCGGTCATAAGGGTATTTGTTCAAAATTTAAGCCTTTTATGATTTGATATTTTGGAAGCGTTGGCTATTTAGGGTTCATGTGGCTGATTTGAGGCCAGTTATATACCACTGCAGAACCTTATCGTTAGCTATAATTTGATTGACATGTTTGTCAGTTCAAGGGACCACACGTTTTCTTTTTTTTTTGCGAAATTCAGAAGTCGAATTTTGCCAAAGTCAAACGTTTCTAATGAATTTCGACACCTGTGGAAATGAAAAGCTTTTACTGTTTCCCATTTGCATTACCTACCAAAAAGCAAGGTAACCACTTACTCATATTTTGAGTTTTTTCTGGAATTTTAAAAATCTTTCAGGAATTGCTTGTTAGAATTTTTCCTTATAAATAATTTTTCAGAATCTGCCAAGAATTTTTCTGCAAAAAAAATTCATAATGGGATAACTTTTCTTTAGGAAATATTTTATAATCTGAAAGCTTTTTTCGGAATTTTAAAATCTCTGTTACGGAAAAGTGTTTAAAAGTATGTGATTTTTTCTGTTCGAAACATATTTTAGAATCTAAAAATTTTTCCATAGATATAGTTTATCAAAGTCTATGATTTTTTTTTTATAAGGAAAATGTTTTATAACACTGTGCTACACCAAAAAAATGCAGGGGTTCTCATATGAAAATTCGGGTTGGTTGGAGTCCATAGAGTACTGATATACTCATAGTTTTTCTGGATCACTTCGTTAAGCACGTTTTTTATTGGCAAATGTGTCGAAAAACGGCAATTCTTAAATTACAACTTTAAAAAATTATTACTTTGTTAGTTTGCAACCGATTTTCGATTTTATAGATTTTTTTGAAAGGTATAAGTCTTACCTTTTAAACAAAACAAAAATATTAAAAATCGATCAAGAATTGGCTGAGCTACGATCGTTTAAGTTAAAAAAAATCCAATTTTTTTAAAAATTTGTCATGTTCTTTATACTCTAAGTTGAAAGTGCATCATTAAACAATTTTTTTTTTATTTTTGTATAAAAGTATAGTAAAGTAGCTTTCCAAAACACCAAAAAACATAACAATCGGTTAAAAAATGAATGAGTTATGCTAAGTTTTGTGATAGGACATTTTTAATTTTTTTCAGAAATGCTTGTAATTCAGGTATTATTCATAATTCTTATTGCTAGTAGTAATTTTATGTGCCTATGCATATAAACAAGAGATGGTAACATAATTAGATTTGTGCGTGATTGACACATGATCACAAGTGAGCGTGATTGAAAATCAATTTTACTCACGTCGTTGTGAGTGAGTGTCAGTGGAATAAAAAAGTGTGAGTGAAATAAAAAAAAATTTCAGAACCCGTTCTGAAATTTTCCATTTTTTAAAAAAGTCAATTTATAAAAAATCCGGCCACATTTGTTTTTTTTTGTAAATTTTTTTTTAAAGATTAGATGTTTGTCTAAGAGATGGTCACGTGAGTGAATTTTAACTTTCATAATAATTTTTCTTCTAACACTCACTCACAATCACGTGTGTAAATTTAATACAACTCACACTCACGTACGCCGATGCAAGAGTCACTCACGCTAACGTTGACTCACACTCACGATATTCTTATTTATACTAAAAATAATTTCAAAAATCTTTCAAAATTTTCAGAAAAATCTAAAATTTTACATTTGTTTTGATTTTTTCGGGACGAAATCTGAAGTTAAGCAAAATTTTAAATTTTTTTTGTTGCTTTTTTTGGAATGAAAGGAAATATGAAGAGAAAATAAATCACGCAAACTCACGCAAAAAAATCAACTCACGCTCACTCTTTCACGCAATAATCTTTCTCACACTCACTCACAATCACGTGAGTAAAATTGAATTCAGTCACACTCACGCTCTTATCTGCTCATGTTCCCATCTCTAGTTTGTCTATCCACACAAAAAAATTGTAATGTGTTTTTTTCGTTATTTTCGAGAAATCGCAGTTGAATTTTGAATTTCATGACAATTTGGTAATTTGCTTGGTTCAACGAAGCGTGTGACTAATGCAAATATTTAGTAGTCATTCACTTCGTTGAAACAAGAAAATACAAGCAAATTACAAAATTGTTATGAAAATTAATATTCAAATGCGATTTTCTGAATTTTTTCAGAATTAGTTCTGAAATTTTTGCATTTTTAAAAAAAGTCAATTAATCAAAAACCCGGCCACTTTTTTTTAAGCTTAGATGTTTGTCTATCCACACAAATAAATTCAGACATATGTTTTTTCAGAAAATCGCATTTGAATATTAATTTTCATAACAATTTTGTAATTTGCTTGTATTTTCTTGTTTCAACGTAGCGAATGACTATTTAATATTTGCATTAGTCATACGCTACATTGAACCAAGCAAATTACCAAATTGTCATGAAATTCAAAATTCAAATGCGATTTCTCGAAAATAACGAAAAAAACACATTACAATTTTTTGTGTGGATAGACAAACTAGAGATGGGAACATGAGCAGATAAGAGCGTGAGTGTGACTGAATTCAATTTTACTCACGTGATTGTGAGTGAGTGTGAGAAAGATTATTGCGTGAAAGAGTGAGCGTGAGTTTGCGTGATTTATTTTCTCTTCATATTTCCTTTCATTCCAAAAAAAGCAACAAAAAAAATGTAAAATTTAGCTTAACTTCGAATTTCGTCCCGAAAAAATCAAAACAAATGTAAAATTTTAGACTTTGCTGAAAATTTTGGAAGATTTTTGAAATTATTTTTAGTATAAATAAGAATATCGCGAGTGTGAGTCAACGTTAGCGTGAGTGACTCTTGCATCGGCGTACGTGAGTGTGAGTTGTATTAAATTTACACACGTGATTGTGAGTGAGTGTTAGAAGAAAAAATATTATGAAAGTTAAAATTCACTCACGTGACCATCTCTTAGACAAACATCTAATCTTTAAAAAAAATTTACAAAAAAAAACAAATGTGGCCGGATTTTTTATAAATTGACTTTTTTAAAAAATGGAAAATTTCAGAACGGGTTCTGAAATTTTTTTTATTTCACTCACAACGACGTGAGTAAAATTGATTAAATCACGCTCACTTGTGATCATGTGTCAATCACGCACAAATCTAATTATGTTACCATCTCTTGTTTATATGCATAGGCACATAAAATTACTACTAGCAATAAGATTTATGAATAATACCTGAATTACAAGCATTTCTGAAAAAAATTAAAAATGTCCTATCACGAAACTTAGCATAACTCATTCATTTTTTAACCGATTGTTATGTTTTTTGGTGTTTTGGAAAGCTACTTTACTATGCTTTTATACAAAAATAAAAAAAAAATTGTTAATTGATGCACTTTCAACTTAGAGTATAAAGAACATGACAAATTTTTCAAAAAATTTGATTTTTTTTAACTTAAACGATCGTAGCTCAGCCAATTCTTGATCGATTTTTAATATTTTTGTTTTGTTTAAAAGGTAAGACTTATACCTTTCAAAAAAATCTATAAAATCGAAAATCGGTTGCAAACTAACAAAGTAATAATTTTTTAAAGTTGTAATTTAAGAATTGCCGTTTTTCAACACATTTGCCAATAAAAAACGTACTTAACGAAGTGATCCAGAAAAACTATGAGTATATCAGTACTCTATGGTTTCCAACCAACCCGAATTTTCATATGAGAACCCCTGCATATTTTATTTTTGCTCATTTGTAGCACAGTGTAATTTTTCTATAGAAAACTCAGATTCTGAATTTTCTTTTTTCTATAAAAAATCTTTCAGAATCAGAATTCTCATATTCATATCTAAGAATTTCCTATAGGAAAGGAGTCTATGAATCTGTATTTTTTTTTAACAAGATAATGTTTTTAGTCTGGTGTCTAATTTCAAAAAAAGTTGCAGGACGCCACCTCAGTTTGACTATATAAGCTAACGATTAATAAAAAAAAATAGGAATTACTGTGTTCATTTTCTTAAAACCAAAAATTTGAGTATCTTGGGTCTGTAACTTGGATAATAATTCACCTCGTGGTGAATAAAACAAATATTCACCAACTGGTGAATAAAACGTATATTTTTTTTAATCAATATTTTTTTTTTTTTCATCAATAGTTTTATTTTCATCAATATTTTTTTTTTCATCAATATTTTTTTTTTTTTATTAATATTTTTTTTTTTTTTTTCATCAATATTTTTTTTTCATCAATATTTTTTTTCATCAATATTTTTTTTATCTTATTTTTTTTTTTTTATTAATATTTTATTTTTCATCAATATTTTTTTTTTCATCAGTATTTTTTTTATCAATATTTTTTTTTTCATCAATACTTTGTCATCAGTATTTTTTTCATCAATATTTTTTTTCACTATTTTTTCATCAATATTTTTTTTCACCAATATTTTTATCACCATTTTTTTCATCAATATTTTTATTTTTAATAATGTTGGAAATTTTTGAAATATAATTGGACATTTTTAAATATAATTGGAGAGTCTCAAATATGATTGGATATTTTTTGTAGTATAATTTGTATTTTCTGAAACTGCATTGGAAATGGTGTACTCATTTTTTAACATGATAATGTTTTTAGGCTGGTGTCTAATTTTAAAAAAGTTGCAGGACGCCACCTCAGTTTGACTATATAAGCTAACGACTAACAAAAAAGAAAATTGGAATTACTGTTTTCATTTTCTTAAAACCAAAAATTTTACTAACTTGGGTTTGTAACTTGGATAATAATTCACCTGGTGGTGAATAACAAAAATATTCACCAGCTGGTGAATAAAACGTAACATAATTATTTTTCATCAATATTTTTTTTTTTTTCATCAATATTTTTTTTTCATCAATATTTTTTTTTTTCATCAATATTTTTTTTTCATCAATATTTTTTTTTTTTCATCAAAAATTTTTTTTTTTTCTTCAATATTTTTTTTTTTTCATCAATATTTTTTTTTTTTATCAATATTTTTTTTTTTCATCAATATTTTTTTTTTTTTCATCAATATTTTTTTTTTTTCATCAATATTTTTTTTTGATCAATATTTTTTTTTCAATATTTTTTTTTTTTTCATCAATATTTTTTTTTCATCAATATTTTTTTTTTCATCAATATTTTTTCTTAATCAATATTTTTTTTCATAAATTTTTTTTTCATTAAATATTTATTTTTATCAATAAAATTTTTTCATTAAAACCCTTTTTTTATCAAAAACTTTTTGCTATCGACAAACAGAGACAAAGAGTTAGATGGATATCACTAGAATGTCTTAGAAAGCTTTACGGATCAATAATATATATACATAATGGGGTCCTCGACCGATATTTCAATGCATTTTGCATATAATGACAAATTAATATAGCGTTATTTTTCCTAGAAAAATTTTGCTTTGGAAAAAACATCTACTTATACAGCAAAACATTATCATGATTCAATGGTTTGGGCACGAGTACAAACTTCGCAGACATTTTTCTTATTCAAAATGTGTTAAAGGTTTTATGATTGAAGTACTCTTTGCAGCGCTGATTAATGCGCAATAATGATGCAGTCAATTCATGTGTCTTTGTCCAAAACTCATATTTTTTATTCAAAAAGTGTTAAATATATTTAAAAGGAAAGCATGTGTGAAATTTTATAAAAATATAATTTTATATTTTAGGTTTTATTTAAAAAATCTTTACAAAAAATTTAAATTTTTTACCCTTACTTTACTGTATCCTCAACTGCGCTCTTTGGATGCGCTTCAGTATGCTATAAAAAGATGCTGTGTCGCCAAAATCTCGATTTATTTTTGCTGGGTTATAACTTCGATTTCTATCTTGCACAATAATTTACCTCCTGGTGAATAAAAACGTTTTTCACCAGCTGGTTAATAAAGCGATACATAATTATTTTTCAACGAAATTTTTTTTCATAAATTTTTTTATTTTTTCATAAAATTTTTTTTTTAACAATTTTTTTTTTAACTGAAGTTTTATTTATTTCGGTTTGAGTCCATATTAATTATTTCTGAGAAATAATGATTTTTTGTTGTACAATGAGAAAATCTGAAAAAATTAAATGACAACACAGGCTAAGTGGAGATGTCGACAGCTTTCGGAAGAAGCCACCCGTCCTTCGTCAGCACTCTTCGATTGTCACTGTAGGTGTGTAAGATTAAAATCAGCATTTTAAACGTACATTTTTTGTTAATTCGGAATTTAAAATCTCTGTTACGAAAAAATTTTTAAAAGTATGTGAGTCTTTCTGTTCGAAACATATTTTAGAATTTAAAAATTTTTCCATGGCTATAGTTTATCAAAGTCTATGATTTTTTTTTTATAAGGAAAATGTTTTATAATTTTTCTATAGAAAACTCAGATTCTGAATTTTCTTTTTTCTATAAAAAATCTTTCAGAATCAGAATTCTCATATTCATATCTAAGAATTTCCTATAGGAAAGGTGTCTATGAATCTGTATTTTTTTTTAACAAGATAATGTTTTTAGTCTGGTGTCTAATTTCAAAAAAAGTTGAAGGACGCCACCTCAGTTTGGCTATATAAGCTAACGATTAATAAAAAAAAATAGGAATTACTGTGTTCATTTTCTTAAAACCAAAAATTTGAGTATCTTGGGTCTGTAACTTGGATAATAATTCACCTCGTGGTGAATTATTGGTATTCTGGTATTTTGGATATTAAACTTAATATCAAAATCTGGCATCTCCACCATGAATGTAGAATAAGTAAAAGTGTAAATAACAAAAGAAAGATGAATTAATAAAAAGTTTAGTTTCGTTTTGAACTCATGTTAATACACTACAATTTTTTTTTCATATTTTTTTTTTTTTTGTATCAAAACCATTTTTTTTATTTTTCATAAATTTTTAATTTGTCACCATTTTTTTTCATAATTTTTTTTTATCAAAATTTTGTTTCATAAATTTTTTTTTATCAAACATTTTTTTTTCATAATATTTTTATATCAAAAATTTTTTTTTTAAATTTTTTTGTTCATCAAATATTTTGTTTTTGTATCAAAAACTTTTTTTTTCAAAAAAAACATTTTTTTATCAATATTTAGTTGTTTACCAATTTATTTTTTTATTTTTTGAGTAGGTTTAATCTAGCTCGAAGTCATTATTTCCTTTACTAAGTACAACTATGATATTCTCATAGTATAATTTTCAAGAACATTTTTTTTTTCTGTTTAAAATTTATTTACGTTGGTAATTTTTTGCAAGACTTAATAGATTCCATTTTACAAGTTTATTTAGCAAAAATAAAAACCCTATACTACAAGTAGCAAAAGGTTTTTAATGACAAATCGTTAATGATTAAACTAAAATATTAATACATATGCGACTCTAGTCTCATTGGGAATTAGAAGACGAAAATTGTACCATCGTAGTAAGATCACGATCATCAACTTACCAACAAACAAATATTAAATACAGATATATGTATTGATTACCCTCGGTAATCCTATATGCATTTTTATTGTTGCAAATATTTCTATTTACGTGTATAAGGGGTATTCACCATGGCGTGCTAACCATTTTGTTTGAATTCTGATTAATTTTTATTAAAAACTAAAAATTGTTTTATTCGACCCTTAAAAAATTATAATTTGACTAGGTTTATTCTAGCTCGAGGTTATTATTTCAGTATGTACATATTTATGTCTGTATCCTCCTTATTCTGTTTTCCTAATTCTGTTCTCCTTCAATGAGACTATAACCCCATCAGCCAGTTCTCGGTTAATTAAATTGTACATAATTATTAATAAAAAAAAATACAAATCAAATTTAAACAATAATTTAATTTAATGATATTTAATTTGTGGCATAGGGGACAAATGAATTTTTAATGATTAGGTTAAAAAAATCAAAATAAATCATTTTGTTGATATTGTGATAATTGGTCAATTATGTGCAATTTAAACGCACCAATGGTTTATGAATAACATTATGGAAACCATTATAATACTGATTATTAAGTGTGCAAAACATATACATTAGAGTGACTCAAAAAAAAAGTTGATGATGTACCCCCCTCAAAATTAACTTTGACATGTTTGATGAAGATTCCCAAAATATTTGGACTCTAGCGATAATCTCCCGTGAGCTAAACCGCGTCAAAAAAGGGTCCAAAAATGGTATTTTTCATGAATAAAAAATTCAGTAAATTTTTTTTCGTCCAATGAATGACCAAATATAATAGATATTTAGGAATTCTTTGATTCTGTATTAAAACATTTTAAAAATCTAACCACAGACTCGAGATAAAGAGATGTTTATGTCAGTTTTTTGATGATTTTCAATTCGATTTTGTTGAAAACTTAAATAACTTTGGTATTTTTTGTCCGATTTTCACTTCTAATACATCGTTAGAAAGGTGTTGACCACCGCTTGGGATTTTAGTTAAAAATTAACCCTTAACTGCGCTGTCTTACTTTTTTATGACATTTACTTCGACGTCATTAAAAACCATTTTATAACCACAAAAAGCGTATCTTTGTGCACGAAACACGTTTAATTAATATATTTGGCCACAATTATTTAACCCATGCATGATCAAAATATTTTGGCAAACATTTTTAAAAAAGTTTTTGCGGAAATTATTGAAAGCTAGTTGAAATACTTTAAACAAATAAAATAAAAAAGGGTTTTGTTTATCTAGACTTGCTTATTAATATCAAATAATTATTATGTGTAACACTTTCCCGGTGAATTTTTTTTTTCGGAATTTGTATGTGCAAAAAAATTTTAGAAATAAAATATAAACTAATTTTCTCTTAATCACATATATTCGTGCAAAAAACTCATCCAATAAATAGATCTTCATATTTTTTATTTAACCCATTCATGACCAATTTAACAAAAAAATGTGGAAAAAATTTAAGTCCAGTTGTAATACTTAAAAAAAATAATAAAATTGATATTTCTATTTATTAGATGCGTTTTTTGCACGAATATATGCGATTAAGACATAATTTGCTTATATTTTATTTTTAAAATTAATTTGCACATACAAATTTCGAAAAAAAAAAAATTTACCGGGAAAGTGTTACACGTAATAATTATTTGATATTAATAAGCACGTCTAGATAAACAAAAACTTTATTTAATTTAATTTTTTTAAAGTATTTCAACTAGCTTTCAATAATTTCCGCAAAAACTTTTTTAAAAATGTTTGCCAAAATATTTTGATCATGCATGGGTTAAATTAATTGAGGCCAAATATATTAATTAAACGTGTTGCCTGCACAAAGATATGCTTTTTGTGGTTATAAAATGGGTTCTTAATGATGTCGAAGTAAATGTTATAAAAAAGTAAGACAGTGCAGTTAAGGGTTAATTTTTGACTAAAATACCAAGGGGTGGTCAACACCTTTCTAACGATGTATTAGAAGTGAAAATCGGACAAAAAATACCAAAGTTATTTAAGTTTTCAACAAAATCGAATTGAAAATCATCAAAAAACTGACATAAACATCTCTTTATCTCGAGTCTGTGGTTAGATTTTTAAAATGTTTTAATACAGAATCAAAGAATTCCTAAATATCTATTATATTTGTTCATTCATTGGACGAAAAAAAATTTACTGAATTTTTTATTCATGAAAAATACCATTTTTGGACCCTTTTTTGACGCGGTTTAGCTCACGGGAGATTATCGCTAGAGTCCAAATATTTTGGGAATCTTCATAAAACATGTCAAAGTTAATTTTGAGGGGGGTACAACTTTAACTTTTTTTTTGCCCATATAAGGTGAGTCGGTCTAATATACATACATAACCCAGCAAAGAAAATTACTTATCTAAGAGCAACTGTAATTAGTTTTAACATTATTAGACCAATAGATTTTTTTGAAACTGAAATATATTAAATTTTAAAATTGCGTTCAATTTGACAATTGATAGCATTGAACCTCCATGAAAATAGATAAACAAGAGTGCAAAATTCCGCGGTGGCTAACTTTGTGTACCCCTCAAAATCTTAGATATGTTATGGTCTTACACTAAAAAAAAACCTTGTCAAATAACTAGAAAAAGTTTCGTAATCCCATTTTGCCAGTTTTTTTTTACAGTTTTTCTTGTTTTTTAACAAACAATTTTTTATCGAAATTTACATTTTAACATGATAATGCTTTTAGACTGGTGTCTAATTTTAAAAAAGTTGCAGGACGCCACCTCAGTTTGACTATATAAGCTAACGATTAACAAAAAAGAAAATTGGAATTACTGTTTTCATTTTCTTAAAACCAAAAATTTTTGTAACTTGGATAATAATTCACCTCGTGGGGTATAAAACAAATATTCACCAGCTGGTATAAAACGTAACATAATTATTTTGCATCAATATTTTTTTTTTTAATCAAATCAATATTTTTTTTTTCCTCAATATTTTTTTTTTTCATCAATATTTTTTTTCGTCAGTATTTTTTTCCTCATTATTTTTTTTCCCCATAATATTTTTTTTTTCCTCAATATTTTTTTTTTCATCAATATTTTTTTTCCCCCTCAATATTTTTTTATACCCTTCACTTAGTGATAGAGGGTATATATAAATTTGTCATTCTGTTTGTAACTCATCGAAATATCGATCTGGGACCCCGTAAAGTATATATATTCATGAAGCCCGATCGATTTTAAGACATTCTAGCGATGTCCGTCTGTCCGTCTGTCCGTCTGTCTGTCTGTCTGTGGAAAATGCTGTCGCGGACAAAATATTGCACAGAGATGACTGAAACTTAACATATTTATTGCAAGTTCTCCCGAGATGTTTAGTATTGCATTTGAGCGATATCAGTTCAGCGGTTCAAAAGTTATGAACGTAAATGTAAGCACACCTCAAAAATTTCAGTACATTCAACATAACCTAAAAATACAAAATGCTTTAATTCGGCTTCTGGTTGACATATGTGAACATAATTGAAAACCAAATGGTATTTAAACAAGTACGAACATATTTTTTGACAAAAAAATAACAAAATCGCGGATTTTTTTTACCAAAATTTTTTTTCGCGGAATTTTTTTTTTTCAAAAATTTTTTTTTTTTTCAAAAGTAATTTCCTTTTAAATAAAAATGTTTGCAATAATCTTTTTGAAATTGTGGAGGGTATCACTACATTCGGCACCCAGCAAAACTTAGATTACCAAATAAGGTATAGGATCACTTATTTTATACATTGCAGCATTGATGATTTTAACAGGCGATGAGACTCAAAGTAATGCATCCACATTATCACATAGAATACCAGTAAGGTATAAAATAAGTCATAAATTTATAACGAAGAATATAAGTAAGGTGTAAAATATATGATATTTTATAGGGTACGAGAAATGAAATAATATAGCATACCAGAAAATAATATATAAGGTGTTACGAGTAGTGAAAAAGTAATTTTTTATTAAATTTACTCACGTGATTGTAAGTGAGTGTAAGTAGATAAAATATGCTCGGAAGTGTGTGTCGTTAAAAATTTCCTGTCGTGAGCCCATCTATAGTTTAAACATATGCATTTTTTATAAAATAATTATTTTTTATGTTATTGTAATGCATTATGCATCCAATTATAAATAATGCATTATTTCAAACTTTCAAATAATACATAATGTAACCAAATATAAGTCATCCATGATTTAATGTTTAGAAATAATAAATATGAAATACATTTTTTCCAATAATCATGCATTACGTATTAAATTATTAGTAATGCATTATTTTTCACTTGAATATAATACGTTGTGGAACAAATGTTTGGTAAGACATCATAAAATAATGCTACAAATAAGGTATATACATTACCTGGTAATGTGTTATATAATCACTACCCATTACCAAAGTTTTGCTGGGCAAGGCCGAATTTAACTTTTTTACTTGTTTTTCATTAATTTATATTTTTTTTTTTTATTAATATATTTTTTTTTCATCAACATTTTTTTTCCTCAATATTTTTATTGTTTTATCATTTTTTTTTCATCAACATTTTTTTTTTCATCAATATTTTTTTTGTATACAGTTTTTTTTTTTCATTAATATCTTTTTTTTCATCAATATTTTTTTTCATAATTTTTTTTTTTTTTATCAATAATTTTTTTTTTTTATCCATTTTTTTTATCAAATTTTTTTCATCAATATTTTTTTTTTCATCAAAAGTGCACTTTACCGAACAAACAATTTTTTGGAGGAAAACGCGAAATTAAAATTTAAGGGGCTGGGCCGCGGACCCACCTGGAGCCAAAAGGGCCTTCAGGTTTGTGTGGATACTTAAATTAAAGGTAATTAAAAAAGAAAAATAAATATAAAGAGGGCTAGGTCCCAGGGGCGTTTAATTACTAAATGGCTAAACTTTTGAACAGAAAGATACTAAAATGGATCTAGGGGGTACAATATTGTTAAAGTAGCAAATTACCTTTCTTTTGAATACCCATACATGCATGTAGGTGGGTGGAGCTGTTGTTTTGCTCCAGGGGGTCTTCCGGGGCCCAGTCCCCTTAAATTTTAATCGTGACATATTTTTGTTTGCAAAAATATTCGTGTCCCGTAAAGTGCATCTTCGGCAATTTTTATTTCATCAAATATTTTTTATCAATAATCTTTTTTCATTAAAAACTTTTTTTCATAAACACAGACAAGCAAGATTGATGGATATCACTAAAATGTCTTAGAAACCTTTAAGGATCAATCATATATAAACACAATGGAATGACAAATTAATATCGCGTTATTTTTTATAGAAAAATGTTTGCTTTAGAAAGATCACCTATTTATACAGCAAAAAACATTATCATGATTCAATGGTTTGGGCAAGAGTACAAACTTCGCAACCATTTTTTTTTGTAATTTAAATTTTTTTTCTTGTAATTCTACAAATTTTAATGGTTTTTTTACAAAAAAAATCTAGTAAATTTACGAGAATTCCTTCTAAGACTTAATGCGCCAAAAAAGTTGTAAATTAACAATTTAATTGGTAAAAAACTTGTAAAATTACAAAAAAGCTCGTAATTTTCACTATGAATTCTCGTAAAATAGTAGGTAGCAAAAAGTCTAGTAAAGTCACGAAACCTTCTTGTAAGTTTCGCCGCGTCAAAAAATTTGTAAATTTAATTTTTTTTGGAAAAAAGCTTGTAAAATTACAAAATTATTGATAAAAAGCTTGTAAAATAACAAAGAATTCTTGTCAAATTGGTGGTAGCAAAAAAAAAAAGTTACAAACTTTTCTTGTAATTTTACATGGTTTTTTTTTTGAGCGTAGGGTCTTGAATTCTGATACTTTTTCTTGAGGCAATATTTTCCAGAACCTAAGATTTTGCTCTAAAAAAAAAAATACTCTGAATGTATCTACATCAAATATAGAGAAAATATTTTATAAGCTGAGTCATTTTCTTTAGGAAAAATTTTTCAGAATCTGATTTTTTTAATATGAATATCGATTTATTTTATATCTTCGAAAGATATTAACTTTTTGAATGAATGTGATTTTTAAGTAAAAAATATTTACAAATTTAAAAAATATTCTTTATAAAATTTAAGTCGGCACGTATTTTTGCTCTAGACGATATTCCTGTTAGTTCAGGAGTTACCGAAATTTTCCACAATGTCCACGTTGTTTCATAAGGGGACAACGCAATTTTTAAACACTGATTTTTTGACAGAGTTTTTCTTTTGAGTGTATAATTGCTATTATTTTATGAAAACATGAAAAACATAGAAAGTAAGGCATTTGGCTAGCGGCAGTGGAGGACTATTAATTTTTTCTGTAAAATAAATGTTTCAAAAGAAAAATTGACGGAGTGAAAAGTGGACCTACTGACAGTCAGTTTTCGCCAATCGATTAAGTATAATATTTAATTGCGTCATATCCCAGCAAAACTTTTATGACCAAATCATGTATAAAATAAGAAATATTATTTTACATGAATTTTAAATTTCAGTAAAAAAGTTAAGACGCAATTTTTTTTAATTAAATCCCTTTACATATTTTTTATAGTTTTTTTGTTTTTTTAACTGCTAACAATTTGTTATTATGCTTTCTCTTACAATTTTCAAGAACATAAACAACATTTTCAATGATATGTACTTGTTAATGTGGGTGGTGGTGATTACAATTTATGGTAACCACAGATTGGAATATTGGAACAACAAACAAGTTGTTATATAGTGCACATTGTAATTAGGGTGACAGACTTCATTTGGGAATAAAAGTGAGAAGACAGACTTTTAAACAATTTCGTGTTAATTATGCTCATTTTCTTGTGTTGGTATGGTTTTTTACTATCTTCTTATAGAGTTAAAACATGTCTAATCTGCCGAAAAAAAGTTAAATTTTTTACATTACCCCTTTCGAATTTGATGAAAATTGGAAAAAAACGTTAACCCTTACAAAACAATGATAAAATTTCTTTTAGTTATTTTGCTTCCCAAGATATGGGAAAGAAAATTTTAAAAAGCACTCGGATTTTTTTTAAGTCAAATTACATTCTTGGAACCCTTATATTTGGAAGGCTATAAAATAGTCCATAATTTTCCTTAAATGGAAGTCCCTAATACATGGAAGAAAATCTTAACGCCAAAGAAATTTTCCCTAAATATCGGAAAAAATATCTGCGAATTTTGTACTCTTGCCCAAACCATTGAATCATGATAATTTTTTGCTGTATATTACCATTATTTTAGGATATATAAAAAGTACCAATAATAAACATATTTATGCATTTAGAAATTATATTTCCAAGAAAGATATTGTTTTTCACCAAAGTATCTATCCTACATTACAAATTTCAACTGTCTAAGATAGTTATTTCAGGAAATATTAAAAGTACTAAAAGTACAATTTTTACACCTGTTATGACGGCTATAAAGGGAAATTTCAAAAAAACTTTTTAAAGAATTTTTTCACCGAAGGATCTTACATTCCAAATTAGCTTAATAATTTTAAAATCTTACATTAGTTTATTTTCGTGTAAAAGAATTGAGAGCGACCTTTAGATACTTTTTTTTAAATCGGCAAAAAAAAGCATTTTTTATTAAAAGAAACAAATTAAGGGGTTAAGACAATGGGCAATGCCCCACTTTTAAGTTAAAAAACTAAAATGTCCCCCCTACACTCAAGAAAAGTGTGTACATTTTTCAAATTTGTTTTAAAATTCAAAATTTACTAGTGGTTAAGCAAACTTTTTGTTAAAATCATCCTTTAAACAAAGTTTTTAGCAAATGTTTTTAACAACCAACTAAATAATTTAACTAAAATAATTATTTTTTTAGTTTTTTAATAAAAAAAATTAAAAATTTGCTCGTTGCCCCCCTGACGCATTCAAATTGCCCCCAAGTGGGGCGAGAATCAAAGGTTGGGAACCATTGGGTTAAGACCTCCAAAAAATAAAAAAAAATTGTGGGCACTAATGTATCCTTTTGAAATTTGGCAGGCATTTTTTCCATTTCATTAGTGTTTTTTACGTTTATGAACGCTTCCCTAATTTTTTAAACTTTTACATTGCCTCACAATATTCCATGTACTTGTATGTTTCGATTTCTAACCAAAAAGTAAAAAAAAAACACTGATATAACGATCAATAACAACAGCTACAACAAGTATTCAAGATTCATGATTGGCAAATTTGTGGTTAACAAAAATAAAGAAGTACCAAGAACCGAACAAGTACCAAAACATACAATTACACATTAGGATCGTAAGTACTATATTTTTATACAACACCATGTGGTAAAGACAAGCGTGGATCCACCGTGGGGGAGGAGAATTTAAAATAGTAAAATATAGGAAACAAGAAATTTTAGTAGGACCGACCATATAAGCCCCACACTGTGTGCAAGTCCAAAAATGGACAAATTGGTCCAAATCCAATTTAATAGAACTGAATAAACTTTTAATAAAAATTTATTAAATGTTTGATAAAAAATTTACTCAAAATTCATTAATTTATTTTTTTGAAAAATTCTAAATTTTTTTTTTGCAAAAAAAAAAATAAAAAAGCTTGTTTTTTTAAACTTTGCCAAATTTATTTATGTCTCAAAGACATAGGAAAATTTTATAAAGACGATTATAAACTTTCTGAGACCTTTAAGAATCATTAACAAAAAAATTAAAAACAAGTGAAATCGCCGAGATACAGAGCTTAAAAGAATTCTGCGAATTTCGTACTCTTGACCAAAACATTAAATCATGATAATGTTTTGCGGAAGATTTGGGTGTACTTCCCAAAGCAATGTGTTTTTTTTTTTAAATAATGTTATGTTACTTTGCTATTCCATGCAAAACGAATTGAAATATCAGTCGAGGACCACATTAAAAAACCAAAAGAGCTGTACATTTCGTAAGTGAGTGCAAAAATAAGTGCAAAAAAGTGTTTTTACATTTTGGAGAGTATAAAAGATTCGGCACCAACGAATATAACACTCTCACTTGTTGTATGTACATTTGATAAACAAATGGAAAATTTTTATGCGAAAAGCTTAGACTTGGTAAAAAAGTAGTTTTGGTAAAAAAAAATATATTTTTTCACGAAAAACAAAATTATGTTAAACAGATTTAATGAATCCAAAATTTTTGGTGAAAAAAAAATTTGATGAAAAAAAGTTTTTGATTAATTTTTTTGATGAAAACAAAAATTTTTTGATATAAAAAAAATTTGATTAAATAAATAAAAATATGATGAAACAAAAAAAAAAAAAATATTGATGAAACAAAAAAAAATTTATGAAAAAAAAAATTTTATGAAAAAAACATTTTTTTGTTGAAAAATAATTATGTTAATTTTTATTCACCAGCTGGTAAAAAACGGTTTTAGTCACCACGAGGTGAATTTTATCCAAGTTACAAATCCAAGTTATTAAAATTTTTGGTTTTAAGAAAATGAAAATAGTAATTCTTGTTTTCTTTTTCGTTAGTTGTTAGCTTATATAGTCAAACTGAGGTGGTGTCCTGCAACTTTTTTAAAATTAGACACCAGCCTTAAAATATTATCATGTTAAAATTTCTGCGAAGTTTGTACTCTGGCCCAAACCATTGAATCATGATAATGTTTTGCTGTATAATTAGGTGAGTTTATAATCCCTGAGCTTGGCCAAAGACCGGCTGGACGTAATTTTTAATAATTTAAAAAAAATTTAAATTTTTTTTTTGAAAAAATCCCAACAGGAAGGTTTTATGGACCTAGAAGGGCCCTGAGACCTAGCCCCACAAACCTGATGGTGGGTGGGGCGTTTTTTGGCTCCAGGGGGTCCGGGACACAGCCCCTTTAATTTAATTTTCATGTTTTCCCCCACAAAATGTTCGCTCCCCGTAAAGTGCACTTTTGCCAACAAATTTATATTAAAAAAAATTGATGAAAAAAAAATTGAAGAAAAAAAAATTGATGAAAAAAAAATTGATGAAAAAAAATATTGATGAAAAAAAAATTGATGAAAAAAAATATTGATAAAAAAAATAGTGATGAAAAATAAAAAAAATATTGATGAAAAAAAATATTGTTGAAAAAAAAATATTGAAGAACAAAAAAATATTGATAAAAACAAAAAACTTATGAAAAAAAAGTATTGATGAAAAAAAAAAAAAAATAGTGATGAAAAAAAAAAATATTTATGAAAAAAAAAATGGTGATAAAAATATAAATGAAAAAAAAATTATGAAAAAAATATTGATGAAAAGAAAAAAATATTTATAAAAAAAAAATATTAATGAAAAAAGACAAATAGAAATAAAAAATGCCTGCAAATTTTGTACTCTTGTCCAAAACATTAAATCATGATAATGTTTTGCGGAAGATTTCGGTGTACTTGCCAAAGAAATTTTTTTTTTTTAGAAAAAAAAATGTTATATTATTTTGCTATTCCATGCAAAACGAATGGAAATATCAGTCGAGGACCATATTAAGTTTATATATTATTGATCCATTTCTAAGACACTCTAGCTATATACATCCGTCCATCTGTCTGCGGAAAACAAGATGCAGTCCAAACCAAAAAAGCTGTGCATTTGGTAAATGAGTGCAAAAATAAGTGCAAAAAAGTGTTTTAACATTTTGGGGACTATAAAAGATTCGGCACCTAAGAATTTAACACTCACACTTGATTTATGTACATTTGATAAACAAATGGAACATTTTTATGTAAAAGTTTAGACTTGTTGAAAAAGTAGTTTGTGAAAAAAAAAGGGAAAATTGATTTTTGTTAAAAAAAATTGTTTGATGAAGAAAAAAAAAATTTTCTAAAAAAAATTTTGGAAAAACAAAAATTATGAACAAAAAAAAAATTAT
Source organism: Pegoplata infirma (assembly GCA_963921195.1). Classification (NCBI taxonomy): domain Eukaryota; kingdom Metazoa; phylum Arthropoda; class Insecta; order Diptera; family Anthomyiidae; genus Pegoplata; species Pegoplata infirma. The sequence goes on along the minus strand of OY992539.1, from coordinate 72,405,350 downwards.
AAAAAAAAAATAAAAAAGAAAATTGATGAAAAAAAAAGATTGAATGAAAACAAAAATTTGATGGAAAAAAAATTTGATGCAACAAAAAAATTGCTGAAAAAAAAATTTAATAAAAAAAAAAAATTAAATAAAAAAAATTAATGAAAAAAAAAAATTTGATGAAAAAAAAAAAAAATTGATGAAAAAAAAATTAATGAAAAAAAAAAATTTGATGAAAAAAAAAAATTGATGAAAATAAAAAATTGATGAAAAAAAAATTGATGAAAAAAAAAATTAATGAAAAAAAATTGATGAAAAAAAATTAATAAAAAAAAAAAATTTGATGAAAAACAAATTTGATAAAAAAAATTTAATGAAAAAAAAAAAAATTTGATGAAAAAAACAACAATAATTAAAAAACATTGATGACAAAAAAAATTTTGATGAAAAAAAAAAATATTAATGAAAAAAAAAAATATTAATGAAAAAAAAAAATATTGATGAAAAAAAAAAAATATTGATGAAAAAAAAAAATATTGATGAAAAAAATATTGATGATAAAAAATATTGATAAAAAAATATGATGAAAAAAAATTTTATGAAAATAAATTATCTATCAAAAAAAAAAACATTGATCAAAAAATATTAATGAAAAAAAAAAAATATTGATGAAAAAAAAAAATGTTGATGAGAAAAAAATTATTGATGAAAAAAAATATTGATGAAAAAAAAAATATTGATAAAAAAAAAAAAACATTGATGCAAAATAATTATGTTACGTTTTATTCACCAGCTGGTTTGTTTTATTCCCCACGAGGTGAATTATTATCCAAGTTACAAACCAAAGTTACAAAAATTTTTGGTTTTAAGAAAATGGCAACAGTAATTCCAATTTTCTTTTTTGTTAATCGTTAGCTTATATAGTCAAACTGAGTGGCGTCCTGCAACTTTTTTAAAATAAGACACCAGCCTAAAAAAATTATCATGTTAATAAAATAAAGATCAAACTGTCTGAGTAAATTGGCCATAATTGAGTTTTTAATGGTTAAACGAGGGTCAAAAAGGACCCGTTTTCAGTTACTTTGGCGTATAGGTATTTTATAGTGAAGACCCATACATCAGATTGGTTTCATTCGAAAGGACATTTTTAAGCTCATGCTCTTGTATGCAGTTTTAGCTTTCTAATTTTCCAAATGTTCACTTTGCTGATCTTCCTGGTAAAATTATGAGAAAACCCTACAATAGAATTCAATTATGTTAGCAGAATCAAATAAAGGAGGTCAAAATACATAAAAATTAGTGGGTTTAGTTTTTGGAACGGTCCTTTTTTTTTTTGGTGGTGCTGTGTTATTTTTGACACTTATTTTTAATTGATATAAATTGCTTGTTCTTTCATATCTAATTCCAAAATTTCCACTATTTCTTCTTTAACTAATATGGTTTTCTTTCAACAAAATGTTCATGTATTTTGTTATCTGGCCACAAATATTATTTAAATTTTCTTGTTTGTTAAATGCCATCGTTACCACGTAAGGTGAGCTATTCAAGTATTTTGGCGACACTTAACATTTGGCTATTTGCCTTTTAATGGATTTTGATAAAAGAAAAAAAAAAATAGAATAAAAAGGACGAAAACAAAAAGTGTTTATACATTTTGTTTGTTGTATGTTATTTGAGCCAAATCAAAAAGAAATACAAAAAAATATAAAACCAACACTTTGTTGTTCTTAAGGGGGGATTAAACGAAAAAACAGCCAGAATGTGAGCAATTTTTAAACAGGTATCAAAAAATAAATACGAAATATTTTTTAATTCTGTTTTTTTAATTTAACAATAAATTACACTGCGGAACACTAAAAAATAAACAAGAGTTACGACCATCATTTCTATATATTTCGGACATGCTGATTCGAATAGCGTACTCCATTTTTGGATGTATGGTACAGTTTTCTTGCAAAATGTCGTTAAAGATTTGCTGATTTCGAGCCAGTTTTTTAACAAAAAAATTTGCGAAGTAAATGGTTTATAAATTTTATGACATGGAAAACAAAGATATGACTTGTAGCAACATTTCTTATGCAAATTTGGTTTAAAGCTTTTCACTTTAAGCCCTTAAATTCGCGAATTTCTTCATTTTTTAAGGTTTTCGCGAAATTAACAGCCAAATTTGTCTTTGATAAAAAACTTGCTTTTAATGAATCAAAAATGCATCCCTAACAATACGAATAGTGGACAAAAAACAGCTATGTTATATGGACCATCATGATGAAAATCGCGAAAAACCGCTTTTTTGTATATGCCAGCATCACTTTACGAGATGATTTAAGGTTCCATCTTTTAGTGTATAATGTGGGAACCTTAAACAACTAACCGACCAAAAATTCGGCCAAAAAAGTTTTCATTTGCAAAAGTTATCTTAACAAAAACTATTATTTTAGTGTTTGCGATACAATAATTATAGTTTTTGTTAAGATAACTTTTGCAAATGAAAACTTTTTTGGACAAATTTTGGGTCAGTTCATTGTTTAAGGTTCCCACATTATATACTAAAAGATGAAGCCTCAAAGCATCTCCTAAAGTGATGCTGCCATATACAAAAAAACGGTTTTTCGCGATTTTCATCATGATGGTCCATATAACATAGATGTTTTTTGTCCACTATTCCTAGTGTCATGGAGGCCTTTATGATTCACAAAATGCAAGTTTTTTATCAGAGACCAATTTAGCGGTTAATTTCGCGAAAACTTAAAAAAATGAAGAAATCCGCGAATTTAAGGGCTTAAGATGAAAAGCTTTAAACCAAATTTATATTAGAAATATTGCTACAAGTTATGTCTTTGTTTTCCATTCCATAAAATTTAAAAATCATTAGCTTCGGATTTTTTTTTTGTTAAAAAAGCAGCTGAAAATCAGCCAATCTTTAATGACATTTTACAAGAAAACTGTACCATACATCGAAAAACGGAGTACACCATTCGATTCAGCATGTCCGAAATATATTGAAATGATGGTCGTACCTCTTGTTTTCTAAAATAGTGGTTACCCAGCAAAAATTGACATTACTAGTAATGGGTTTTGTAATCCGAAACAGATGTTAATCAGTAGTTACTAATTGAATGAAACACTAATTATTTTAACAAGGGCGTGAGACAAAAATAACTAGTGAAGAGTATGGAGATAAATAAGTAGTTACTGACTCGGATTACTAATAAGGAGTAAAAACTCATTACTAATAAGAAGTAAAATAATTAGTTAATTAAAACATTTAAAATTTAACTTGTTTTTACTAAAACTTAAAAATTGCGTATTTTTTATTAAGTTTTTAAGTTATTTTTTAAGTTGATGGAATTGTAAAGGTTAAAAACTGCAATGCAAGGAGATATTATTACTTAGAAGTGCTTTTATAACATATTACTGAAAAGTAGTTACTCTTGGGCTTAAAATAATGTTAATGGTAATGGGTACTCATTATAAATAATGTACTTGGTAATGATTACTTTTCACAACTCATTACCATGTTTTTGCTGGGTAGTTTTGTCACGCAGTGTTATTGTTATATTTATAAAATTTTATAGTTTATATTTTAAGTTTGGCCAACTGGAATTGCCAGGGTTGCCACTTAACTGTAGAATTTTTTTTTTAAGACAAACCATTTTGCTAATTTTTTTTTTTTTTTTATTTGTAGATTTTTAAATACTCCAGTACTTACTGTGGTCATTTTTTGAAATTTTGGCCTATATAATTATGTTTTTTATGAAAAAAAAAGTAAATTTTTTCAGTTGAATCAATATTTTTCAAAAAATGGCCACGGTAAGTGGCCATTACAATAGAGTGGCAACCCTGGAAATTCTCGTTGAGCAAATTTTGTGTTATAAAACTTTAAAAATATTACAATAGATCATCTTCCAAATAAAAAAAATCAGAATTAAAACATATTGCGTATTTATTTTTTCTATAGCTGTTTAAAAATTGCTCACATTAAGGTTGTTGTTTTTCTTTAAACCCCCCTTAATATATTCAGCAAGCAAAACTTCACCCCTTCCCTTAAGTCCATTAAAGAACAATTAAAAGAATGGACAAAAATAAACGAGAAAAAACAAGTAGAAAAGTTAAATTCGACTTGGCCGAATCTATGAATACCCTCCACAAAGCCCTTTTTAAGTGATAGTAAATTTTCTAACGTGAAAAAAATAACATTTTTGGTTAGAAATATTTTACTTTCTGTAAAAAAACTTTTTTTTATTAACTTTTGAAAAAAAAAAAAAAAAATTACTAATTTTTTTTTTGAGTGTAAAATTTTTTTTGAGTGTATTTTTTTTTTTTGTTTTAGTGTAAAAAAACTTTTTTTGTTAATTTTTGAAAAATAAATAATTTACCAATTTTTTTTTTTGAGTGTAAAATTTTTTTTTAAGTGTAAACTTTTTTTTGGTTAGAAATATTTTATTTTCTGTAAAAAAACTTTTTTTTATTAATTTTTGAAAAAAAAAAAAAATACCAATTTTTTTTTTTGAGTGTAAAATTTTTTTTGAGTATATTTTTTTTTTGGTTTAGTGTAAAAAAACTTTTTTTGTTAATTTTTGAAAAAAAAAAAAAAATAATTTACCATTTTTTTTTTTGAGTGTAAAATTTTTTTTGAGTGTAAACTTTTTTTTTAAGTGTATTTTTTTTTGGTTTAGTGTAAAAATATTTTTGTGTGACAAAAATACCTTTTAAAATATTTTTCTGACTTACAAATGTTTTTAAAACATGTTTAACGGGTTTTCAACACGTGAATTTAAGGTGAACTAATCTGAAATTTACGGTTTTGCTAATAACTTTTGAACCGCCGGACCGATTTGGCTGAAATTTAAAACGAACCGGACCAGAGGAACGGTAAATATGTATGCCACACTTCAGCACCCTCAGAATTGCCGTTCGAAAGTTACAGTGTGTTTTATCTCGTAAATTCCAGAAAATCCCTTGCCGAAATTCACTCACGTGCTTATAACTTTTGAACCACTGGACCGATTTCGCTGGATTGCAATACCAACCTGACCAGGTAAATGTCCAACATATATGCCAAACTTCAGGAGCCTCCGTAAAGTCTTTCAAAAGTTAGCGTGTTTTCAACAGACAGACAGACAGACAGACAGACAGACGGACAGACGGACGGACGGACGGACGGACATCGCTAGATCGTCTTAAAATCGATCGAGGATCATGAATATATATACTTTATGGGGTCCTAGACCAATATTTCGAGGTGTTACAAACGGAATGACAAACTTATATATACCCTCTATCACTAGAGTGGAGGGTATAAAAATAATGAAATATTATTAAAGATTTTACCGATATCCTGTTGTTAAATGTATATTATTTGTGGTATCTTTTGTGAAATTTGAGAAGATATTTTTTTCCTTTCAAGTGTAAGGAAAAAGAAACACATGCCTTTCTTAATGGTTCATGATAAATTGTACATTTTATTTGTAGGAGAGGGGAGCAGTTCAACTCAAGTTTACACGTTTTTGAAACCGATGTCATTCGATTGGGTTCAAACATTTACAAATGTACAAGGATAAAATATATTGTGTAATTGTTTTTACCACACCAAATCTGAACGAGATCGGTAGAAAACTTGCCGGAATACATGAGTAGAGTTTTGACGTTTTTGGGAACAGACCCCCCTTTTCTGATCCATGTAGCTTTTCGGTTATTGCATATAGATTTTATTTTCACGGTTTTGACGGATTTTTCTTTAAACTTTAAAAAAATTAAGACCCAAAAATACCACCTAAATATATATGGTACATTATGCAGACATTTTTTTGTATGGCAAAAAAGTTTTTGTTTCGACTTTGAACGTCAGAGCAAATTTTTATTATGAAATGAAATGTATGTGGTACAAGTTTGATCAGTGGCGACTAAAGTTTCGGATTTTTAAAAATTTTAAAAATAAAAAAATTAAAAAAAAAATATATGTTTTGCGAAACATCAATATTTTGAGGCGCTGAACTCAATTATCAAAAACAAATAAGAAAGTTATAGTCGGTCAAGACCGACCATATGATACCCTACACCCGTGATTTCCGGAAAATGGGTTCCAAGTCAAAACATGGACCGATTGGATCTAAGACCTTTATTTAGTGTAGAAAACACACTCAGATACAATTTTAGTGGAATTGGTTTATTTTTTTTTTTTTATAGACCAATTTAACTGAATATCGGTCGAACTTTTTATATGAGGGGACTAAGTCCAAAAATGGTCCAATTATATTCAGATTTGATTAGGTTACCAAAGGACACGTTATCCATCTTTTTTATGAATTTTGAAGAAATTATGTGAATATCGGGAGGGTGGTTTGTATGGGGACTACAAGAAGGACTGACCCGATTCCTTAGAAAATTTGGATTTATGGTTTGTGCATACAATATTTAATTATCTGTTAAATTTTAAAACGATATCTATTATAATACGGTTATTAGAGGCATTCCCAGCAAAACTTTGGTAATGGGTAGTGATTATATAACACATTACCAGGCAATGTATATAACTTATTTGTAGCATTATTTTATGATGTCTTACCAAACATTTGTTCCACAACGTATTATTTTCAAGTGAAAAATAATGCATTACTAATAATTTGCTACGTAATGCATGATTACTGGAAAAATTGTATTTCATATTTATTATTTCTAAACATTAAATCATGGATGACTTATATTTGGTTACATTATATATTATTTGAAAGTTTGAAATAATGCATTATTTATAATTGGATGCAAAATGCATTACAATAACATAAAAAATAATTATTTTATAAAAAAATGCATAAGTTTAAACTAGAGATGGGCTCACGACAAGAAATTTCTAACGACACACACTCACGAGCATATTTTATCTACTTACACTCACTTACAATCGCGTGAGTAAATTAAATACAAAATTACTTTCTCACTACTCGTAACACCTTATATATTATCTTCTGGTATGCTATATTATTTCATTTCTCGTAACCTATAAAATATCATATATTTTACACCTTACTCGTATTCTTCGTTATAAATTTATGACTTATTTTATACCTTACTGGTATTCTTTGTGATAATGTGGATGCATTACTTTGAGTCTCATCGCCTGTTAAAATCATCAATGCTGCAATGTATAAAATAAGAGATCCTATACCTTATTTTATACCTTATTTGGTAATCTAAGTTTTGCTGGGTTTAAGCGAAATGCAATGGGTGCGTTTGTATGGGGGCTAGTTCTTAACATGGATCGATTTTTTCCAGTTTCACTAGGCTTCGTCCTTGGGCGAAAAGAAGCAGAAGTTTCAAATTTCAAGTCAATTGATTGAAAATTGCGACCGGTATCGTGCTTAAATCGATAGATGGACTGACGGACAGAAGGACGGACGGACATCGTTAAATCGACTCAAAAAGTAATTCTGAGTCGATCGGTATACTTAAAGGTAGGTCTTGGACCAATATTTCGGGTAGTTACAAACATCAGCACAAACTCATTATACCCTGTACCACAGAGTGGTGTAGGGTATAAAAATGTCTGCGAAGTTTTTACTCTTGCCCAAACCATTGAATCATTACAATGTTTTGCTGTTGAAATCAGCGTTACCAGGCACTTTTTCCGTTGTCCCAAAAAACATAATAAAATATCCTCAAAAATCCCCAAACAATCAAAAATACGTTTTTTCAATCAGACAAAAAAAAATTTCATCAGTTAAAAAAAAATATTGATGGTGATTTTATCATTTTATTTCGTAGATTCAGCAATTAAAAAATCCCCAAAAATCCCCAAACACGTAAATTATTCTTTTTTGGCAATGTCAAAATCCATTTTGCAGTAGATAATGCACGTTTTACTGAATTTGTTTTGTAATCTCGTAGCAAAGAGTGGGTTTTTACTAAAACTTTTTTTAAAAACCGATGATTACATTAAATTTAGCTTGTAGTATTAAATAGATACAACTTTGAATATCCCCAAAAAATCCCCAAAATAATTTGTGATATCCCCACAAAAATCCCCAATCCCCAAATGAGATTTCTTGTCCTTTTTGCTCGCATGAAATCCCCAACTTGGGGATAAATCCCTAAGTCTGGCAGCCCTGGTTGAAATACACTTAAAAGAACAACAATCTGTAAAACGACTTTAATTTCGATTTAGCAAACTTTCATCAGATTTTTCTGGTAAAATTAATATTTTTACTAAAATCTCTATGTCTTCAGTTTTAAAAATTAACAGAAATTTTACTGCGTTCATTCTGATTCTGTTTGCTGAATTTCAAAATATTGTTGAACATATTTTTGGCAGATTATTTTTTAATTATACAGAATTAGTTTGCTGTCATTCTTTTTTTAAGAAAATTTTTTCAAAATGTTAATTTTTTTGTTGTTTTTAAAAATATATTTGAACATATTTTGTAAATATATTTTCGTATTTGATTTTTTTCTGTAAGTACAGATCGAGCACGGGCTCTAATTATATTTGTTATAAGGGTTCAAGTTGAAAAAATGCAGAAGAAAAATTGAATTTCTAAAAATTATAGACATTTCTGGTATTTCCTATACCGGTTTCAAACACCCCAGTTAGTGTCATCATCAGTAGGATTTTAAATGTCGGTTTGTCTTGTTAATGAAATCTGTTTTTTATATATGTGAATATTTATACATAGTTTCTACAGAATAAATTTTGACAGTTTCCAACACTACAATTCTATTTCTAGCAATCTCAACCTCACTTCATACTTTCTTTCAACTTTTTTGTCTCCTACATTTTACAGAAATCGTTTGCTGTTATCCTTATTTAAAAAAAATTCTAATTTTGTTTTTTTTTTTTTCAAGTTTTAATTTTTTATACAATTAGAACGATTGAGCCTATAATTATAATTGAGAAAACTAAAAAATTCCTTAGATTATATTGCTAATTATACAAACATTTTTTTAAGTTTAAATTTAAACAAAAAACAAGTAAAAAAATTAAATTCGACCGAATTTATGAATACCCTCCACAATGCCCTTCTTAAGTGATAGTAAATTTTCTAACGTGAAAAAAATAACATTTTTGACTAGAAATATTTTATTTTGTGTAAAACAACTTTTTGTTAAGTAATTTTTCAAAAAAAGTAATTTTTCAAAAATAATTTACCAATTTTTTTTTGAGTGTAAAATTTTTTCGAGTGTATTTTTTTTAGTGTAAAAATATTTTTGAGTGCCAAAAATATGTTGCAAAATATATTTGTGACTTACCAATGTTTTTAAAACATGTATCCAATCGGATCGATGTTTGGACTTGGTACCAATTTTCTGGAAAACATTGGTGTAACTTATTGTATGGTCGGTGTTGACCGACTATTATTTTCTTACTTGTTTTATTATAACAAATGTAAAATAAAAAACTTTAATTTAACGGTCGTCAATGTTGAACAAATTGTACAGTATATATTTCGTATTGTAATTGCCAACGTTGGCTAAGCATTGGCATTTCTATTAAAACCAGTGCTCTGCGAGTACAATATTTTTGGTACGGTTGGCAATTTCTGACTGAGTAATCAATCAAAATAATAAACAAACAATAAAAATTAAAAAATCGAAACAAAAAATATTTTTGGTTTATATGGGAAAACAATTTTTTTGAGGCAAAACTTTAACCCCCAAAGGCGCGGGTTAATTTTGTCTGATCTGGCTAAAAATTTAAGCATAGGGTTTTTAGACCAAAAACAAACATAATATGACCAGTGATCGACGAAATTCGAAAAAAATCACTGTTCGTGCCATCCTAATAATCATACACTCAAAAAAAAAGTGAACTAAAATCTGGGAAAATTTACTCAATTTTGAGAAAAAGAGGGAATGATTTGGCTCCAAAGATTTTTTTTCTTGGTTTTAGTTCATAATTTTCCCAAAAATAAGGAAAACAAAGTTATTTAATTTTAAGCCAATTTAAACTAGAAAATGGGAAAAATTATACTTCACATTTTAGAAATAGATTGGGTCTAGACCATGGACCCATGGGTTCGGACCCCATTTAACTCGAGACCCCGTTGGGTCCTTTAAGGGTCCCCATAGATTTTGAACCAAAACTTGTGTCCGTTTCGCTCTAACTTGCTTAGTTTTTGAGATACGGTAATAAGGGACCTGATAGGGTCTTGAGAATCTTAAAAACCGGATAACTCAAAAACTATTAATCGGAGGGCTTTCGGGTATTTTTCGAAAGTGTTCTACGTGTCAAGAGCTACAAAAATGCCGTTGGACGTTTTCTCGTGTTGGCAGTATTTACCGAGATATGTGTATATATAAAATCTCGGGAATTTCAAATTTTAGATCTAAAATTAGGGTCTTGAGATCCCGACAGATATGCAGAGCTAGGCTATTCCATATTTTTCTTTGTAGTCTTTCTTTTTCATCCGTTTCGCTCTATCTCGCTTAGTTTTCGAGATATCGCCATTTTGAATTTTTAACTAAATTCTAAGAAGTTATTTACTAAATTCTCAGAAGTCATTAACTAAATTCTAAGAAGTACACTTCCTCAATTCAAAGAAGAGCAATACGATGATGTTTTTTTTTAGTAAATTTTAACTAAACTTGAACTAAATTGTTTTTTAAGAAATATGTCTTAAAAATAAAGATACGATTCTTAGATTTGTAGAAAATTTCTGTGGCGGTAAGAATTTTTTTCCTAATATTTAAAAAATCCATTTAAAGAAAACCATGAACTAATTATAAGTAAATGAACTAAAATTTTTTCCTCATAGTTAAGAAAATTTCTCATTTTTAAGTTAAATTTAACTAAATTTTAGGAAAATTCATGATAAATTTTCAAAGACATTTTTTCCTTAAATTTAGTTATGTCTTTTTTTTTCAGTGTATGTGATTTATTATGTTTTCATCAAGTTATATTTTGTTTTATATATTTATTTTTACTCGGGTATTTTACATAAATTTTTGAATTATAGTAGTACTATGGTGGAGCAGTTGTCGTCGTCGTTGTTGTTGTTGTGCGGAATGGACAAATTGGTGATCGTAGTATGCAAGCAATCAGCAAAAATGACGATTCAACTGCTGGAGCGCTCAACAAGAGCATAACTGCTACGACCATCATGTAGATGAATATATTTGCGGATAACATGTTGATTAATCAGCAAATTGATTACACCAAGTGAATTTCAGCATAACTACTGAATTTTTCAACTTAAATTATGGTCTATTTATATAAAATGCTACAATGCAATTTCAAACTGAATTTCAAATTGCGCATTATGTGTATTTAATCAAGTGTTTTTTTCAGTACACTAACACAGACGACCGGTATACCATTAGATAGGTATTCAAAAAACCTTTCGACCTGTATAAAATGTTCATATAGTTTATTTAAAAAAAAATGGGAAAAATCCTTAAAAAAACGAAAAAAATACCGTTTTTCCCCCTCCCCTTTGACCCGCTAAATGTGAGATCGGTGGGTGCCCTGTGAAAGACCTTCCATGTAAGAGTTTGTTTAATTTTTATTAAAAAAAAAAACTGTTATTTGATCGAAAATGTCTTAATTAAATAAGTCGAATTTTTTTGTAATCCCCCACTTATATTAGAACTCATAAGTTAGAGTAAACATTTTTTTAAACAATGCTACATCAATAAAACATTTAGTCTTGACCGATTTGAATTCTCAAGCATGTTTCTTATGTATTCAAGTGTTTTCATGTACATAAAAATTTTCCAATAATATTTTGATATTATATGAATTTTAGCATAAGCTTTTGCGTCAAACAATTTAGTCGATCATTTAGTCTTTAACAATAAGTGAAAATGTATTTACGACGTTTGTGTTTTTTCCACATATTAATATTGCTTTTATTTAATATAACAATTGTTATAATATATTTTAAATATAGTTCTTCTGTATTGGTTAAAAAATATACAATAGTTAATAGAAATAAATTATTAGTGGATCAAAGAAAAGGTAAAACAAAGATAAAATTCTAACTTCATCCATCAATACAAAAAAAAAAAAAAAAAACAAAACATTATTGTAATATTGAACACAATTTTTTGTAAAAACAAATAAATTGGTAAAACATTTGAAGGGGTAAAGGTTTCAGAATATATCGTTTTTGTATCAATCTCTGACTTTTTTCATTGAAAAACAAATAAGAAAATTTACAAGTAAGATGCTTACAAATGAATTTGAGTGCAAAAACAGTTTAATAGTGGTTGTAATTTTTTTAATGCAAAAAAAAAAATTGTAGAAAATTTTTACTAAAAGTTATATTTTGTATTAATTACACTGTGCAACAAGAAAAATGAGCCTCAATGGCTTCAACGCCATATGAAAGTAGACCATCAAGTGAACAAAATCACCAGAGGGTTTTGCAAAGTCAGTTCGGATTTCTTTTTTATAGCCCACTGAAGTTTTTATATTTTTATCAAAGGCGTTTGGAAAACGTCAAAAATACTATAATAAGAACACATTTGATCTTCAAAATATGATTTGATGCCTTCAGTGAAATTTAATGGCGGTCCTTTTCTTAGAATATTTTAACCCTCTAACTGCCATTTTAAGGGGTCATTTTAGTCCTTTTTCAAAAGCTAAACACAGAAGTCTAATAAAACGTCCAGTTAGAGGGTTAAAATGTTCCACAAATATTTTACTCATAAAATTTCACTAGGGGTTGTCAAATGTTCAAAGTTTGAGCGACATGCGCAAAATGCTTAAAAAGGGTCAAGTATAAATATTCAATGTTAATTCTTTTTTTTTTTACCAAAGCAGTGTTAAAAAATATCGACAAAAAACAGTGCAAATATACTTTTGAGCTAAAAATGATATTTTGATGTGTTTTATAAAATTTTATGATGATTCTTTTCTTTGACCAAATTAACCCTCAGTTCCCGTTTTAAAGGGTTATTTTTGTCCTTATTTAAAAGAAATACAAAAAAGTGTATAAAAAAAAGGTAGTTAGAAGGTTAAAATGTTTTGCAAATATTTTCTCCATCTTTTTTTTACTTGGGCACGTCTAAGACAGAAAGTTCGTCCAGCATATAGAAAATGCTTTAAAATTTTAAAGTATTCAAATTTTTTTTTTGTATTTTTTTTGGGCCGAAATATAAAAAAACAAGTAAAAAAGTTAAATTCGACTTTGTCGAATGTATTGATACCCTCCACAATGTAAAAAAGTTTATTTGCAAAAAAAAAAAAAAAAATTAAAAAAAAAAAAAATCGACGAAATTTTTTTTTTGTAAAAAAATATGTTTGTACTTGTTTAAATTCCATTCGGTGATCAATTCTGTTCACATATGTCAACCAGCAGCCGAATTTAAGCATTTTGTGTATTTAGGCTATGTTAAATGTACCACAATTTTCGAGGTGTTCTTACATTTTCGTTCATAACTTTTGAACCGCTGCACGGTGGCCGAAATAGCCAATCTAGCGGCGCTTTAGCGAAATTTTAAAATTCCGAATTCGGCCAATTTTATATTTTTTTTTGAAAATCTAAGCCCCAACGGATTTTTTTCTGTTTTCTTTTTTGTTTTGTTCCTAATATTCGCACAGCTGTGAGCATTCAAACTTAACACATGTTTTAGCAAATGCAATAACTTTTTTTTTTTTTTTTTTTTTTTTTTTTATTAACCAACACTCAGGGGATGCCCCCTACAAATGCAGTGCATTGTGTTGATATCAGGAAAAAAGGTTATGGGAAGGAGGAAAGATGGAGTAGTGTTTGTGGACATTTGATTTAAATCTTTGTACATTGTAAGTAACAGGAAAGACCTCTGTAGGAAGTTTATTCCACATACGACTTGTACGGCTGATGAACGAGTTTTCTCTATAATGCGTTGTGCGATCCACTTCACAGTCAACCACATATGGATGTGATCTACTAGATAAGCGAGTATTACGAATAAAAACCCGAGCCCTTGGAATAAGTTGGCTTATCTCTGCAGAGCACCTCCCATGGTAGTATCGATAGAAAAGTGTAACACAACCCACATTTCTACGATGCTCCAATGAGTCAATAGAGTTGGATACCCTACTGTCATTAATAAGCGCCGTAGCCCTTCTCTGAACACGGTCCAAGAGCTTAAAAGTAGACTCTGACGCCCCTGCCCATATATGAGAGTTATATTCCATTTTCGGTCGGATGTAGGTTGTATAAATAGTGAGGAGATCGGATGGAGTGAAGTAATTCTTACACCGATTAAGAAATCCAAGGCACTTGAATGCTTCTTTCGACACCTGAAAAACGTGTTTATTCCAACGGACATCGCACTGAATTTTCATGCCCAGAACATCAAGAGTATCCGATTCCTCAATATTGATACCACCCATAAATACAGATGACAATGCTGTTTCAACGGCACGTCTATGTGACAACATACAACATTGGGTCTTGCGCGCATTAAAATCCACTCTATTCGCTTGACCCCAATCAGATATTACCAAAAGGTCTTCATTGAGTGAGTCATTCATGATCTGCCTTTTGCCCCCAACTTCTACGAGGCTTGGCCTATGATCAAAAGAAAATGAATGACAAATGTTGCTGTCATCTGCAAAAGAATATATTGGATTGGAAGTTTTACTGAGAAGATCATTAATAAAAATAAGAAATAGTGTAGGAGAAAGAACAGAACCTTGCGGTACCCCTGAATTTAGCTGAAATTCATTAGATGAAACCCCATCTATAACAACACGTATAGAGCGATCTCTGAGGAAGCTCGAAATAAATCGACTGAAGACATTACCAACACCAAGAGCAATAAGCTTTGACAGGAGTGCACCGTGCCATACACGGTCGAACGCCTTGGAAATATCCAAAGCAACCACCTTACTTTCCCCAAAATGATGAATGGACCGACTCCAACTTTCCGAAAGGAACGCTAACAGGTCTCCCGCGTTAAGTGCAACTTTATTGAGAGCAAAAAATTAATTAATTAGTTTTTTAATAAGATCTGTGATTTTATTTTAATTAAAATTAAATTAAAAAAAAAAATGTTTATGACCTGTGATTGTATGTGTTAGTGCTTAACAGTGGAAAAAGTAAATGACCTTTGTTAAAGTGTTTTTAGATATGAAATCCAATTTTGTGTGGAATAAAAGTAGGGTGTATTCGACCGGATTCGGTTAACTGTTTGCATAGTTAGTTTAAATGGGTTTGCTACCTTATGATTTTTTCCGTTTTTTAGTTGCAATGGCAGAATCTAAACGCACCCTTTTTTTAATATGGCATAGTGAACCAGTGCCAACAAACAAATTTTTAATGGTTGAAAATCATATATTTTCAAATGTCATTGATCGCTCGAAATATAGCAAAGAACAATACTATCAAATTCAAAAACATGAGGCATTCCACACCAAATGTCCC
Source organism: Pegoplata infirma (assembly GCA_963921195.1). NCBI lineage: Eukaryota > Metazoa > Arthropoda > Insecta > Diptera > Anthomyiidae > Pegoplata > Pegoplata infirma. The sequence goes on along the minus strand of OY992539.1, from coordinate 72,390,024 downwards.
GCTGCAGAAAATCATGAGTCCCGTAAATTTCTGAATAGGTTGTTTGGATAGCGCTATATGGAACTAAGAAAATTGGGTTTTTGGTTTTTCTAATTTTCGAAAACTGGGCTTAGAAGGCGTGGTCAAATATTGGAAAAATGGTAAAATTTGTGGCGAGTTGCCTTGATTAAATATTTATCACATAAAAACGGAATGCACCACAATCTCAAAAATTTACATTCTTATATAGTTTTGTATGGGCTACATATACTTAAAAAAACAAACAAGTTTCAAAATTTTATGAATTGGTAATATTAACAATTATATAAATTAAAGAAAAAAATAAAAATCATTCAGAATTTTTTATGTTTTTGAAGTTATTAACAAAGCGCCGCTAGATTGGCTATTTCGGCCACTGTGCGCTGAACCGATTTCACTCAAATACAATAGCAAACTACTTAGGGCAACAACAAGTAAATATGCTAACAATAAGTCGTATATATCTGATTTATCTGTTTAATACTTTGGCCGTGATCACCATTTCATATATCTTGGGAAAATGTCGCGTGATGCCGTTCTAGCGGAAATTTGTTGGTGGAGCAAAAATATATTTGATGACGAAGAAGAATTAGGTGGGGAAAAGACCTATGCTTTCTTTTGAGTCAAAAAAAAGGGCTCGACGTAACCAAAAAACACAAAATGCTTTAATTCGGTTGCTGGTTGACACATGTGAACAGCATTGATGACCGAATGGTATTTAAACAAGTACAAACATATTAAAAAAAAAAACATTTTCGTTGAAGTTTTTTTTTACCAAAAATTTTTTTTCGCAGATTTTTTTTTTTTAATTTTTTTTTGTTTTTTTTTTTGTAAATAAACCTTTTTACATTATGGAGGGTATCAATACATTCGACAAAGTCGAATTTAACTTTTTTACTTGTTTTTTTTTTATATTTCGGGCCGAAAAAAAAACAATAAAAAAAATTTGAATACTTTAAAATTTTTAAGCATTTTCTATATGCTGGACGAACTTTCAGTCTTAGACGTGTCCTAGTAAAACTTGATGCAGAAAATATTTGTAAAACATTTTAACCCTATAACTGCCTTTTTTAATAGACTTTTTGTATTTCTTTTAAAAAAGTACAAAAATGACCCTTTAAAACGGGACCTAGAGGGTTAATTTGTTTAAAGAAAAGAATCATCACAAAATTTTAAAAAACACATCAAAATATCATTTTTAGCTCAAAAGTATATTTGCACTGTTTTTTGTCGATATTTTTTAACACTGCTTTGGTAAAAAAAAATAACAAACATTGATTATTTATACTTGACCCTTTTTAAGCACTTTGCGCATGTCGCACAAACTTTGAACATTTGACAACCCCTAGTGAAATTTTATGAGGAAAATATTTGTAGAACATTTTAATCCTCTAAATGGACGTTTTATAAGACTTCTGTGTTTAGGTTTTGAAAAAGGACTAAAATGACCCCTTAAAATGGCAGTTAGAGGTTTAAAATGTTCTAAGAAAAGAACCGCCATTTCACTGAAGACATCAAATCATATTTTGAAGCTCAGATGTGTTTTTATTATAGTATTTTTGGCGTTTTCCAAACGCCTTTGACAAAAAAATTAAAACTTCAGTGGGCTATAAAAAAGAAATCCGAACTGACTTTGCAAAACCCTTTGGTGATTTTGTCCACTTGATGGTCTACTTTCATATGCCGTTGAAGGCATTGGGGCTCAATGCGATGACCCAAAATTTGTTGCACAGTGTTATTATTTTTTTTAATTTTTGTAAGAAAAAATAATTTCAGTGAAATTTTTTTTTTTTTTTTAGTGTAAAATTTATTTTTATGGAGCTATTCTAAAATTTTATTATTATAATAAGTGCTATTCATTAGCAACCCTGAATTTTATTATAGATACCAAAAATTGCAACTCTAAAAAAAGCTTTATCAACTTTTAGTTGTTCTAAAACAATTTAATTTGAAATTTGAATTTAGACGACAAAATTTTATAAGCAAAATAGCTGTATGGGTAGGTGGTTTGTTTTGATATTTTGTTTTTTTTTTTGGGGGCATGGGTTCAAATCCCACCCATTTCTAACAAATATTTTTTTTGTTTGCCAATTTTTATTTTTTTTATTTCAAATATTATAATGCAGTTTTTTATACCCTCCACTCCAGTGATAGAGGGTATATATAGAGGGTATATATATTGGTCTAGGACCCCATAAAGTATATATATTTATGATCCACGATCGATTTTAAGTCGATCTAGCGATGTCCGACCGTCCGTCCGTCCGTCCGTCTGTCTGTCCGTCCGTAGAAAACACGCTAACTTTTGAAAGACTTTACAGAGGCTACTGAAGTTTGGCATATATGTTTGTCATTTACCTGGTCAGGTTGGTATTGCAATCCAGCCAAATCGGTCCAGTGGTTCAAAAGTTATGAGCAACATAGTAAATTTCGGCAAGGGTTTTTCGCGAATTTATGTGATAAAAAACACGATAACTTTCGAAAGACAATAATGAGACTACTGAAGCTTGGCATGTGTCTTTGCCGTTCCCCGGGTCTGTTTGGTATTAAATTTCAGCTCAACCGGTCCAGTGGTTCAAAAGTTATAAGCAAAACCCTGAATTTCAGATTAGTTACATCTAAAATGCCACGTGTTTTAACAAGTTTAAAAAGCATTGGTGGTAACTTAACAATGCTTTTCAAACCTGTTTAATTTTAAAGCAATGCTTTTTAAACTTGTTTAGTTTTAAAAGTATTGGTAACTTAAAAATTACACTCGAAAAAAATTTTACACTCAAAAAAATATTACACATTAAAAAAAAATTTTACACTCAAAAAAAAAAAATTACACAAAAAAAAAATTAGTTTTTTTTTTTACAAAAATGTCAATATTTTGTGTACATACGTACGTGTATTCATTCAGAAATATTTTTACAGTAAAAAAACATTACACTGGAAAAAAAATTTACACTCAAAAAAAAAATTAGTAATTTTTATTTAAAAAAAAATTACAATTTTACACTCAAAAAAAATTTTACACTCAAAAAAAATTTTACACTCAAAAAAATTTTACACTCAAAAAAAATTTACACAAAAAAAAAAAATATAGTTTTTTTTTTACAAAAATTTCAATATTTTGTGTACATACGTACGTGCATTCACTCAGAAATATTTTTACAGTAAAAAAAACATTACGCTAGAAAAAAATTTTACACTAAAAAAAATTAGTAATTTTTCTTTCAAAAAAAAAAAAAAATGACAAAAAAAGAGTTTTTTACTCAAGATAAAATATTTCTAATCAAAATAGTTAATTTTTTCACGTTAAAAAATGAAAAAAATGCATTGTGGAGGGTATTCATAGATTCGGCAAAGTCGAATTTAACTTTTCTACTTGTTTAATTTTCAAATTTCGCAATTTTTAAAAGATGCAAAAAAAATTGATTTTTGCATCTTTTATTTCTGAAATTATTATTATTGTATGGTTTTAATTGGCTCCTTCTATTGCAAAAAAAAACATTATAATTGTATTTAGAGGAAAAAAATAATATTTTTTTTATAACTACACTTTTTTGCATGCAAAAAAAATTGCAATAATTTTTGTAATAATATGTTTCTTATTTTTGACTACAATAATGAGTATTTTGACAAATTGCGACCAAATACGGAATTTTGACGAAAACAGAATGGTGGGTTCTTGTTATAAATGAAAAAATATTGTTATAGATGACAAAATATTGTTATATACTTTTCAGTCTATAACAAGTTTTATTATTATCTGGAAAGTTAACAATAATTTTTGTTTGCATGAAAAATTACAATTTTATCATAATTTATAAAAGCAAACAGTATAATTGCAAAAAATTCGCAATATATTAATAAAAAAATATTAATTTTTTTTTTGCCTCTAAAGATAATTATAATGGTTTTTTGCAAGAGAAGGAGCCAATTAAAACCATTCAATAATAATAATTTCAAAAAAAAGATGCAAAAATCGGATTTTTTTTTTTTAATCTTTTAAAAATTGCGAAATTTGAAAATTAAAAAAAAACTGCATTATAATATTTGTAATAAAAAAAATAAAAATTGGCAAAAAGAAAAATATTTGTTAAACTTTTGTGGGATTTGAACCCATGCCCCCAAAAAAATAAAATATCAAAACCAACAACTTATCCATACAGCTATTATGCTTATACAATTTTGTTGTCTAAATTCAAATTTCAAATTAAATTGTTTTAGAACAACTAAAACTTGAAAAAGCTTTTTTCAGAGTTGAAATTTTGGTATCTATAATAAAATTCTGGGTTGCTAATGAATAGCACTTATTATAATAATAAAATTTTAGAATAGCCCCATTAGTATAAAATTTTTTGTTCTTAATGAAAACACTTTTCGTGAGTAACGAAAACATAACACGTTGGGCAGGGGCGGATCCAGCCCTTGAGTTTTCTTTAAACAAAAAATGTTTTTAACTTCGATTTGTAACTTGGATAATAATTTACATGCTGGCGAATGAACCCGTTTTTCACTAGCTAATAAATAAAATGTAACATTATTATTTTTCAACAAAAAAAAATTTTTCATTAAATTTTTTTTTTAAATTTTGATTAAAAACTTTAAATTGTATTTATTCGACATTTAAAATATTATAACTTGAGAAGGTTTATTCTAACGATTTGTTATTAAAACCCCTTTGCTACTTGTATTATTGGGTTTTTATTTTTGTTTAATGATCTTGACAATGGAATTTGACAAATTCCGAAACACGTGTCGATTAAGTCTTGCAAAAAAAGACCAACACAAACAAATTTAAAAGAGAAAAATAATTTTCTTTTTTTAGCTCTCCTGAAAAGTAAGCTTTTTCGAGTTGGCATTTATTGAATATAGTTCGACGATATATTTTTCGTTCCCCTGGCCTAGTTCATATTTAATTACACTGTTATTATAAATTTAACTTTTGAAATGACACATGAAAACGCCGAGACACGTAAACTTAATTTTTGGGTAGTAGAAACCCATGGCATTTTCCGTTTTGCCAGGTCAGCTCAAAATCACGAGATATTTCGTTTCAAAGTTTTGCGATTTTCAACGAGTTTTTATTATATTTTTCTAGGAAAATCATTCAAAAACTCTTTTAAAGTTACTTATTGTTAGTACTAAATAGTCACAACTTTACTCTAACAATGATATCTAATCAATTTTGGCTAGTAAAATAAAATCTTTTTTCTCATTTTTTCAATTTTCTTAAAAAATAATAAAAAATTGCTTGAAAATCACAAAATTAAAAATTAAATATCCCTTTATATTGACCTGATCTGTCAAAAAGGAGAATGCGACTGTGTTCTTCTACCCATAATTAAGTTTGGGTGTCTCATCGTTTTGTTGTGTCAATTTTACGTACTTACAGTATTACTGCCAAATCAATATAGTGGCTCAAAAGTTATTTACAAAACCGTGAATTTCAGATTAGTTTCACCTTATATTCACGTGTTTAAAACCGTTAAAAATGTTTTAAAAACAATGGTAAGTCACAAAAATAATATTTTGCAACGTATTTTTGCCTCTCAAAAATATTTTTATACTAAAAAAAAATACATTCGAAAAAAATTTTACACTCAAAAAAAATTTGTAAAATATTTTTTTTTCAAAGGGCATTGTGGAGGGTATTCATAGATTCGGCGAAGTCGAATTTAACTTTTCTACTTGTTTTTCATTAAATTTTTTTTCATCAATTTTTTTTTTCATAAAACTTTTTTTTTCATATATTATTTTTTATAAAATTTTGTTTATCAATATCGCTTTTTATCATTTTTTTTTTTCTTTTATCAAAAACTTTTATTTAATAAAAAAAAATATTTTTTTACCAAAAATTTTGTTGTCAACAAATTTTTTTTTTATTAAAATTTAGTTTTTCATGAAAAAAATCTTTTCCATTTTTAACCAAAACTACTTTTTCATCAAGTCTAAACTTTTGACACAAAAATGTTCGATTTGCTTAACAAATGTACAAAAAACAAGTGAGAGTGTTAAATTCTTCGGTGCCGAATCTTTTATGCTCGCCAATATGTAAAAACACTTTTTTGCACTTAAGTGATAAGCTCATTTACCAAATTTACAGCTTTTTTACTGTAAGTCAAATTTAAATTTTCTAACTTCATGTCGTAATACCTGCCAAACTATGGCCACGTTGGAGCTGATACATTAAAAAAACTTGGAGAAAATTCAGTTGGGTTTAAGAAAGCTGTCTGCAAGATGGGTGCCTCTCAATTGACCATAAACGTAATCGTGTGACAACTTCAAAGGATTGTTTGAAGTTGTTTAACCACAATTCGAATAAGTTTTCGCGGCGTTTTGTAACTGTGTATGAAAAATGGATCCATTACAACACTCCGAAGACCAAGCAGCAGTCTAAACAATTCTACGTGTAAACCGGCTCCAAAGAAGGCCAAGATAAGTTCGTCGACCAATAAGGTGATGGCAACAGTTTTTTGGGATGCGCGCGGAATAATCCACATCGATAACCTTCAAAAAAGAAAAACAATAAACGGCGAATGTTATGCCATCTTATTGGACCGATTTAACGAGGATTAAAAAAAACGATCCCATATGGTCAAGAAAAATGCCTGCGAACTTTGTACTCTTGCCCAAAACATTAAATCATGATAATGTTTTGCGGAAGATTTGGGTGTACTTCCCAAAGCAAAGTTTTTTTAAAAAAAAATAATATTATAATATTTCCTTTTCCATGCAAAACGAATTGAAATATCAGTCGAGGACCCCATTAAAAAACCAAAAGAGCTGTACATGAGTGAGTGCAAAAATAAGTGCAAAAAAGGGCAGTAGGCAAAATCGCCCAAAAAAATAAAATGATAATTCGCCCAAAAATTTTTCATTCAAATTTGGGGCATATTTCATATGAAAAGTTACCCAAAATTTTTGGGCAAATTTTCATAGTTTTTGGGCCAAATTTCGAAATTAAAATTTGGGTGATTTTTCATTACGAAAAATACCCAAAAATAATATATGAAAAATTGCCCATTTTTATTTTGGTTTTAGTTTTGGCAAAACCAAAATATGTCGCAATGAGTCAGTTACAAGAAAATGTATGTAAATAAACTTAATAGTGGAACAACCAAAAAAAAAAATATTTTTTTATTTTTTAGAAAATCATATACCTGACTAGCCAAGAATTAATTATAAGCCTTTTCGTTAGGCTCTGGTGGGAATCGAACCAACAACCCCTGCACTTGCAGATTATCACGCTACATATCAATTTACCGCAGCGCAGTTTGAAAACAAAAGTAATGAACTGAAAAACAGTATGGAGCTCTGATGTTTGCGCCGCAAACGAAAAATGTGAATAACAAATTTCGCGATTTTTTGTTAAAATTTGTTGTCCAAATTTTTTGACTGCGGCGCAAACATCAGACCTCCATGAAATTCTTTCTATTTCGTTAAAATTTAAGTTACACACTTAATATTTCTACTTCAATTGCTTATGGGTTCTACGGACTATATAATCAAGAAATCTGTCAAAAATATAAATAGTGATTACGTAACAAATAGTCTTGTCATTAAAGTTATTGTCTTTGTCTTAAAAGTTTTTCTGCGTAGTCTTAGGGATTACAAACTACATGCATTAGACCCACCCTACCCGCAAAATAAAGCTTTTTTTAATTTTATTATGGGTCATTTTTCATTTCTTTTTTGGGCTATTTTTCGTTCATTTTGGGCAAAGCTTCGTACTTTTCTTTTTGGGTTCATTTTCATATTTTTTGGGCGATTTTGCATTTGAGCGATTTTTCATAAAATTTTTTGGGTTATTTTTCTTTGGGCGATTTTGCCTACAGCCGCAAAAAAGTGTTTTTACATTTTGGAGAGTATAAAAGATTCGGCACCAAAGAATATACCACTCTCACTTGTTTTATGTACATTTGATAAACAAATGGAAAATTTTTATGAGAAAAGCTTAGACTTGGTAAAAAAAAAATATTTTTTTTTTACGAAAAACAAAATTATGTTAAAAAAAAATTTAGTAAACCCAAAATTTTTGGTGAAAAAAAATTTTGATGACAAAAAGTTTTTGATAAATTTTTTTGATGAAAAGAAAAATTTTTTGATGTAAAAAAAATTGATGAAAAAAAATACGAAAAAAAAATTTTTGGAGGCGAAAAAATTGACAACAAAAAATTTGATAAAAAAAATTGATGAAAAAAATATGATAAAAAAAATATGAAAAAAAAAATTGATGAAAAAAATTAATGAAAAAAAAAATTTATGAAAAAAATAAAAAAATTAATGAACAAAAAATTTTGATGAAAAAAAAAAAAAAAAAATTGTGAAAAAAAATTAATGAAAAAAAAAATTTTGATAAAAAAAAAATTGTTGAAAAAAATTGATAAAAAATTAAAAAAAAAAAAGTGATGAAAAAAAAAAAAATTATGACAAAAAAAATTTGATGAAAAAAAGATTGATGGAAAAAAAAAATTTGATGGAAAAAATAAATTGATAAAAAAAAAGTACGAGTGTTAAATTCGGCTGTGCCGAATCTTGTATACCCTCCAACATGCAAATAAAAAAAAAAAAAAAATTGCAGGGGCGTTTTCTTTTTTTTTTTGTGGGGGGGGGGGGTCTGTCGTGGTAATTAAGCGGGGGCACATTTCTTCTCGAATATTTGTTTAATAATTCATTCTTATGCTTTTTGCACTAAAGAAATACAAGTTTATCATTATTTAAAAAAAAAATATATTCCACGCCCATAAAAGGGGGGCGGACCGAGAAAACGAAATTTTCTAATTCTGTGGGTCCCAATGCAGGACTTTGAACTTCTTGTAGCATAAAAATGTTGCATTTGTTAAACAAAAAACAAAAAGAGGTTGGTTTAGCTCTTCAAGGGGAAACTTTTTTCCCCCTGGTCCGATTTTGCTCCTTCACGAACTTAACCTGCCTAGGAACATAAGACATATTCGTGCCAAATGTTGGGAGTCTAACTCTTTTATTTTGGACTGCATCGTGTTAGCTACAGACGGACAGACGAACTGACGGACAGACGGACAGACGGACGGACGGACGGACAGACGGACGGACATCGCTAGAATGTCTTAGAATCGATCACTGATCATAAATACATATACTTTATGAAGTCGTAGACTGGTATTTTGATTCGTTACACACGAAATGACAATGTGAGTATACCCCATTACTATAGTTGGAGGGTATAAAAAAAAATTATGAAAAAAAAATTGAATTTTTTTTGTTGAAAAATAATTATATTACTTTTTATTCACCAGCTGGTGAAAAACGGGTTTATTCACCACGAGGTGTATTATTAACCAAGTTACAAACCCAAGTTATTAAAATTTTTAGTTTTAAGAAAATGAAAATAGTAATTCTTGTTTTCTTTTTCGTTAATTGTTAGCTTATACAGTCAAACTGAGGTGGCGTCCAGTAACGTTTTTAAAATTAGACACCAGCCTAAAAACATTATCATGTTAAAAATTTCCTTTTTATCAGGATAATGCACGGGTGCACACGTGTGCAGTTGGGTAGAGCAATTTTTGGAGAAAAAAAAAAACAGAAACAAACAAACAAATTTTTTTACAGACCAAAAAAAAAAAATAATTTTCCTAAAAGCTCTTTTCCAGTAATGTTCAAATTTAAACTAATATTTTTAGCTAAAAAAAATAAAAAAAAAATTTGTATTTCACTTTGTTTCAAACCTTCCGATTTTCAAGTCAAAAAAGGAACCCAAGGACAAAAACCTACAGGTCCAATATTTGTTTGTGTTAATATTGACCGTAAAGAGCAACTTTTTATCTAAAAATATAAGCTAATATTCGAAAATTACTGGAAAAGTACTTTTAGGGTTAAAAGTTTTTTGTTTTTGGTCTGTATAAATTTTTTTATGTTTCTGTTTGCTTTTGTTCAAAAAATTGCTCCACCCTAGCGTGCAGTCTTAATTGCAAAATTCTATGAATTGGGCTACCAATTGGTACCTCATCCGCCATATTCTTCCTTACCTAAAAATATTCTTCCTAACCTAAAGAAATGGATCGGTAGAAAGAAACTTAGCTCCAACGATGAAATTATTGATAGAATGATTCCTTTTTTATGGACCTCGAAAAATCTTATTTTTTGGAAGGAGATTATGTTGACAAATATTTTTTTGATAAAAATTGTCTTTTTTTATCTGCCCTCGTATTTTCAGTTTTTCGAAAACATTTTGGTTTTAAAAAAATTCCGATTCTGAAGCATTTTTCTGTAAATAATATGTATAGTAGTTGTACTTATATCTTTGTTTAATGCATCTATATTATTTATTCGTTGAAATATGTACAAATGTTATTTAAAATTTTTATCAATTCATATTTTACATATTTTTGAATTATATTATTATGGTGCTTTAGTTGTCGTGGTTGTTGTTGTCGTTGTGCGGAATGGACATAATGCTGATCTTCTTAGGCAAGCAAGCAGCAAAAATGTCGATTCAGCCGCTGGAGCGCTCAACAAGAGCAAAACTGCTACCACCATCATCCAGATGAATATATTTGCGGATAACATGTTGATTAATCAGAAAATTGATTACACCAAATGAATTTTAGCAAAACTACTGAATTTTTCAACTTTGATTATGGTCTATTTATATGAAATGCTACAATGAAATTTCAAATTGCGCATTAGGTGTATTTGATCAAGTGCTTTTTTCAGTACAATTTGTAATTGTGCGGGAAAAGTGTTTTTTAAAAATCAACATTAGGTAATTGGTATAAAACTTTAGAACTATAGAAAGAATGGTTAAAATTAAAAAAAAAGTAAAACTAGCAAGAAAAGTCAGTCAAGATCTACCATATGATACCCTACACCAGTGTTTTCCGGAAAATGAGTAATAAGTCCAAACATAGACCGATTGCATCTATATTTCGTTAGATCTTTAATTAGTGTAGAAAACATAACACAAAATCCACCAGAAAACACATAAAAAATGCTATTTTCTGACCTTAGGTCTTTCGATTTTCTTTATATTAACGGTATGCATTCTCAATAAAGCCAATACTACATATCCATTTTCAGTTTTTTTAATTTAAAAAAATCGTGATTTTTTCACGAATTTAATTTTCATATCTTCTAAATTCTAAATTTTCATATCTTCTAAAGTATCTATCGGGTTTCTACGATTCAAAAAGCATTTGATTCAAACGTTCGTCCTTTTTTATACCAATGCAATAAAAAAAAGTTTTTTCAAAAAAAGTGCATTTTTGATGCAAATGCAATTTTTGGATGCATTTTTCAAATTTTTCTCCCCCTTCAATTTTTTTGAAACCTGCATAATTCGAAAATATGGCATTTTTTACACAAAATTAAGTACCGTTTTTTTTGTGACGGCGCACAGTGGTCAATTTCGCGAGATAGCGGTCAAAACTCTATAACTTTTGACCGGATTGGTATTTTTTTACGCAATTTTTTTTGTTCAATAGGAGGGACTTTAAGCTTCAATTTGCGTGTTCAAACGTAAAAATCGACTGATAGGAACGTAAGTAATGTGGAGTTAAAAATGCATTTTAATTTTTTGTTGAGTTTCCATGTAAAAGTTGAATATTTTTGACATTTTAAATAGGTATTGTTTTTATAATTTCTTATTTTCTTCAATCGTATTTTACAACCAATACTTATTTATTATTCCTAAACTTAATTTTGGTCAGAAAATGCCAACATTTGGCCCCTGACATTTATTTAGTCTCAATATTCACAGGGGCCAAAGGTTGGTTTTTTTTGGAAGAAAGCTAATTCTTGTGAGGATTAAACTGAAAAATAACACTGAAATTCCCAACAATATCAATACCATTTGGATATATTATATACAGAACACAACATCGATAAAATTTTAAGTAAACTTTTACTATTGATTTAAAGTGCACATATATTTTATTTAAATGTATTAATAAAAATTTATACTAAAATTAGAAACAAATTATAATCTTTAAACTAGTATTAATTAAACAATATTAGTAAAAATTTCTTCCAAATAGCTTTGATTTTCATTTTGCAGTAGTTGTTTAGCTTCTTCATCTAACTCTAATGAGGTTGATTTCCATTTTTGTCGAATACTGGACATATATGGGTCTGATGTGCACAACAAAATATTAATAAGATCTTCATTAGTACAATATCTGGAAATTTTTCTTGTATTGTGCTCGCGAAAGAATCTGTAGTTTTGTTCCTTTTTTCTTGCGCTTCTTCTGAGAGATCTCCAATTGGAAACATATTGTGCTGAATTATTTGTTCCCCATGGAACAAAATTTTGTGAACTGTGGTTGGCATATGTCTCCAAGAATATTTTTCGTTATAAAAGCTGCAGTTTCTGGATCGGAAAAAATCTCCTTGCTGTGTTTCCATCATTAGAATTTCCTTCTCCTTGCTTTGGCTGGTTAATTATAAGGCCAGGTATTTTTCTTGTCTTCGTGATCTTTCACTACAATTATCAATTGGCTTTGCTGGTCGACCACCTTTTCCAGTTTCCGTGGTAGTTACTGATGGCTTTTTAAAAATAAGTTTTTTTCTTAGCCATTCTTGGTTGCGTGAGTAAAACAATTTCTTGTTTCTGGAACATTGATTGTACCGTTTTCTTAAAGTATTTAAAAAGTTTTTTATTTTTAAGTTATGAATTTTAATTTCTTGTTTGTCGCATATTTTGAAGAATGGATTATTCATTATATGTAAAATAATGTCGTTTTCATCTTTCCGTTCAAAATATATATCAGATAGAACACTATAACTGAATTTAGCCATTGTTTAAACAATAATGAAGATAAAATGAATGCATGGATTAATATACTATTGCTCGAAGTTTCAACATGATCTTTTTTACCTCTTTGAAACATAATATAACAGGTACTTGGTTTTACCAGTTATTTCCATTGGTTTTAAATTTATTTGCAATTTTCAGGTATTTAAGTTGTGTAATATTAGATGGCAATAAAATCATTTTTTACCTTTTCCAAATGAATTGCTAGATACCATATAATTTGAGAGTTAACAGGTACTGGCAATAATATAACAGGTACTTGGTTTTACCAGTTATTTCCATTGGTTTTAAATTTATTTGCATTTTTCAGGTATTTAAGTTATGTACACTCAAAATAATCACTCTGTTAAATTACAGAGATACTCTGCTGAGCCAGCAGAAAATACCATAGATTTCCAACCAGCAAGATTTTTTGTTATTTTACGAAGAAAACTCTGTAAAATGATTTCGATAAAAAAACTGTAAATTTACAGAATTATCTGTAAAATATTGATAAAACCGAAATGAATTTTACCAAAAAAACTCCATAAAATTTACAAAGTTTTAGTTAAATCCATTTTATGAGTAAAACTTCTCTGCATCAAAAACATTCATTAAAATTAAATTAATCATAATAAAAATTAAAATTTTGTTATATTTGCCTGCTTGAATGCTTCCAAATTGTAAATTTACTTTTTTATTTTTGTTAATATTACGAGTTTTTAATAAGTAACTCCAATTTTACACGTCATCCTCGTAAAATTTACAAATAAATTTTTCTTTCACACCTTTCTTAATTCAAACCATATATAACATGATTAAAAAATTATAATACATAATCATAATTAGAGCCTGAGCTCAACTGTCTTTACAGAAAAACAAGAATTACCAGTTTTTATTGTAATTTAAGACAATTTTTAACGAGGGGTTTATCGGTCATATTTGCAATTTTTTTAAAGTGATTTTTATTTTTACAGGGCAATAAGTAAAATTTCAAATGAAATTTAGTATTTTGGTTACGAGAAAAAAACAAATTAATTTTCTAAAATCCGTATTTTAACAAAAAAACTCTGTTTATTATCTGCAAAATAGAGATTACAAAGTAAAAAGTAATATTACAGATAAAATTTTGTTTTTCGGTCACAAGAAAATACGAAGTATTTTCTTAAAATCTGTATTTCGACAGATAACTTTGTCAAATAGCTGTCGAATTGAGATTACAGTCATTTTACAGAGTATTTAACAAAGTAATTATTTTGAGTGTAATATTAGATGGCAATAAAATCATTTTTTTACCTTTTCCAAATGAATTGCCAGATACCACATAATTTGAGAGTTCTATTGTCATTTTTGTCAAAATTTTGATACACCCTTCTATGTGGACTAGGTCCAAATATGGGCCAACTTCTCCTAATTTCAACAGAATTATTTTTTGGGTCAATAAGAACTCTTGTACAAAATTTCATCAAAATATATGCATAATAGCCACTTTCACATACAAATAACTTCTCAAAAAATATGACGTGCATTTGTACCGAATATCTTACCTTAGGTCAGAAAAATTGCTGTAGCTCAAAAAGTGCAGTCCCGATGCATGGACATGTATATATAGGAATGTAGAAGAGAGTTAGGACTACAAAATAGTAAATTTGTGTTTTGACTCAGCTTGACTCACAGGAGTTGTGCTCTACGAAGTAGGAAATTTCCGAGAAATTTGACCTTTTTTAAAAAAAATATTAAAATTGTTCTGAAAACAGTAGAGCTTCAATATTTATACCAGTAATAGGAAATAAGTTAAGTTACAACACAAAATTTATTTCGTCCAAAAATCTTGAAAAACAAAAAAGTTATGATCATTTAAACTTTAAAAATTAACTAAAAATATCATAAATTTACAAAATTCTGAAAAAGCCTATTTTGGACCACCCTGTTCTCAGTGAAATAGTTGAAATAGAGTTCTAATTTTTTGGCTCCCGAGGTTTACTACTGTCTACTTTCATATGAGTCTAATAACTTTAAAATCGGAGAACAAAAACCAAAAGGAGTTTTGGCCGCTATCTCAAAATATTGACCACAGTGCGGCGCACATTGGGTTCAAATGGTACCAAAGTGGCGATTAATTGAAATTTATAAATGAAGTTTTTGTTATAAAATTTGGTATGGGGTAAAAGTAGATAAAATTCTGCACCACTAATTGTCAAAATCAATCAACTAAGTTGTTTACTTTTTATTCGGTGAGCTGTCAAAGTTAGCAAATTATAGCAGTCTTTGAAAAAACTGAAAAAATTGGAATTTTTTACAATTCAAGCGATTATTAGTAGTATTAAATCTTTTAAAAGAAAATCTTCTATAATGGAATCTTCAACATCAGGTATTAAACTAAATTGCAAAATTTTTTTTGTTTATAAAAATTGTGTCTTAACATTTTTAATAATTTTTTTAAAAAGGGTCCGAAATTGGGATATTTTCTACATTTAATGGGCCACAAATATTAAGTTAGTAATAGTTGGATTTAGTTTTGTGGATTTTAAAAAAGTATTGGATATCAGCTTTTATTTAAAAGAAAAAAAGTCCGGACAATGCCCGGCCCTTTTTTTTTATTCCCATTTTTGTGTAAATAGTCTGGGTATCATTTATTACACACGACAATTATATGTGTGTTTATACCCTTCAACTACAGTATGGGCTTACACTCACTCTGTCATTCCATATGTAACGCATCGAAATATGGGTGTAGGACCCCAAAAAGGGTATATTATTGATCACTTATCGATTCTAAGACATTCTGTGACTAACCGTGTGTCCGTCCGTCCGTCTGTTGTTGAGCACACCATAAAGTACATAAAACAAGAGCTACACTCATAAAAATTTGTTAGTATTCCTTACAAAAAAGTCTGTTACCATTACTAATAAAGTTTTCAATTTGTGCCCGATAACTTTTTCAGTTACCATTACAAACTTTGGTTTTCAAAAATTAGTAATCTCAAAAAACACTAAAAAAATTAGTATTACTAAATTTTTTTGTAAAAAAATTGTAAATTGTGTATTTTAAATTTTTGGTATTTTTTTACTATATGTAAACTGCGTATTGCGCTTGTTGTCGCCATTACTATTTCAATGCAAGTCAGATTTTGTTTGAATTTTTTACCTGAAATATGTTAGAGAAAATATTGAATACATTTTTTTTTTTTGTACAAAATATAAATTACATACCACATAAAATAAATAAATTGTGTTGAATAAATTGGTGTTCTAGAATAAAAAATACATTATATTGATATTATTTAAATGGAACACATAAATATACAGTTGTTACCTGCTTTCATCATTTTCTATTTTGTTTTATTTATTGTCCTAAAAAAAGAGTTAATTTTAAACAAAAAATACTTTACCATTTGGTTGTGTTGTAATATTTTGTTGTTTGTACATTTTTTTATTTCTTCCGCTCCGCGACGTTGTCACTTCAAATGTTATTTTCCAACTGAATAATAGAAAGAAAGGCATGAAGAAAAGTACACAAAATTACCAATACTATTCTGAGTATTACGAAATCAACCCTTTGTGTACACTGCACACAAGAAAAAAAAATCGCAGATAGCGTAAAACAAAAAAGGGCCGCAAGTGGAGAAGAAAGAAAAAAGAATTGAAAAAGGTCGGTGTTTTTTTTTGAATTTTGCATATCTTCTCTTTACTGCATTTTGTTCCCTTTTTTATATATGTTTTTATTTGAAAGAAAACAAAGTAGTTACAATGAAGCAGACAAATAAGTGTAATTCAATATTGAAAATAATAAACATATTCATACTCATCAAAGCGCAGTTTTACCATTAAAATAAAAAAATAACTAACTATATATTTTTTTAAATGCTCTTTTTAATTTCCAAATATTTTAATAACATTTTCTTTTTGTATTTCATTACTTTTCTAGAAAAGAAAACCGAAAAGTTAATACGAAATTTTTAAAAAATCAACTGAAAAAATTATTAAAAAATCAGTAAAAAATTAATAGTTTGTAACGCGAGTTTACTAAAACGAATTACAAAAAAATATTTTTTTAGTACAATTTAGTAAAAAAGTTGTAAAGTTGGGATACAAACAATTTTACAAACTTTTTTACTGACGTATTTTTTTGAGTGTAGAATCCTAAAGTTTGTCAAAAATATGTATAATGGTCATATGCTGGTTAAGTTCTTGAACGAGCAAAATCGGACCAGGGGGGAAAAAGTTTCCCCTTGAAGAACTAAAACTACCCCAGAAAAATATTTTTTTTACAAGTATTATTTGTATATTTGTTTAATAAATGAAACATTTTAATGCCATATGAAGTTCATCGACCTGAATTTGAACCAAAGGGGATCAGGAAAGCGAATTTTTTCGGTCCGCCCCTTTTTGGGGGCGTGTATAGAAAAAATAATTTAAATAATGACACATTTTTATTAATTATGTGAAAAAACTGACATCTATTTTTTTAATGCAGTAACAAAAAATATTTTTTTAAAAAAATGCATTTTTGATGCAAATGCAATTTTTGGATGCATTTTTTAAAACTTTCTCCCCCTTCAATTTGTTTGAGACCTGCATAAATCGAAAATATAGCATTTTTTTCATAAAATTGGGTGCAGTTTTTTTTGTGACGGCGTTTCACAAAATGTTCGTGACTTTTTTAAATTTCGGAGATATGGATTTTCAAAGTTACATACTTTTTTACTAACCCGAGTAAAAATAAACATATATTACAATATATAACTTGATACAAACATAATAAATTATATATGATTATACATCCGTGAGATATTTTTTAAATTTTTTTAATGCAGTCATATGTAGAAATATATAATTTAATCATGATTCGGATTAAAAGGTGTACGGTTGATATAATTAAATAAATTAATATGAGGGTCAATACAAAATCTGTTTTTCTGTATAATTTAACATCAAATTATATATAGCTTATTCTGTTCCATATAAAACTTTGTATGTTTCCAATTAACCAAAAATTTTCTAAGTTTTTTAGGCAAAGTATAAGAAACTTTTTAAAACGTTCCTAAACATTTCCTTATTAGGGTTATGTATATCACCTATCTGGTTCGAAGCGTACCCAAACATTTTTTTTTTGTTTTAGAAAATTATATGTTTGGTGAATGTATCGTTGACCTGTGGTGTATCTCAACCCAAACCAAAAAACACCAGGATTTTATATGTTTTTATGCAATTAGATCTAATTAGATCCACCAATATATAGCAATGTCTGGTCAAAACTCGGATGAAATCAAATCATATTTTATACAAGTTGATCTTTTTTAATGCAAAAACATCCACCATTATTCGGATCAAATTGCGTATAAATATATATTGTGTTACATATCATTATATATTGCATCTTATAAAAATTTTTACTCGGGAATATAGAAAAAAATTTGTATGGAAAAACCAATAAGGTATTTTTAAAAAAATTACGAAAATTTTACGAAACTCCGTCACAAAAAAAGCGGTACGCATTTTTGTGTAAAAAATGCTATATTTTCGATTTATGTAGGTTTAAAAAAAATTGAAGGGGGAGAAAGTTTTAAAAAATGCATACAAGAAATGCATTTGCATCAAAAATGCACTTTTTTTAAAAAATATTTTTTTTATTACCTTACTATAAAGTAAGAATATCGTCTAAATCGAATGCTTTTTGAGTTGAAGAAATCCGATAGATACTTCCGAAGATATGACTATTCAAAGTAGCATACTATTTTGATTTTTTCAATTTTTGAAGAAAATTAAATTTGCGAAAAAATTGCGATTTTTTCAAAATATAAAAAAACTGAAAATGGATATGTTTTATTGGCTCTATAGAGCAAATGTGTACCAAAAATTAAATAAATTTGAAGACCCTCGGTCAGATTTTATAAAATCTTTGCTGGATTTCATGATATACAAAACAAATTTGATTGAAATTGGCTTACACACCCCTTTTCAAGAAAGTTTAGGTTGTGTTAAAATGGAGACCAAATCGGATAATGGCATTTAGCCCCTCTTTATTTTAAACTTTAAAAATCGTTAACTCAAAAATCCTAGCTGATCTTCACCCTAAAAAAAATCAGTCCAGTTTCCTACTATAAATTGGGTAAATTTCAACAAATTCAAAAAATATACTACTATAAATTGGGTAAATCTATATATGGGCTGTTTCACGTCAACGGGAGACCCCCCCGCCCCCAAAATTCTATTGGTCGTAGAGAGTTGTATTATGGCTTAAAATTTAGCCAATGATCTCTACTTTTGAAAACTGAGTGGCGGAAGTTGAACCCAATGGTAAGTGAGCCAATATGGCGGCGCGAATCGGGATACCCCGATCGGGATATGCTGGAAACTAATGAAGGAGTTATCGGATTTTTCTGAAATTTGTTATCAGGGGGTATATTGGGACGCTAATTTCGAATTTTCATTCAGATTTCAAAAATTCAAAATGGCGGATCCAATATGGCGGATGATTTTTTTGAGGTTTTCGCATTCAAATAAAACTCGGTTCCCGGGTGTATTATGGGTCACTAAACAAGATTCGGAATTTAGATTTCCAAAATTCAAAATGGCGGATCCAATATGGTGTTTATTTTTTTTTTTTTATTGTTTCGATTTCCTTGAAACTTGTTATCTGGGGGCTGTTTGAGACGCTGATTTCGAATTTTTATTCAGATTTCAAAAATTCAAAATGGCGGACTCAATATGGCGAATGTTTTTTTTTTTTTTTAAGTTGTCGCATTCAAATAAAACTCGGTTCTCGGATGTATTATGGGTCACTAAGCACGATTCTGAATTTAGATTTCCAAAATTCAAAATGGCGGATCCAATATGACATTATTTTTTTTTTTTTAATTTCGATTTCCTTGAAACTTGTTATTCCGGGGTTATTTGGGACGCTGATTCCGAATTTTTATTCAGAGTTCAATAATTCAAAATGGCGGATCTAATATGGCAGATGATTTTTTTTTAAATTGTCGCATTTAAGTTAAACTCTACACCCGGGAGTTTTATGAGTCACTTAGTACGAATCTGACATCAGATTTTCAAAATTCAAAATGGCGGATCCAACATGGCTCTTATATTTTTTTAATAACGATTTTTAAATCTGATGTCAGATTCGTACTAAGCGACTCATAAAACTCCCGGGTATCGAGTTTAACTTAAATGCAACAATAAAAATAAAAATAATCTGCCATGTTGGATCCGCCATTTTGAATTTTTGAAATCTGAATAAAAATTCGGAATCAGCGTCCCAAATAACCCCGGAATAACAAGATTCAAGGAAATCGAAATTAAAAAAAAATAAAAATAATGTCATATTGGATCCGCCATTTTGAATTTTGGAAATCTAAATTCAGAATCGTGCTTAGTGACCCATAATACATCCGAGAACCGAGTTTTATTTGAATGCGACAACTTAAAAAAAAAACCATCCGCCATATTGAGTCCGCCATTTTGAATTTTTGAAATCTGAATAAAAATTCGAAATCAGCGTCTCAAATAGCCCCCAGATAACAAGTTTCAGGGAAATCGAAACAATAAAACAAAAAAATACACGCCATATTGGATCCGCCATTTTGAATTTTGGAAATCTAAATTCAGAATCGTGTTTAGTGACCCATAATACACCCGGGAACCGAGTTTTATTTGAATGCGAAAACCTCGAAAAAATCATCCGCCATATTGGATCCGCCATTTTGAATTTTTGAAATCTAAATGAAAATTCGAAATTAGCGTCCCAATATACCCCCTGATAACAAATTTCAGAAAAATCCGATAACTCCTTCATTAGTTTCCAGCATATCCCGATCGGGGTATCCCGATTCGCGCCGCCATATTGGCTCACTTACCATTGGGTTCAACTTCCGCCACTCAGCTTTCAAAAGTAGAGATCATTGGCTAAATTTTAAGCCATAATACAACTCTCTACGACCAATAGAATTTTGGGGGCGGGGGGGTCTCCCGTTGACGTGAAACAGCCCATATATAAAAATGGATGTGTGTATGTATGTGGGTATGTATGTATGTTCCGTATGGACTCGAAAACGGCTGGACCGATCTTGATGAAACTTTCAGGGAATATTCAGAATAGCCTGGGGAGTAACACTGTGCGGTCAGATTTTTGATTTTCTGCCAGTGGGCGGATGGGCGTGGCAAAATCAAGTTTTTACATTCTACAGCTAATGACATCTACATATAAGAAATTGATTGACCGATTTTGATGAAATTTAAACCAAAGATAGTACTAACCGAGTACTATGCCAAATTAGAGCGTGATCGGACAAATGGGCGTTAAATGCCATGCTTTTTTGCATGTGGGCGGAGGGGTGGGGAAAATCTAATTTTTACATTGCACCACTAATGACATCCATGTATAAAAAAACGGATAGATCGATTTTGATGAAATTTAAACCAACAATAGTACTAACCAAGTACTAACTATGTGCTAAATTAGAGCGTGATCGGACAAATGGGCTTAAAATGCCATGCCCCTTTGTATTGAATTGAATGTTATATCTGCATGCTCCGCAATAACGCAAAAACTGTTGAATCGATTTAAATTAAATTTTCAGCACTGATAGTGTTAACCGAGTGCGGAACTATAGGCCATGTTATACTACAATTGAAAAAAGGGGCATAATATGCCACGCCCCTTTGTACTATACTGGACGTTGTCTGCCTGTTTCGCAATAACGCAAAAACAACTGAACCGATTCTCTTGACATTTTCACTACATACAGTGCTAACCAAGGGCATATGTAGGCCATATAAGATCGTTATTGGAAAAAGGGGTCAGAATTGCAACGCCCTTTGTACTATACTGACCACGATTGAACAAAGAGGCGTAAATTGCCACGCCCCTTTGTTTTATACGGAACGTTATATCTGTCTGTTTTGAAATCACGCAAAAACGGATAAGCCGAATCAGTCACTACCGATAGAACTAACCGAGCGTAAACTGTAGGTCATATGTAGAGCGCGATTCGGCAAATGGGTATAAAATGTCACTCCCGTTTTTCATAAATAAAAATTTATTTTCTCCTCTTTCGCAATCACACAAAAACGGCAAAACTGATGTCAAAGAAATTTGCAGCACAGATAGTACTATTCGAGGATGCAGCATGGAACTTTAGACTATCACGATTCGATAAAAATGCGTTAAATGACACGCCCCTTTGTACTATACTTAATGTTATGTTTGTCTGTTTCGAAATCACGCAAAAACGGCTGAACCGATTTTGTTGAGATTTCATTATAGATAGTGCTAACCGAGGGTGGAACCAAAGGTTACTAGCTGGACCCGGACCCGTGCTTTAATTTTGTCCGACACTATATTTAAATTAAGATGCAATATAAAACAGTTTTTTTCTTAGGACCAGCAACGCGGACCGGGTATAGCTAGTTTCCAATATTTTTAAGTAGAATTACGCTACGATTCTTATAGATTTTCCTCTCCTGAATCCAAATCTGACCTCCAATTTTTCCCAGCACATACTGTTTTTGAGAGTTTCGCTGTTAAAAGTCAAAAAACAACAATTTCGCCCTCCTGAATCCAAAGATGCAATTCAAATTTTTCTAGCTTGTTCAGTTTTCGAGTAATCCGCGTTTTCGAGTTATTCGAAAACGGAACATGCTAGAAAAATTTGGTTTGCAGTTTTAAAATCAGGAAATCCAATTTATATGAAATCAAGTCATATTTGTTGGAAGGAACATAACGTGAAACCCCTAAAAGATCGAAATTATTGTTTTTTTTTGACATTTTAACACCGAGAATCTCAATAACGGTACGTGCTGGAAATATATAGATGGCAGATTTGGATTTAGGAGAGCAAAATCTATAAGAATCATTTGGATATTTTGCTAAGAGGTTTCTGTTGTTAAAGAGTGTAATTTTTTAGCAATAACTCGAAAACAGGATCAGCTAGGATTTTCGTGTTAACGATTTTTAAATTTCAAAATAAAGAGGAGTGAAATGCCATTACCCAATTTGGTCACAATTTTAACACAACCTAAACTTGCTTGATGAGTGGTGTGCTTAGTTTTGTTGCCAATAGACCGATTTAATGGAATATCGAGGGAAATATGGGAAATATCGGAATGTCACATTTATTCATTTATTTATATATAATAATATAAATATAATAAAAAATTATATAATAAAAAAATAAATAAATGATAGAATAAACGAATTTTCCGTAACATTAAATTTCGGCAGCTTTTTTTATAATTTCAATGTTTTTAAATAAGGGAATATTGTTTTTGTTAGTCATTTAATTAATATTAAAAATTTATTGTGATATGATTTTATTTCAAATGAAAAATCAGTGGAATGGTTTTAAAATAAAATTTCATTTATTTTATGTGAAAATTCACTAGAATTTACCTACAAAATTTTTTTAGTGTATTAAAGAACTATATTTAAAGAACTATGAACAATTTATTATTAAATGAACTAAACTTTTTTCTTAAAGTTAAGAAAATTTCTTATTTTTTAGTAAAATTTAACTAACCGAGTAAAAATAATTATATATAGGCGTATATAATGTTATCCAATCATATAAAATAATATATGATTACATATAAGTTAACAGATTTTCTTAATTTTTATATGGAGTTACATGTAATTTCATATTATTTGATGATAATTCAGATAAAAATAAATATGGTTGATGTAATTATATAAAATTATATAAGACACAAGTATCTAAACTTCATTTTATATAAAAATATATATTACGTCACCTTTAAAATTATATATTAAACTACCCAGCAAAATTTTCGGTTGCAAAGAACCGATTGTGGAACAACTTATACTTCCCTAGAACCTGTTCTAATTCTTGTGCAACACCGATTCTTTTAACAAAGGGATTGTCCCAAAAGCAACAGGTGTTTGTAAGCATAATTAGAACATATTTTTGTTCTTCGGAATCGGTTCTAGAAGTAAAATTTGGAACAGAAATAAGAATTAAAGAAATATATTGAATTGCATTAATTTATTCAACAAAGATAAAGACAATCATATATAAATGAAATATTTACATTTTTTTAACACACATTTATCCTCTTTCGCCTCCTAAGTTGCATTTTGGGCCTTCCAATAATGACATACCAGAACATGGATTTTCTGCAAACAAAAAAAAAAAAAACATAATATTATTAGTATTTGACCCGACCCAGACAACGAAAATGTAATTTACTTACCGTTGTTTCAACAATTTTCATGATTATATCCTGCTATTTCAATAGAATTTCGTGTTTTTTCCTTGGGTAACAAAAATAAATTGATATTTATTTTTTAATTTTTTTGACACATAATTTTTTTTTAATTCCAGAGAACCAAAATGTTATGAAACTTTGATTGCAGAGAACAAGCTTCACAATAATTTTCACTTAACTTGTTCTGAATAATTGAAGTGTAATAGTGTATGGTTACCAAAGAACCTGTTCTAGAACAAGTGTTGTCAGAATCGGTTCTGAAAAATTTTCCTGGGTAAACTTAAATTTTTTGAAGAGCATTTAATATATACCCAGCCAGAAATTACCAACGGTACAAAAAAAAGTGTACATTGGTATATAGTATATTTGGTTATACCAAATATACTACGCTTTGTCGAAATTTCACATTACATATCGTCCATTCCACCAGACATTTGGTGATTTTAGGCATTTTTTGACCGAGGGTCGTCCGATTTTTTTTATATTTTTCATACAGACTCTCTATGGAGCCAATTTCAAATTTCATCCATCAGATCGAAAATATTCGAAAAACTCGCGATTTAATTCACGATTTTCGTTTTTAAAAAAGTAAAAAAAATGCAAAATCTGTGTAACTTTGAGCAGCTGTATTTTCTAAACAACTTATCGCATTTTAACAATCTATAGCGCATACGAATGGTATTTAAGTCTATTTTAATATCTAATAAACTGAAAAAATATCGGTGGTTTAAAAGTGCATTTTATATGCAAATGCAGTTTTGAAGTGCATTTTGCGAAACTTTTACCCCTTTTAATTTTTTTTTAATTAGCATATTTGGAAAATTTAGAATTTTTGCTACAAAAAAATGTTTTCATTACAATGGACCGAGAATGTATGCTATTTTTAATATTTATTTTTAAAAAATACTTCCTAGTGTTTCCCTTATAAAAGTTTTATTTTTTAAACTAGCTGGCCCGGTCCGCGTTGCTGGCCCAAAGATAAGATCAGTGTTATATTTCGTCTGCACAAATTGTAATGCATTTCTTGGCTTAGAAAAATTTGTAGGCGTGGTTTTTAAGACCCGATAAGGCAGATAATCATCTTCAAATTATATTTTAGCAACTAAAAAAAGTATTACCATATCTACGACTTCGCGAACTGTACAAATTTAAAATTTATTTTGTACCATTAAGAACAACACAAAAATAAATTACGCATATCCTTTGTTTTCACCGTGAGCTATTGTCTTGAGTTCAAACAAACCTTTATAGTTTTCCCGAATTTTTAATTTTTTCGGGACACTTTTCTCATTTATATTTCGGCTGTAGGCAAAATCGCCCAAAGAAAAATGGCCCAAAAAAGAAAACGAAAATTCGCCCAAAAATTTTTCATACAAATTTGGGTCATATTTCATATGAAAAGTTACCCAACATTTTTGGGCAAATTTTCATAGTTTTTGGGCAAAATTTCGAAAATAAAAATTGGGTGATTTTTCATTACGAAAAATTACCCAAAAATTATATATGAAAAATTGCCCAATTTTATTTTGGTTTTATTTTTTGTTAAAATCTTAAAATCTTGTTAAAACTGAAATATGTATGTCACAATAAATCAGTATATTATTATTTTTAGAAACAGAAAAGCAAAACCGTTCCGTTGTTGCTAACATACAAAGGCTTTGGTGGGAATCGAACCCAAAACCCCTTCTCTTACTTGCAGATTACCACGCTATCTATCGCAGCGCAGTAGAAAATCAAAAGTAATGAATTTAAAAACAGTATGTAACTCCGCTGAAAGCTCCGCAGGCGAAAAATTTTACAAACAAATTTTAACAAAAAATCGTGCGATTTTTTGTTAAAATTTGTTTGTAAAATTTTTCGCCTGCGGCGCTTTCATCGAAGTTAAATACAATTTTTTTTTATTTCGTTAAAATTTAAGTGTCACACTTAAAACCTTTTACATCAATTACTTATGCATTTTACGGGCTGTATTCTCAAAACAACGATCTATAAAAATAAATAATAAACCTATAGTCTTATCTTAAAAGTTTTTGTCTTTGTCTTAAAATGATTCTGCGTAACCGGCCTTCGGCCGGGCTTAGAGATTAACAATTCCATGCCTTAGACCCACCCTCTCCGCAAAAGAAAGTTTGCTGTGTAGTATGTGCTTTGGAAAAAATGTGTTAGAAAAAATATTTTTTTATTTTGGGCCATTTTTTATTTCGTTTTTGGGCTTTTTTTCGTTAATTTTGGGCGAAGTTTCGTATTTTTATTTTTGGCCCATTTTTCATATTTTTTGGGCGATTTTGCATTTGGGCGATTTTTCATAAAATTTTTTGGGCGATTTTTCTTTGGGTGATTTTGCCTACAGCCTTATATTTCCTTAAAACCCTAATTAGAACTACAATTATCATAAAAAAATCGGTCCGGTTATTAGTAGACGACATATTTTGACAAAAGTGGGCGTTATAATTTGTGTGGTAAGTTAAACTTGTACATATGTATGTTAACAATCCCCAAAGATTTAAGATCATTTGTACCAAGTTTTAGCGGAATCTATAAAGAATTATTTTTTTTTATTAGATCGAATGGGAGTAAAAATAAGTTTTAGAAATAGCGAAAAAAAGTGCGCGAGGACAATTTTTCTTTCCAAAGAATTATATGGACTATTACGAACATTTAAAACCAAAATAATTAGCCAAATCGGTCCAGGCGTTCTCAAGTGTTGCGAATTTTAAAGATATTGAAAAAAGTGGGCTTTAAAGTGGGGGTGGACAATAATTTTTTTTTGTAAAATCCTTAATTGGCCTATAATGATCATTGAGAAAAAAATTTCCCAAATCAGGCCAGTCGATGTATTGAAAAAAGTGGGAGTGGACAGTTTTTATTTTCGTAAAAACCTTAGTTGTACTATCGCGAACGTCAACAAATTCTACTAATAGCCAAATCGGCCCTGCCGTTCTACTATTTGAGATGTATAGAAATAAAAGTTTGCGTGAAAAATTTGTATTTCCGTTTAAACCTAAGTTAGACTATGACGAACATTAAAAAAATGTTTAGTCAAATCGAAGTTTAGAAAAGAAGGCGTAAAAGTGGGCGTGATTAACTTTTTTTTTCGAAAAAACCTAAGACGAACATTAAAAAAAGTAAGACGAACATTTAAAAAAAAATCATTATCCAAATCGGTCAGTTCTCAAGTGAAGCGATTACCAACGAACTACATTTGATTTTTATTAATATTTTATTGTTCGATATTTTATTTGTCTATAGAGCAAATTTTATGTATATCGAAAAAAGAGTGGGTTTCACTTTTCTTACCGTAAAAACCTTATTTGAATTTAACCAACTCGGCCCATCCATTCAAAAGTGGGCTTAGAAATGGAAAATTGTTCTTTCAGAAAAACCTTAGTTGGACTATGACGAACATTAAAAACAAAATTAGACAAATTGATCCAGACATTCCATGATTTAAAATATATCGGGAAAAGTGAGCGTAAAAGTAGGCGTGGACAATTTGTCTTTCCTTAAAAATGTTCTGCGGACTATAACCAAATTGGTCTTGCCGTTACAGTTCTTTCAATACATAGAAAAAGGTGGGCGTGGAAAATTTTACTATCCGTAAAAACCTTAGTTGAATTATGAAGAAAATTTTCAGCAAAAATTTGCCAAATTAGGCGTAGTAAATTTCTTTTTTCGTTAAAACCAAAGTTAAAATATAATGAAAATTCATTTAAAAAACTTTAGTCAGATTTTAGATAAATTGAAAAAAGTGGGCGTAAAAGTGGCCGTAAAAGTGGGCGTGGTCAATTTGTCCTTCAGTAAAAACTTAAATTGGATTTTTACGAACATTTAAATAAAAAAACACCCACATCAGTGCAGCCATTTTCCGATTTTAGATAAATCAAGAAAAGTGGGCGTAAAAGTGGGCGGGGTCAATATTTCTTTACGTAAAAACCTAAGTTGGACTATGACAAACATTTCAAAAAAAAAAAATGTCCAAATCGGTCCAGCCGTTCTCAATTGATGCCGTTACCAACGAACGACAATTGATTTTTATTTATATAGATTATACCAAAATCATGTAAAAAGACATGTTTTTAAACCATTATATTTTCAAAAGTACTAATCGTATCTCATTGTTTTTATGCACATTAGAAAGGTATTTTTGTCTATTTTTTGTATTTAATGACCACAAAAATGTTGGTGTTTCAAAAATGCATTTTAAATGCAAATGCAGTTTTGAAGTGCCTTTTTCAAAACTTTTACCCATTTGAATTTTTTTTTAATTATCACATTCGAAAAGTTTAAAATTTTTACTACAAAATAATGTCCTCGTAATTATGGACCCACTGTGTGTGCTATTTTTTAGAATTTTTTAAAAAATAACGTTATTTCAGATTTTTTTTTTGGTTTAATTTAAAATATTAAATTTTTTTTTAGGAAATTTTTAAAAATTTCTTTAAAAATAGCACAAACAGTGGGTCCATTATTAGGAGGACATTATTTTGTAGCAAAAATTGTAAACTTTTTGAATATGATAATAAAAAAAAAAAATTAAAGGGGTAAAAGTTCTGAAAATTTCACTTCAAAACAGCATTTGCATTTAAAATGCATTTTTGAAACAACATCATTTTTGCGGTCATTATATGCAAAAAGAAAACAAAAATACCTTTCTAATGTGCATAAAAACAATAAGATACGATTAGTACTTTTGAAAATATAACGATTTAAAAAATTGTCTTTTTACATGATTTTGGTATAATTTAAAAAATAAAATTTTTATAAGGGAAACTTTAGAAAGGATTTTTTAAAAATAAATATTAAAAATAGCATACATTCTCGGTCCATTGTAATGAAAACATTTTTTTGTAGCAAAAATTCTAAATTTTCCAAATATGCTAATTAAAAAAAAAATTAAAAGGGGTAAGAGTTTCGCAAAATGCACTTCAAAACTGCAACTGTTCAACTGTTGACGAGTGTGGACGTGTTTTATTTTAACTCCGTGCTATAAATTGAATTACTAAAATTGTTCGTAATAGGTTTGTTCGTAATAGGTATTTTTGTGATATTTTCATTACCACATCAAGGAAAATGAAAATATGGACACAAATGATACCGATTTAGTTCGAGGCTCTGCCTCACCGACTGGTGCTGGTCCTAGCACTGGTCTTAGGGTTGCGACCTTGAAGTCCGGCCTTGATTCTGGTAGGGGTGCTCAGCCTAATATTGGTGGTAAAAAGAAAAAGAAACTTAAGCCATCAAAGGTCAGGCACAACCAGAGAAGGCTTTGTTTGAAAATAATTAACAGACTAAGCCAACTCGATGGAACGAAGCTCTCCGAACGTGAGAGGGCGTCGCTATCATGGGCGAAAGGAGTCATTGAAGAACAGGACAAACTTTCGGCAATGCGCGCATCTGACAAACAGAGCGCTGTTTCGGCCTCGTCATCTAAGTCTGGTAAAAGGTTGCGCTCGCCCGACGAGAAACCTTTACCTAAAAGATCTAAGGTGACCGGCAACGTCTGGACTCAGTCTTTTAGTGAAGTGGTGAAAGGTAACTTCGTTAGGGCTGTGATAAACAGGCAAAATGGGGATTGTAGTATTCCAAGGGACAAGTGGAGTTTAGTTGAAACTAAACTAAATGAAATCTACTATAGGCTTCTTGAGAGTATGCCTGATTTTCTCCCTACTACTGTCAACGCAGGTTGGTATCAGGGGCGAGTAAAACTCGTTGCTTTTGGAAACGAAAGATCCGCAGCCGTGTTTAAGGTTGCCATTAGCCAAGTGGGAGAGTTATGGCCTGGAGCCAGACTGGACGTTGTGGAAAAACATGATATCCCCTCGCAACCCAGAGCTCATGCATGGATCCCAATGGCTACAAGTGACACTGCGGTGATTCTAAAGATGATAAAAGTCTGCAATCCTGACCTTCCAACTCAGAATTGGCAAATTGCCAGATTAGGTGAGATGGAGGGCGCTCGTCGTCAAGCAGTGGTCTTGGTTAATGAGGAATCGCTTCCGCTTTTAGCCAGGACTGACGGCATTATTAGATTTGGCTTTTTTCATATAAGAGTCAATGTCTACAAGGGCGACCAGAAGCCTATTTTGGAAGCAGACAAGCCAGTGGCAGAGTCGGCTGGGGAGGAGAATCTGGAAAAGGTTGATATTCAGCTGACCGATTCTAGGCTGATGGGAGATGCATCTGGCATTTTCGAAACCGAATCTGGTAACGAATGCGACCTCTGTGATGGCACGGAGGATAAAGCTGATGCCACTATGGGTGACATTCAGGACGAGGCCCATGCAGTGAGGAATTCGGAGAGTTCTGTTGCCTCCGATTCAGAACAGATGGGACACATATCTGGCTTATTCGACACCGAATCTGGGGACGAATGCGACCTCTATGATAACACGGAGGATGAAGCCAATAACACGGTGGTGGAAAGGATGGTGGAAAAAAAGCAAGATGTTGCGGTTCCTACAAATAAACCTCCATCACTGTAAGGCAGCCTCAGCTGCACTATTGCTGCGCCTGACGACAGGAGCAGTTGACTTGGTTTTTATCCAAGAGCCCTGGGTGCGGGGTGGCAGGGTTTGCGGATTGAAGACCCCTGGGTTTAAGTTGATGGTTGCCAAAGGTGAGGGCTCACCAAGAGCCTGCATATTGGCGAAAAATGGCTTAAATATATTCTTTTTATCAACTTTTAGCTTAGAGCTTCATGGGAAATCTATTTGGCTCGCCTCTGCGTATTTTCCTAATCCGGGGCCAATACCCCCGGAGAAGGTTGGCGGTCTGATTCGGGAGTCTGAATCTAGGGGACACCAGTTACTAGTGTGCTGTGATGCTAATGCACATCATTCGATATGGGGTAGTACAGACACAAATGATAGAGGCGAATCACTTTTGGAGTTTTTGTTAAGCACTAACCTGTATATTTGTAACAAGGGTAGTGAACCAACTTTCGTTACAAGTACGCGGCAAGAGGTTCTTGACGTAACACTTGTATCAGATACATTGTCTGACAGAATTGATGACTGGAGAGTTTTGGAAGAGCATTCTTTCTCAGATCATCGCTACATTGAGTTTTTACTCAGGGAGCGTGCCCCGGTTGAGACAGTCTCTAGAAATCTGAGAAGAACAAACTGGGTGAAATATAGGGAGACTTTCTCTTTGCTTTTGGATGAAGTACCCCTATCTGAACCGCATAGTTTAGCGGAAATTGACTGTCTGGTTGACCATATAACAAATGTTTGTAATAGGTGCCTGGATGCGTCTTGCCCTTCTGCAAAGCCTAGAGGGAAAAAAAAGCCACCTTGGTGGTCAAATGAGTTGCAGACGAGCAGAGATTCCTGCAGAAAGCTCTTTAATAAGGCTAAATTTTCAAGAGCGGACGAGGACTGGTCTGCATACAGGGTGCAACTTAAGAGTTATAAAAAGATGATCAGAAATGCAAAATGTGATTCTTGGAAAAACTTCTGTGGAAACATAGAAGACGTTTCTGAGGCATCCAGGCTGCGCAAGGTTCTGGCTTCTTCTCCTTGCACCCTAGGATACCTGAAAGATCCTAATGGGGTGTGGTCTTCCTCCAGTGGAGAGTCGCTGGATCTCCTTTTAAACACGCATTTTCCGGGCAATTCCATAACGCCGTTTCAAGCTTTGGAACGTTCTGACGCCCAAGCATCTGAAATTGCTTCGGAAATAATAAATATGCCAACATTAATCTGGGCGATAAAAAGCTTCAGGCCCTATAAATCCCCGGGACCTGATGGTATAATTCCGGCTGAGTTGCAGCAAGTGTTGGACTATATAGCCCCGTTGCTGTATAATCTATACACAGCATGCATCAACTGGTCGTATATTCCTTTAAAATGGAGGGATACCAGAGTCGTATTTATCCCGAAGGCTGGGAAAAGTTCCCACACAGCTCCGAAGGATTTCAGACCAATTAGTTTGTCTTCTTTTTTGTTAAAGACAATGGAACGAATGATAGACTCATATTTGCGTAGAGTGATTGACCCGAGGTTGCTTTCGACAAAGCAACATGCATACAGCAAGGGACGATCAACGGAAACAGCTCTTCATGAGCTCGTTGGTACCATCGAGAGATCGCTTTCGGTAAAGGAGTACACTATGGTGGCCTTTCTTGATATTGAGGGGGCTTTTAATAATGTCATTCCAGAATCGATAATATTGGCATTGTCTGGTCTGGGAGTAAAGCGTGAAATCGTTTTAATGGTGGAAAACCTACTTGCCAATAGACGTATAACGTCTGAATTGGGAGCGTCCGTCATATCTCGATTTGTCAATAGGGGCACACCACAAGGAGGTGTTCTTTCGCCGCTTCTTTGGAACCTGGCACTGAATTCAATGCTACTATCTCTAGAAGCACGTGGTTGTCATGTTATCGCATATGCTGACGATGTCGCGATAGCGGTAAAGGGGAAGCATCTGCCAACATTGCGGGACATTCTTCAGGGTTCTCTGAAAGATCTGTCTAAATGGGCAAGAGACTGTGGTCTAGGAGTTAATCCCAGTAAAACAGAGCTTGTTTTGTTTACAAGGAAAAATCAGATTCCTGCTTTTGATCCTATTTCTCTGGACGGTACTGAAATCACCTTCTCAGATGGAGCCAAGTATCTTGGAGTATTTCTAGATAGGAAGCTGAATTTCAGGCGTAATATTGAGGAACGGGTGAGAAAAGCAACGATTGCGTTGTATTCCTGTAAAAGGGCCATTGGAAAACGATGGGGTTTTAGCCCTCAAGTCGTTCATTGGATCTATACAGCAGTGGTGCGTCCAATTTTGCTGTATGGAATCATTGTCTGGTGGCCTGCTTTGGAAACAAAAGCGAACTTTGTCTTTTTCACGAAGGTACAGAGAATGGCGTCAATGTGCATCACTGGTGCTCTTCGTACTACACCTACGGCTGCATTAGAAATCCTCCTTCACCTGATACCCTTGGACATATTGGGTAGGCAGTATGCGGCTGCGTCGGCAATTCGACTTAATAGCACGCTGCAATGGAGGAGCAGTGATTGTGGCCATAGCGCGATCTTGAAAAAGATAACAATACCACAAAATGTGGACTGTGCTCCCTCTCTGAGCCTCTTTGAGCGCCACTTTACCACTATGATACCATCCAGGGAGTCTTGGATGGGGGATACTCCGGGTAGTGGAGCTACCATAAATTTTTACACAGATGGATCGAGGCTGCACGAACAAGTGGGCTTTGGGGTCTATTCGGAAGAGCTTGGATTGAGCCTGGCTCGTAGATTGCCAGATCATTGCAGTGTTTACCAGGCAGAGATGCTGGCAATAAAGGAAGTGGCTGACTGGTTGAGCTGCAATGTCTTGTCTACAACCGCAGTCAACATCTATACTGACAGTCAAGCCGCGGTCAAGTCCCTGGATTCAATGTTTCTGAAAACAA
The DNA here is from genome assembly GCA_963921195.1 of Pegoplata infirma. Classification (NCBI taxonomy): domain Eukaryota; kingdom Metazoa; phylum Arthropoda; class Insecta; order Diptera; family Anthomyiidae; genus Pegoplata; species Pegoplata infirma. The sequence goes on along the minus strand of OY992539.1, from coordinate 72,356,614 downwards.
GATCTGCCCTTAACTGCCGCACGTCTTTAAATGAGATGGCCAAGCAGTTTAACATACGACTCATATGGGTCCCAGGGCACAGAGACATTCCAGGGAATTGCAAAGCCGATGAGCTTGCAAGACTAGGAACTACCTTACAGGTTCCAACAGAATTGGAATGTGTTGGTATGCCTCTAGAAACTTGCAAGCAAAACCTACGGCTTTGTTCTGCGACGGAGACTAATCAAAGATGGGCAAATGGATGGACGTGTGAGACAACACGACTGATTTGGCCTTCTCTTAATCAGGGGCGCACAAGTGAGCTGATATCGCTTCCAAGAGGAGAGATTTCGACGGTGGTTTCTATAATTACCGGACACTGTCTTATAGGGAAGCACGCAGAGCGGTTAAATGTGCCGTCGAATGACTTTTGCCGAAGTTGCATGGATGAAGAGGAGTTGGAAACTATCGAACACTTTATTTGCCATTGCCCGGCACTTTCTGGTCAGCGACTTGCTTCACTGGGATCTAGGGAGCTGTACGATCTTTCTGATTTGTCGGATGTCAAAATACAACATCTAAGGAGTTTCATAAGAAGCTCAAACTGGTTTAACGACAGGGACTAGTAGGGAAACCTATTACGATCCCGTGGTATCACAATGGACCTCAGAGTCTACGTGTGTTGACGTAAAACGTCAGCAGCCACTTACAACCTAACCTAACCTATTTGCATATAAAATTCACTTTTAAACCACCGATATTTTTTCAGTTTATTAGATATTAAAATAGACTTACATACCATTTGTATGCGCTATAGATTGTTATAACGCGATAAGTAGTTTAGAAAATACAGCTGCTCAAAGTTACACAGATTTTGCATTTTTTTGACTCTTTTAAAAACGAAAATCGTGAATAAAATCGCGAGTTTTTCGAATATTTTCGATCTGGTGGATGAAATTTGAAATTGGCTCCATAGAGAGTCTGTATGAAAAATATAACAAAAATCGGAAGACCCTCGGTCGGATTTTTTAAAATGTCTCATGGAATGGACGATATACAGTACAAAAAAAATGTACTGGCAAATCATTGGCTAAACAAAAAATACTACGCTTTGCCGAAAAAGGGAATAGCGTAAAAAAATGTACTGGCAACAAAATATTACTCTTTGTCGAAATTTTCTCATTACATACAGAACAAAACAATTTTTTTTTTTTTTTAAATTTATTTTTGAAAATTTTATATTAAATAATGTTTTAATGATCATCTTAACATTTAAGAATTTAGTAATAGAACTGATATATATTATTGGAATTACGCATGTAAAAGAGTCATTGCAGTTTTTTCGATATGAAATGTTTTTTCGATATCAAAATTTTTAACACGATAAAAACAAATTTCACTTGACGGCATTGGATAATCAAAATAATCAGAAATTTAAAAAAAAATGTTTCTTTTCAAAAATATGTCTTTAAAATGGTAATTAGAACGTTTTCTTGTAAAAAATCTTTTACAACTACAATATTTCCATTTATCAGTACGTTATCGGGAGAAACAGATGTAATTTTAAAACCGTGAGGATTAACAAACGAAAAAGTAACGATTGATCCAGACCCTTCTATTACATTTCCCAAAGAATATTTAGTGTGCCTATTGATCTTATTAACTAGTGGAATGTTATTTAAGTGTCAGAATGAAAAATATACAGTTTTCTTTGAATTTGGGCAATGGGATTTTTTTTCAATTCGCTGGGAAAGTATTCACTTTATATTAAAAAAAGATAAATTTCAATAAGACTGACAAGAGTACCTCGAGGTTGCTTTTAGGTGTTTGATTTTAAAACACTCCACTTTGTTTTTAAATCAAACTTATATATGAGGAGTTCCGTTTTAGACTTAAATTTTGAGTTAAAAAAGATGTGATTTTTGTTTTGATGGCACATCGATGAAAGTTGGCATAAATATTAGATGCTATTTAAGAATAAGAAATTCGTTCGCGTCAATTAAATCGCGCAAGGGGGTCAAAAGTTATGGCGGTTTTAAGATTTAGCGGTTTTAAAAATCTTAAAAATATTTTAAAGATTTTATTTTCTACACATTTGTTGCATGCGTTATTAAAACATGCCAGGATATATCATTTCTTCTAAAATATATGATATAAATTTAACCCTTTAATGGCCAAACGATTTAAAAAAAAATATCTAACAAGGGAAGTATCTCAACCCTTATGAACCGATTTGCCTGAAACTTAAAATATATATAAATGAGACGATTTTAAGGTTGGGGTGTCTCGGCTTTTCGGCCATATCAGTGTTTTAAAATTTCGTTGTCCCCTTATGAAACAACGTGGACCTTCGGGAAAATTTCGATAACTCCCGAACTAACAGGATTATCCTCTAGAGAAAAAATACGTGTCGACTTAAATTTAATAAAGATTATTTCATATTCATATGGGCATCGTAGGTCTAGGTCTTCATATAAATACCACCCAAAATTTTCACATTTTCATGAAAAAAGTATTTAACGAAGCGAAACTTTTACAAGGTTATGCCACCGTTGGATAGGCATTAAAAAAACCTTTCATCTCATATGTAAACATCATATAGTTTCTTAGAAAGAAATGGCTGAAAAATCCAAAAAACTATTTTTTCGCCATTTTTTGACCCATGTTTTGAACCCCTAAATCCCCGATATGGCCGATAAGCCGAGACACCCCAACCTTAGAATTTTCTCTTTTATATATATTTTACATTTCATGCAAATCGGTTCATAAGGGTTGAGATACTTCCCTTGTAAGTACCTAAAATCGCGATTAATTCGCGGTAAAAGAAAAGTTTCACAATTTTTTATAACATATTTAGGCAATACGCGTTGGTATTACTGAAGAAAATCACGGAAAATCGTATCATTGTACCAGTAGTTAAAAAAAATCGGTGATGCTTTTTTATAACAAGAAAATTTAATATGGTCAAAAAAATCTATAATCATCAAAATTTTTTAACCCGCCTGTGATTTTATGATGACACATCAAGTGGGCTTTCATTTAAAAAAAAATTCATCCGATTTCGTGTAAAGCCTTGGATGTGCCAGATCAAAACAGGTTTAGATAAAATCATCGCGCTTTCCGCTCAGAATGGCTTAAAGTAAAAAGTCAAAAAGCAAATCAGTTCTACTCGTTAAGGCACGTCTTTTGGTGTATTAAAATGAACATGATGCATTAATTGCTACTAAAAAAAATAGGAAACAGATTTGCAAATTTCGCACAATTTTCAAAAATGCCATAAAATTTTTGCAATTTATTTTTTATAAACCCGCCAGTGATTTTTTTATGTAAACTCACAAAAAACTCGGTTTACGCAAGAGTCCACCAAATTTCGAATGAAACCGCGAATGTGCCTCGCGAAAAACTGGTATTTTAAAAAAATTACGTTTTTTCTTGCGAACTTTGATCTGCTGAAACTCCTTAACTATTCGTGGCACATTAACGGGATTAATTCCAAAATGTTAAGAATTACAACAGCTACCAACTCTAGTTCAACTTTTTTCATTTTATAGAGGGGGCCGAAATCCCTGATCAAAAAACCTCGAAAATTTAAAAACTCTTAATTTTTGGTTTCAAAATTTAACCCTCTTATAACTTCTTACCAAGCGATGAACCATCTATCAAACCAACATTAAAATAATCTCTTATATGTACTGACTTTGTGTTATGCCGGAAAAGATTGAAATATAAGGAGAACTTAAAAAAAAAAGCGAAATAATGTAAAAACTTTGGATTATTTCAAGCCATTTTTATCGATTTTTCAACTTTAACCCTCTGTAACTTTTACGGATAAAGTGGGGTGATCCTTAAACATTGCTCAGTGATGGTTCAAGGTCTTGTTTACACAACTGCATTTGCAGTTTTTCTTAATTCCAAAAACTGCCGGTTTTTTATAACATTTATTTCAGTTTCACTGAGTTGAAATTTAAAAAAGATTTCTTGATATACACCAAGAATTATTCAATGTGATTGCGATGAATTAAGTTTGTTTTCTTGACACTTAAAAAACACTTTGCCACTATAAATTTTATAGAATAAAAACTAATCATGTGCCAGTACAGTATTTTTTGTTTTTACCACGGTTTGCCAACATTGTCTAGAACCGTGGGCACACGTATAACTGGCGTTTCCATTTAGATATTTTGCCAGTACAATATTTTTTGTTTTGCCCACGGTTTACCAACATTGGCTAGAACCGTGGGCACACGTACAACTGGCGTTATCATTTAGATATTGGGCCAATACGGTATTCGTTGAAAAACAGATATTTTGTCAACGTTTGTTGTCCCGGTTTCAACGCTTTGCCAATGTAGGCCCCACCGTATTTTCTGCCTGGGTAATTATATATTCCTTAAGTGATGTCATATGTAACCATATATGCTTTAAAAAAATGTTTCTTTACAGTTTGAAATTATTCTAAGATTTTTTACAGTTTGAAATTTTTTAAAGTTTTTTTACAGTTCAAAAATTTTACCAGTATTTTTACAGTTTGATAAACTACATCTTCTGGTTCGAAGCGTTCACAAACTTTATTTGGTGTATGTATCGTTGACCTGTGATGTATGTTATTTCAACCGAAAAACCATTCACCATAACCCGATAAAATTTTATACAATTAGATATAATTGGATCTTATTGTATCCAATCATATATAATTTGATGCCATTGGATAGAGACAAATTTCGGACAAAATTGTATCAAACTATATACAAATGAATAAAATCAGATATTAATAAATCCAATTAATGCAATTCTATCCACCATTTTTGGGATATTTATGTGATTTTATGTGACGCCATATTAAAATTTTTAATCGGGTAATGCAATTTTTGGAAATCGCTACTTTTTTAATTTTTTGTTTCTCATAGATAATTATATTATAGCACCATATTGTTGAATGCAGGTTTTGTTTCTAATAGATGGCAAATTTTCTGTTATTTATTGTTTTTTTTGGATTTTTTCAAAAAATAAAATAGGTATTTAATCGGTCTTTTAGAAATTTTCTTAAATAAGTCTAACATTTTTAATCCCCCACTGTGCAATATTAGAACGCAAGAGCTAGAGTAAACAAATTTACAACAAACAAATAAAAAATGTTACATCAACAAATAGCGTTATTAAAAGCATTTTGTCTTGACCGCTTTGAATTTTCATAACTGTTTTTATATTTATTCAAGTGTTTCCACATAAAAGTTTTCCAATAATATTTTTATATTATATGACTTTCAGTGCTCGCTTTTGCGTCTTACAATTAAGTCAATCATTCAGTTTTTAACAATAAGTTAAAATGTATTTACGACGTTTTTGTTTTTTTAACATATTAATATTGCTTTTATTTAATATAATAATTTTAATAATATATTTTAAATATAATTCTTCTGTATTGGTCAAGAAATATATAATGGTCAATAGAAATAAATTATTAGTGGATCAAAGAAAAGGTAAAACAAAGATAAAATCATAAATTCATCCATCAATACACAAAAAACCAAAAAAATATTTTAATATTGAATACGATTTGTGTAAATACAAATAAATTGATAAAACATTTTAAATGATAAAGGTTTCAGAATAGAACGTTTTTTTGTCAATCTCTGACCTTTTTCATTGACAAAAAAAAAAAAATACCAAGTAAAAAAGATAAAATCAACTTGAACAAATCCACGATTATCCTACACAAATGAATTTTAGTGCGAAGACATGTTTTTAGTGGTGGTAATTCTTTTATCTTCAACCAATTGTACAAAAATGTTTACTAAAAAAAATTATGTTGAATAAATTTAATTGCACAATTAAAATGTCGAATTAATAACTATTTTTTATTATTTCTAATATGGGAAAAAATTGTTTGGTGCAAAACTTAAACCACTATCGGGGTTAATTTTTTCCGACTTGGCTAAAAATTTTATATTTTTTTTTACTTCATGGGTAATTTTTGACCCCCAACCACAAAATTATAGTTGATGTAAAAGCTCTAAACTTCAAATATTTTGCGGGGGTCATTTTTTACCCACAGCCAATGTGGGTTAAAGACGTCCTAGACCGGTAAAATTGCATGGCAGTATTGCATGTATCGAATAGAATGCCACGGCACCCAAAACCGTTAATTTTCCAAAAAAAAATTGATTTAAAAGATTTTATTAATCCAAATTATTGATAAAACCAACATTTCTTTGGAATCCGCTATGAAATGCCGAAAAGTGGCGCGACGAATATCCGCCATATTTCTTATTTTTCTTCTCCAAGGTGTTCTTTATGAATTCAGAAAAAAAAATATATATATTAAATTGTTTTTTAAAAAAAATTATCAAAATTTGACATTCATGAGATTTTATATATGGGGCATTCCAAGCCAAATCACTCACTTTTAGACCCGACCCCTTTCGATTTATTTTATTTTTGGATATGTTTTAGTACTTATTAAATGCAACTTGGACACCAATTTTCAGCCTTTTATTTCAAGATGGTGTTGAGTAATCAATTTTTCAAAATGGCGATTTTCCCAAAAAAATTAAAAAATTGAAATTTTTAATTAATTTTGACCATTAAAAAATATAGATATTTTAAAAAAAGTAGGACAACGTTTTGTTGGTATTTAAATGTGGTTTTAGAAAAAAAATATGAAAAAATTATTCGAAGTAATTATCACTTATTTTTTGACGTTTAAAAATTAAAATCGACTTTTTGAAAAAGTCCGAAACCTTCGATTTTTTTGTAAAAAACTATAAAAAATCTACTCCCAATTACGCAACTTTTAAGCCATAATTCGAGATGTGATCACAATTCTTTCTATTTTTTTTTTAAAATTTTAAAAAGTGCACCTTTTATTTTTTGGCTCTGATTTATTTTATATGGTGCTCCAAAAAAAATAAATTGTTAGATATTGACCCTAACTTTCCCCAGATATATTTATTTCGATGTAAAAATACGTCTCACAAAAATTTAGAACGATCGGAAATGGGTAAGGCGTTTAGCATGGTCCTTGAAGTTTAAAAAACGGATTACAAGGAAAAATATGATTTTTTTTCTGTTTTCGCAATATTTTTGGTATTTTAAGTTAATTTTTATTTCATATCCAAAAATAAAATAAATCGAAAGGGGTCGGGTCTAAAAGTGAGTGATTTGGCCTGGAATGCCCCATATGCACCTTAGCGCGAATTAAATGAGGGGGATTTTGGCTTGCCCCTTAAATGAGGGGGATTTAGGACCTTTTGAATTTTATTAATTATTTTCCCAGAATGTACTCTATATTGCACAACTTTTGGCTTCAGTTTTTTGAAAAACAAAAAAATGACTGCGAAGTTTGTACTCTTGCTCAAACCATTGAATCATGATAATGTTTTGCTGTATAAATAGGTGATCTTTCTATAGCAAAATTTTTCTAGAAAAAATAACGCGATATTAATTTGTCATTCCATGCAAAACACATCGAAATATCGTTCGAGGACCCCATTATGTTAATATATTATTGATCCGTAAAGGTTTCTAAGACATTTTAGTGATATCCATCAATCTGTTTGTCTGTGTTTGTCGATAAAAAAAACATTTTTATGAAAAAAACTTTTTTATGAAAAAAATATTATTGATAAAAAAATATTTAATGAAAAAACAAAATGGCTAAGGTGCACTTTACGGGACACGAATATTTTGGAAAACAAAAATATGCCACGATTACAATTTAAGGGGACTGGGCCCCGGAAGACCCCCTGGAGCAAAACAACAGCCCCACCCACCTACGTGAATGTATGGGTATTCAAATGAAAGGTAATTTGCTAACGATTGCAAATATGTATTCTTTGTATGTATTTTAACAATATTGTACCCCCTAGATCCATTTTAGTATCTTTCTGTTCAAAAGTTTAGTCATTTAGTAATTAACCGGGTATAAGGATTGATACACAAAACAAACTTTATTTTCCGATGCCACTAAATTAATTTATGGGTTTTGTAGTCCCTGAGCCCGGCCGAAAGACCGGCTTGACGTTCTTTTTAATAATTTAGAAAAATTTTATATTTTTTTTTTTTAAAAATCCCATCAGGACGGTTTTAAGGACCTTTAAGGCCCCTGAGACCTAGCCCTCTTTATATTTATTTTTCTTTTTTAATTACCTTTAATTTAAGTATCCACACAAACCTGAAGGCTCTTTTGGCTCCATGTGGGTCCGGGCACAGCTCCTTAAAATATAATTTCGCGTTTTCCCCCAAAAAAATTTTGTGTTCCGTAAAGTGCACTTTTGCCAAAAAATTTATGAAAAAAATATTGATGAAAAAAAATTTTATGATAAAAAAATATTGATGAACAAAACAATTCGATAAAAAAAAATAATTGATAAAAAAATATTGATGAAAAAAATATTGATAAAAAAAAATTGATGAAAAAAAAATATTGATGAAAAAAAATAGTGATGTAAAAAAAAAATATTGATGAAAAAAATATTGATAAAAAAATATTGATAAAAAATATTGATGAAAAAAAATTTGATAACAAAAACGGATGAAAAAAAAATTATTGATAAAAAAAAAAAATATTGCTGAAAAAAAAAATATTAATGAAAAAAAAAAAATATTAATGAAAAAAATATTGAATAAAAAAAAATGTTGTTGAAAAAAAAAATATTGATGAAAAAAAAAAAAATATTGAGAAAAAAAAAATTTATGAAAAAAAAAATATTTATGAAAAAAAAATTATTGATCAAAAGAAAAAAAAATATTGATGAAAAAAAAAAATATTGATGAAAAAAAAAATATTGATGAAAAAAAAAAATATTAATGAAAAAAAAAATATTGATGAAAAAAAAATATTGATGAAAAAAAATATTACTGAAAAAAAATTTGATAAAAAAAAAATGGATGAAAAAAAAAATATTGATCAAAAAAAGAAGAAAAATTATTGACCAAAAAAAAAAATGATAAAAAATTATTAATGAAAAAAAAATATATGAAATAAAAAATATTGATAAAAAAAAAATATTGATGAAAAAAAATATATTGAGGAAAAAATGATGAAAAAAAAAATATTGATTAAAAAAAAAAATATTGATGAAAAAAAAAAATATTGAGGAAAAAAAAATATCGATGAAAAAAAAATATTGATGAAAAAAAAAAATATTGATGAAAAAAAAATATTGAGGAAAAAAAATATTGATGAAAAAAAAAAAATATTGAGGAAAAAAAAATATATTGTTGAAAAAAAAAATATTGATGCAAAATAATTATGTTACGTTTTATTCACCAGCTGGTGAATATTTGTTTTATTCCCCACGAGGTGAATTATTATCCAAGTTACAAACCCAAGCTACAAAAATTTTTGGTTTTAGGAAAATGAAAACAGTAATTCCAATTTTCTTTTTTGTTAATCGTTAGCTTATATAGTCAAACTGAGGTGGCGTCCTGCAACTTTTTTAATAATAGACACCAGCCTAAAAACATTATCATGTTAAAAATATGTTGGTCATTTACCTGGTCAGGCTGGTATTTCAATTCAGGGAAATAGGTCTAGTGGCACAAAAGTTGTAAGCAAACTAGTGAAACTCGGCAAGAATTTTTCGCGAATTTACGAGATAATACACTCAAAAAATAAATTAGTAATTTTTCTATTTTTTTACAAAAATATAAAAAAAAAGTTTTTTACTCAAAATAAAATATTTCTAATCAAAATTGTAAATTTTTTTTACGTTAGAAATGTTATCCTTTAAAAGGGGCTTTGTGGAGGGTATTCATAGATAAAAATCAGTACAATCCCAGCAAAACTTAAATTACCAAATAAGGTATAAAATAAGGTATAAGATCTCTTATTTTATACATTGCAGCATTGATGATTTTAACAGGCGATGAGACTCAAAGTAATGCATCCACATTATCACAAAGAATACCAGTAAGGTATAAAATAAGTCATAAATTTATAACAAAGAATACAAGTAAGGTGTAAAATATATGATATTTTATAGGTTACGAGAAATGTAATAATATAGCATACCAGAAGATAATATACTATAAGGTGTTACGAGTAGTGAAAAAGTAATTTTTTATTAAATTTACACACGTGATTGTAAGTGAGTGTAAGTAGATAAAATATGGTCGTGAGTGTGTGTCGTTAGAAATTTCCTGTCGTGAGCCCATCTCTAGTTTAAACTTATACATTTTTTTATAAAATAATTATTTTTTATGTTATTGTAATGCATTATGCATCCAATTATAAATAATGCATTATTTCAAACTTTCAAATAATACATAATATAACCAAATATAAGTCATCCATGATTTAATGTTTAGAAATAATAAATATGAAATACATTTTTTCCAATAATCATGCATTACGTAGCAAATTATTAGTAATGCATTATTTTTCACTTGAAAATAATACGTTGTGGAACAAATATTTGGCAAGACATCCTAAAATAATGCTACAAATAAGGTATATACATTACCTGGTAATGTGTTATATAATCACTACCCATTACCAAAGTTTTGCTGGGATGTTTTTGAATCAGTACATGTAATAAAATAATCAGTAAATCAGTACGAATGATAACCTTAATTTAAATTAATTTTATTTTCCAGAACCTCGAGAGAGTCAAATTCAGCACCGAATCTCTGAAAAACTACCCTATTTACCAATTGAAAATATTAGAAATCCTTTAATGGACTTGCGCAATTTTAATTATACCTGCGCTTGGTATCCCAGTATAATGGCTATACAAATACAAAATGAATATTGGCAAGAATTTTACAATAAAAATTTAACATATCACATATTCGGAGCATACTTGGACAATAGACAGGAGTCACCACAAAGCAGACCTTTAATACGCATTTTAGCAATGATTAATTTAATATCATTAAACTCCACCGATTATCCCCTGACCTATTGTCAATTATGGTTTAATGAAAAATTTCCACCAATTATTGTGCCATTAAAAGAAATTAAATTTATATGGATCTATCAATGGGGTCATAGTTCAGAATTTAGTTTTCCTCATATAATGACATGTGAGCTTCCCGAGATGTATAGAACATTACAACCAAAAAGTATATCATTGGTTGCCGCACCGTGTGATAAAGCAACAAATAATGTGAGGGTCGTCTATAGACCATTGAAAAATGGCGAAAAGAAAGAAGAATTTGCTGTTTGCATAAAAGCTTTGGACTTTCCCTATGTCGATATATCACATCGTTTAGTAGAATATTTGGAGACTTTACGTTTGTTGGGTGCTAAAAAAGTAACCATGTATGATCTTCATCAGGTACATGCCAATACTACAAAAGTATTAGATTATTATCAAAAGACGGGGTTTCTCGAATATCGACCATTTAGTATTTCCACAAAATCTTCCAATTTACCGGAATATCGTCATATGCAAGTAGCAACAAGTTATGATGCATTTGGTTTACATGAAGGTATTGCTTATAATGATTGCATCTATAGAAATATGTATCATTTTGAATATATTGCGGTCTTGGATATAGATGAAATACCAATGCCCTTAAAAACTTATAAAGATTGGCATGATTTAGTGACAATGCATCAGATCAACAATTCCGTAAAATGTCCCAACTATGCTAGTATATGTTTTCCCTGTACTTATTTCCCAGCCTATTCAGAATCAACAAAATTTAGCAAAAATATTCCAGAATATTTTTATATGCTTCAACATGTGCAACGTGTTAGGGGACATCGGTTAAATGGTATGAACTCAAAATGTCTACACAATACTAAACATATCGTAGCAGTACACAATCATTTTCCCATATATTTCACTGCTGCTTGTAGAGATTATATGTTAAATGAAACGGATGGTCAATTGCAACATTATCGGGAACCACCTTTTAAGGAAAATCTTTCAAATCCGATTATAGATAAAAGTTTATGGCGCCTTAAAGATGAATTAATCAGGAGTTCAATGAGAGTTTTTGAAGATTTGGATTTTTTCGAAAAGGTATGAATTCTTAAAAATTGATTAACAAAATAATTTTCATAGAGAATACACAGAAGCGAAGCTGTCAAAAATTGAGTTGTCAAAGCACAACTTGTATACATGTATTTGTTGACAAATTACGACTTGTAAACATGCCCGAGTAAAAATTTTTATATGATGCAATATATAATAATATGTAACACAATATATATTTATACACAATTTGTTCCGAATAATGGTGGATGTTTTTGAATTAAAAAATATCAACTTGTATAAAATATGATTTGATTTCATCCGAGTTTTGACCAGACATTGCTATATATTGGTGGATCTAATTAGATCTAATTGCATAAAAACATAAAAAATCCTGGTGTTTTTTGGTTTGGGTTGAGATACACCACAGGTCAACGATACATTCACCAAACATATAATTTTCTAAAACAAAAAAATGTTTGGGTACGCTTCGAACCAGATAGGTGATATATAGAGTTTTCAAAACCGGTTTCCGAATTATTCGAAAAATCGGTTTTTTCGCTTTTTTCCGGTTTTTCCAAGCCGGTTTTTTAAAACCGGTTGTTTTCTAGATATTCGAAAAACCGGTTTTTTTGTGTCGAATTATTCGACATTTTCGAATATATAATACTTCATTTTTTGTCATCATTTGTTACAAATTTTGTAAAATACAACTCTGTAAATATTTGAAATTTTGTTTCTTAATTCAGTAATAAATAAGAAGGTTAAAAGCAGAGTTATAGAGTAGGGTAACAAATGGTGTTTGGAACAGTAGTAAACAAAAACCATATGGTATTGTTTAAGAAATTTTATCACAAATCGAAATCTGCGCGAAATGGAAGATACCAGTTATACAGTAAGAATGCAGATTGCTTTTTGTCTCTCTTTGCTTTACGTTTAAACTTTAGTGTGGTATTACCAGATTTTTCCAGTTATTTTTGGTGATGCCAGATCTACCAATCTGTCAATTCCTTACTCTATAACTCTGGTTAAAAGACGCGGTTGTGAAGAAACACTAACAAGAAAAATGTTGTGTTTTAAATGTATTTTTTAAATGTTTTTAAGTCCTTATTGTACTGATTAAAAGTACATAGTTCCATTTTATAGTGACTGACCCTATAATTTCTATTACTATAAATTAAAAACATTTTATTAACTTACATAAAAAATATGTATATTTTGTTGTTTTAAGCTTTGACTTTGATTTATTTAATAAGAATAAATTGTGTACAATTATTTTTTCTCTTTTTTTTTGTTAAAAACAAATTAAAATCTATTTATTTAATGTTTTTAACAATTTTTATTAAAAACACCCAAAAACCGGTTATTCGAACCGGTTTTCAAATAAAAAAACCGAAAACCGGTTTTCAAAAAACGGCGGTTTTTTTAACTATTCGAAAACCGGTTTTTGAAATATGCCGAATAGTTGACAACTCTAGTGATATACATAACCCTAATAAGGAAATGTTTAGGAACATTTTAAAAAGTTTCTTATACTTTGCCTAAAAAACTTAGAAAATTTTTGGTTAATTGGAAACATATAGGCCCTTACCACAAGAAAACAAAAAGTCTATTTTAACAAAAGTTTTATTTTAAATTTCAAATTTTCAATACATTTTTTGAAAGTCGATTTTTAAAACAAAAACAATTTGTATGGAAATAAAATTAAAAGCTCATTTTAAATTTATTTTATTTTCTTGTGGTAAAACTGATAAAGTTTTATATGGAACAGAATAATCTATATATAATTTGATGTTAAATTATACAGAAAAACAGATTTTTGTATTGACCCTCATATAATTTTATGTAATTATATCAACCGTATCCCTTTTAATCCGAATCATGATTAAATTATATATAACTACATATGACTGCATTTAAAAAATTTAGAAAATATCTCACGCGATGTGTAATCATATATGACTTATTATGTTTGCATCAAGTTATATATTGTTATATATGATTATTTTTACTCGGGTGTATTAAGTGGTGAATTCACATCGACAACGTAACATACATGTGAGAAATAAGAAAAAGATAGTGATATTATTTTTTCTTTCGCCTTCGCCTCTATGTATACTCTATGATAATTTTGAATGGATATAAACTTTTCTTATATAATTTGATTTTTCTTTACAGTATTAGATCTGGCAAGTTGTTGGGGTTCTTTACGCTCCTTTCAATACCCACATTATACACAGTGGCGGGTACAGCTTTTGAAATTGGGAGGAGACAATTTTTTACTACGATTATACATATAAATAAAAAATTATCGATTCTCGTCGAAAAAAAAGTTTTGCTGATTGAAATTTTCTGTTTCTTGAACAGGCGTTCGAAAACTGGAAAAATCCATTGCCGGATGAGCAAAATCGGTTATATTTTTTTTGTGCAAAAATGTGATGGAAAGGCTATAACCCAGCAAAATTTGGTATTACTAGCAATGTGTTTTGCAATCCGAAAAAAAATTCAATTAGTAGTTACTTATTGAATGAAAACACTAATTACAAAGCCCCACAAAAATATAAAATGGTTCTGACCCAGAAACCAGATCCACTAATTTTTATGTATTTTACCTCCTGAATTCGATTCTGCCATCAGAATTGAAATAAAACTGGATATACGATTTTTGGTTCAAATGCAATTTTTGACGGATATAATTCAAAAACCCCTTATTTTCTTCGTAATAAATCGGACTTGAACTTTACATACAGAAATACATTTTTTTTTAACTTGGTCAAACTATGTAGATACACTTTGTGGACTTTCCTTGTAAATTACAGAAAAACCCAACGATAGAATTCAATTCTGATGGTGGAATCGAATTCAGGTGGTCAAAATACATTAGTGGATCTAATTTCTGGATCAGAACATTTTTATATTTTTCTGGGGCTGTGTTATTTTAACAAGGATGTGAGACAGAAATAAGTAGTGCAGAGTATGGCGATAAATAAGTAATTACTGCCTCAAATTTCTAATAAGGAGTAAAAACCCATTACCAATAATAAGTAAAATAATTAGTTACAAAATTGGAGTAATTAAACATTCAAAATTTAACTTGTTTAAAAATTAAAAATGGTCTAATTTTTATTAAGTTTTTAAGTAGTTTTGACTTAATTGAATTGAAATGGTTAGTGCTAGGATTTTACCCGGTATTTACCTGGTGCATGGGTAAATACGGGGAAATAAAAGGTAAATACCTTTTTTGGGAATTTATTTGGGTATTTATAAAAATAATTTGAAATCAAACAAGCTCGGGTTGTCAATAAGCGGAATCGTCATTTAAAATGAGTAATTTGTTTTTTTTTTTTTTTTTCAAAAACTCCATGTCAAATCGGACACTTTAATCGGACTCTTTAAGTAAAAACTTAATTTTTCAGACAAAAAAGTACTTGTTTAAAAAAATTGTACTTTTTTCTTAAAAAGTATTAAAGAAAATATAGTAATTTTTTATAAAAGTACTTTTTAAAAAAAAGTGCTTTTTGAAAAAAAAATCTCTGCGAAGTTTGTACTCTTGCCCAAACCATTGAATCATGATAATGTTTTGCTGTATAAATAGGTGATCTTTCCAAAGCAAAATTTTTCTAGAAACAAGTGAGAGTGTTAAATTCGGCTGTGCCGAATCTTGAATACCCTCCAACGCTCAAAAAAATAAAAAAAATTGCAGGGGCGTTTTTTTGGTGGGGGGGGGGGCTTTTTGGGGGTCCTTGGGGACACCTTCTCTCTGGTCAAAAATTTTTACAAATTTAATTACTATGCTTTTTGTACAAAAGATATACAATTTCATCATTATATAAACTAGTTGCTAATATCCACGCCCACAAATGGGGGCGGACCAAAAAAAAAGTAATTTTCAAATCCCCTGGGTTCAAGTCCAAGACTTTTAACTTTTTTAAGCATAAAAATGTTTCATTTGTTTGAGAAAAATACAAAAAAAACTATAAAATGTTACCTTTTTTCATTGGTTGGATTACTTCGTCAAGGGGGACTTTTTCTCCCCTGGTCCGATTTTGCCCATCTCCGAACTTAACCAGCCTATGAACATAAGACATATTTATGCCAAATTTCAGGAGTCTAGCCCTTTTAGTTTGGACTGTATCGTGTCTTCCACAGACGGACGGACAGACGGACATCGCTAGAATGTCATAGAATAAATCACTGATCAATAATATATATACTCCATGCGGTCCTAGACTGATATTTCGATGCGTTACACACGGAATGACAAAGTGAGTATACCCCCATACTGTAGTTGGAGGGTATAAAAATAACGCGGCATTAATTTGTCATTCCATGCAAAACACATCAAAATATCGTTCGAGGGCCCCATTATGATTATATATTATAGATCTGTAAAGGTTTCTAAGACAGTTTAGTGATATCCATCTGTTTGTCTGTGTTTGTCGATAAAAAAACTTTTTTATGAAAAAAGTTTTTAATGAAAAAAGATTATTGATAAAAAAATATTTGATGAAAAAAAAAAAATTTGCTAAGGTGCACTTTACGGACACGAAAACCAAAATATGCCACGTTTAAATTTAAGGGGACTGGGCCCCGGAAGACCCCCTGGAGCAAAACAATAGCCCCACCCAACAACACGTACATATGTATGGGT
Source organism: Pegoplata infirma (assembly GCA_963921195.1). NCBI lineage: Eukaryota > Metazoa > Arthropoda > Insecta > Diptera > Anthomyiidae > Pegoplata > Pegoplata infirma. The sequence continues at coordinate 72,340,057 of OY992539.1, read as the reverse complement.
ATTCAAATGAAAGGTAATTTGCTAACGATTGCAAATATGTATTTTTTGTATGTATTTTAACAATATTGTACCCCCTAGATCCATTTTAGTATCTTCTGTTCAATAGTTTAGCCATTTAGTAATTAACCGGGTAAAAGGCTTGATACACAAAATAAACTTTATTTTGCGATGCCACTAAATTAATTTATGGGTCTTGTAGTCCCTGAGCCAGGCCGAAAGACCGGTTGGACGTTTAATTTAGAAAAATTTTATATTTTTTTGAAAAAATCCCATCAGGACGGTTTTATGGACCTAGAAGGCCCCTGGGACCTAACCCTCTTAAAATTTATTTTTCTTTTTTAATTACCTTTAATTTAAGTATCCACACAAACCTGAAGGCTCTTTTGGTTCCAGGTGGGTCTGGGGCTCCTTGAATTTTAATTCGTGTTTCCCCCAAAAAAAATTTTGTGCTCCGTAAAGTGCACTTTTGCCAAAAAATTTATGAAAAAAAATTGATGAAAAAAAAAAAAATTGATGAAAAAAAAAATATTGATGAAAAAAAAATATTGATGAAAAAAAAAAAAATATTGAGGAAAAAAAAAATATTGATGAAAAAAAAAAAAAAAATATTGATGAAAAAAAAATATTAAGGAAAAAAAAAAATATTGATGAAAAAAAAATATTGGGGGAAAAAAAATATTTATCAAAAAAAAAAAATATTGATGAAAAAAAAAAATATTGAGGAAAAAAAAAATTTGTGAAAAAAAAAATATTGATGATAAAAAAAATATTGAGGAAAAAAAAATATTGATGAAAAAAAAATATTGATGAAAAAAAAATATTGAGGAAAAAAAAATATTGATGAAAAAAAAAATATTGATACAATATAATTATGTTACGTTTTATTCACCAGCTGGTGAATATTTGTTTTATTCCCCACGAGGTGAATTATTATCCAAGTTACAAATCCAAGTTACAAAAATTTTTGGTTTTAAGAAAATGAAAACAGTAATTCCAATTTTCTTTTTTGTTAATCGTTAGCTTATATAGTCAAACTGAGGTGGCGTCCTGCAACTTTTTTAAAATTAGACACCAGCCTAAAAACATTATCATGTTAAAATCTTTTTAGACAAAAAAGTATTTTTTTAGGAAAAAAGTACTTTTTTTCTAAAACAAAGTACTTTTTCTAAAAAAACACATATTCTTAAAAAAGTACTTTTTTACTACTTTTTTTAAAAAAAAAGTACTTTTTTCTAAATAAAATTATTTTTTTTTTCTTATAAAGTAGTATTAAAGTACTTTTTAAGAAAAAAGTGCTTTTTTAGGAAAAAAAAAAAATTTTGAAAAAGTATTTTTTTCTGAAAAAATGCCTTTTTATAAAAAAAATAACTTTTTGGAAAAAAGTAAATACTTTTTTTTAGAAAAAGTACCTTTTTTAAGAAAAAGGTACCTTTTTTAGAAAAAAGTACCTTTTTTTAAAAAAAGTACTTATTTTAGAAAAAGTACTTTTTTTAAAAAATAATACTTTTTTTAGAACAAAGCACTTTTTTTCTAAAAAAGCAGTAAAAAATTTACTTTTTTAAAAAGTACTTTTTTGTGTAAAGAGTAAATTTTTTTTCAATTTTTTTTTTTTAAGTTCTATATTTTTTTAAATAATACTTTTTAAGAAAAAAGTACCACTTTTCTAAATTTGTATTTTTTTCCAGAAAAAAGTACGTTTTTGTCTTAAAGGTGAGATAGTACTTTTCTAAAATAGTACTATTTTACAAAAAAAGCGCTAATTTTTCTAAAAAAAACACTTTCTCTCTAAAAAAAAGTACTTTTTTTCTATTTTTTCCTAAAAGAGCACTATTTTTTCTAAAAGAGTACTATTTTTTCTAAAAAAATACTATTTTTTCTAAAAAAGTACTATTTTTTCTAAAAAAGTATTTTTTTAGTATAACATTCATTAAATTTGCTGCCAAATGTTTTTGATCACCAAAATTTTCTACAAAATAGTTTATACCCACCTTTTTGCAAAATACCCGGGTATTTACCCATTTCTACCCAATTCACCTATTTAACCGGGTATTTACCCTCTGCCCATCTCGAAAACTAATAGCGATAGGCCTGTTCAAAGGTCATATATGGACTCAGCACGTCAAAAACATTCAGAAAAGTGAACATTGGTACCAGAATATCAGAAACAAAAAAAAAATATTTTTTTCTATGAGAAAATACACCGCTTTTTATTTCCTGTCACTATATTTCTATTAATATAAAAAGTTCCAATGAAGTCTCCATCCTGAAAATTTAAACTTAAGTAGTATAGGTGATTCTTAACAACATATATTCTTTCCATAAATTTAAATATATCGTTTTTTGAGATATAGCTCTCCAAAAATTAGGGTTAAAACCAATGACCATTTTAAAGGCTGTCTCATTACCTATTATTTGCAGCCTGACTGAGACCTGTATTATTATTACTTTTTGAGTTATCTTTATTTATCTCAAAACACTTTTGTCAAATATATACAATTTTACTAATTTTCAAGACCCCATATCTCGGACAGAAAAACTACCAGAAGTCCAAAAGTTTGTCACTATGAGTTTTTTGTAAGGGCCCAACTATATTCCAAGTTTCATCAAATTCGAAAGGGGTAAGGTCAAAAATGCTACTTTTTTCGTTTGAATTGGGTGTTTTCATTTTTGTCAGTCGGTAGCTTATAAATATAGTCAAACTGAGGTGGCGTTCTGCATGATTTTAAAAATTAGACACCAGCCTAAAAACATTATCATGTCAAAAAAATTAGAACTCTGAGAAATTTTTTACATAGAATCGATGAATTTTTCTATAGAAAATTAAAAAGAATCTAAAAAAAAGATCTTCTATAGAAACAAATTCTCAGAATCTCTTTTTCTTTAGTCAAAATGTCTCAAAATTTTTCAGAATTGTTCTAATAAGACTACTAAAAAATGTTTACTGTTCAAATATATTTTTTAAATGTGTAATTTAATTTTTTTTACACACAAAATGTGTAAACCCGAAATGTTTCTGGAGTTTTCATACACATTTGGTATGTATTCAGATTACACACAATTTGTAAAAATACACACTGTATGGATTTTCGCGAGCAAAATGGTAGGAAAACAGTTTCCTACCTACCATAATGGTAGTGAAATTAAACAAAATTTTTAAAAATCTACCATAACAGAGCTATATGGAATTTTATTAGCCCAAAGAAAACTAAAATCGGTTAAGAATTGCGACCTGTTGGCAAAATTGCACAAAAAAAACTCCGCCTAATCGATTTCGTATTAGTTTGCAGGGTACCTTTATAAATCTACCTTGCTTAAAATATGAAATTTTGATAATTCCATGTGGATAATTTTCAATATCGTTCAAAATTTTGTTCAGCAAAATAAAAATTTAACATGGAAAAGTCCAATACAACAATTTGTGAAGAATTTTTTGATAATTTGTGGCCCCTAATATTGGACGCAAGCAATTGTGAAAAAAACAGTGAGAATTCATCTGAATACTGCGAACAACAACGAAAATTTGATGATTTGTGGTCACGTTCTCTATTGCCAAGTAAACATTACAAAAACTATACCAAACCAACTGAACTTCAATGTGCTGAAGCTGATGCAAATGCTACAAAATTAGAACAAACCCTAAGTTCAGATGACGATGTTGATATAAACCAGCTACCATATGTTTCACCAGTACCAGCTATTGTACCAATAGACCAACAATTGGCCACCATACAAAAAAATGTTGAAATACGTAAAAAATTGGCAAATGATTTTGCAAATCGAAACTTTCCATGGTATATTCAGCGTTCCTCATACGACAATAATTTTAGCATAACCGAAAATGTGAAACAACAATTCAATGATCCATTGGAATATTAAATTTTATACAACATTCAAATTTTTCAATGCAATTTCATATTTATTAATGTAGCACCATTTGCGGATCCAAAGGATTTGCAACGTTGGCAGAAATTTGCATCATATGTTGCCGTCATACATATGTGTTTTTCACGATTCTAATGTATAGCGACAAATTATCAGTTTCCGTAATATATTTCATCCCATATGCCTGGTTGAAAATCCTAAAAAAATGGCATGAAGAATTAAATCGTTCTTTAAATTTGGCTGTGAAATATGCTAAAAACATGCATATTTTTGATGACAGTGGTAAAGCATTCGAATTTGTTTTTTCGAATAATCGTAAAAATGTTGTTTGTGATAAATTCAAAATTTTAAGAAAATTTTAGTATCGTTGAAGTTCATTTTTGATTTAATAAAATATTATTTTTGGATATGTTTAAGTATTAAATGCAACTTGCTATAAAATTTTTAGATTTTTATACCATGTTGGTGTTGAGTACTCAATTTTCTAAAAATGGCGATTTTTTTCGAAAAAATTCAAAAATTTAAATTTTCAATTAATTAATTAAATTATTAAAATATAAATATCTTAAAAAAAGTTGGACAACGTTTTGTTGGTATTTAAATTTAGTTCTAGAAAAAACAAGTGAGAGTGTTACATTACATTTCTGAACTTAACCTGACTAGGAATATAAGACATATTCGTACCAAACTTGGGAAGTCTAGCTCTTTTTTTATCGGGTCCTCTACAGACGGACAGACGGATGGACGGACATCGCTAGAATGTCTTAGAATCGATCACTGATCAATAAAATATATACTTTATGGGGTCCTAGGCCGATATTTTGATGCGTTACACACGGAATGACGAAGTGAGTATACCCCCATACTGTGGTTGGAGGGTATAAAAATATGAAAAAAATATTCGAAGAAATTATCACACATTTTTTAACGTTTAAAAATTAAAATCGACTTTTTGAAAAAGTCCGAAACCTTCGATTTTTTTTTTAAAAGTCTGAAAATTCTTCTCTAAATTACGCAACTTTTAAGACATAACTCGAGATGTAATCACAATTCGTTCTATTTTGTTCAAATTTTGAAAATTGCACTTTTTTTAAATCTGTAGCTGATTTCTGTAACTCTCGAATCGAAAGATTTCTCGCATGAAACATGTGAAATGAAACGAAAACATTGTAAATCGACACAAAAAGTGACTTTTCACATTTTACTGTTTCTGTAACTTTGTTGTGCGAAAACTTTTAAACTTATTGGAATGATGCGAGAAAACTGTTTCTGTAAAGTAATTGGTCGAAAACTTTTGTATTTGAAGTGTCAAAAAAACTCACATTTTAAAACGGTGCGAGACTTGGACAAAAAGAAATAAAAACATTAAAAAAATCATTATAAATGAAAAATGGATAAAAATAGTAAGGAAAATACAAATTACTTGTTTTGTGTTTGTATAAATATCTAATTTATTATATTTTTTCACAAATTTTAGAAAAATCAAAGAAAATCTAAATGCAAAAATGCTGTTATCAATACATCACAATTAAATTATTAACAACAATATATAATTTTAATTTTTTTATATTTATTTTATTGCTTTTAAATGATCCGTAAACAATAATTTAAATTGCTCCGTGTTATTTTTTTTTTGTTTTCTTACTATTTTCTCACTTTGATTACTTTTTTGACAGCTATCTTGGAATATTCCAATATAAACGCTGGCGTTTTCGCATTGACATACAGAAACAGTTTTTATTCCGGAGTCGAGAAACTGTGGAATTTTTTGTTTCATATTTTTCGATGTGAAAACTTCTCACTTTAATTACAGAAACGGGCTACTGGTTTATTTTATATGGTTCTCCAAAAAAATTAAGTTGTTAGATATTGACCGCAACTCCACTTATTGTTAGATGTATTTATTTGAGTGTAAAAATACGTTTCACGAAGTTTCAGGATAATCGGTCATCTCTAAGGTGAGCTACAACGGTCATAAGGTTTAAAAACAAATTAAACAACGAAAATATTAATTTTGATTAATTTTCTCAATTTTTTCGATATTTTGAGTTAAGTTTGAATTCAAATGTTTACAGAATTATGATTTGGAGTAGTGCCTACGGTCAGTACCGTAGTACCGGGAATACCGGTATTCCCGGTTCTCGGTATTCCCGGGAAATGGTACCGGTTTCCCGGTTCTTGACTCATTCCCGGTATTCCCGGGAATACCGGTATTCCCGGTTCCGGTTCTGACGGTATTCCCGGGATTACCGGTATGTATATTTTGTAAAATTTTGTACAATTAAAATTTTTTCTTTGATTTTACCAGAAAAAAATATAAAACATGTGAAAAACACCATTTCCATTTTATTTTTTGAATTTAAGAAAAAATAGTAACATGATTTTTAAATAATTTTACAAACACAACTAAATACTTCTGAAATACTGATTAAATAGTGTAATTTAAATATTTTATGGCATAGTATTATTTTGTTTTTTGAGAACCGGTACCAGGATCAGAACCGGGAATACCGGTATTCCCGGGAATATTTCTAGAACCGGGAAACCGGTACCAGAACCGGGAATACCGGTATTCCCGGGAATACCGAGAACCGGGAAATGGGGGGCTCTAATTTGGAGTAAAATGCCCCTCTAATAAGGTACTAAAAACTAAAATCGGTTAAAAATCAGCCAAGTTATTACAACTTCCTCAGGCATCTAACGTATGTCATACTACATGATAAATGAATACAAGTCAAATTTTTTAAATTTATTGCAATTATCTACTTTTTTTTTGATTTTTCTAAATTTTTTTTGTAAAAAAAAAAATTAAAAAATGGAGATTTCAAAAGAGTTCTGAAAAATGCAGGCATTTTTAGTATTAATTTAAAACATGTTAGCAAAACACTATACGAAAAATACTTGTCATCTAATAAAATTTGAACTTGAACTTGAATAAAAAAATGTTATTATAGTAGAAAATTTCAATGAATTTCATAAATTCGATTGTATTTCTTAATCAAGTGGTCTGTCACACGTTAGATGCCTGGGGAAGTTTTAATAACTTGGCTGATTTTCAACCGATTTTAGTTTTTAGTACCTTTTTAGAGATAATAATATTTACTTTTAATCAAAATTCTGTAACCAACAGAATTCAAATTTAATTTAAAATACCAAAAAAATATTAGAAAACTGAAAAAAGTTCATATTTTCCTTGTAATCCGTTTTTTAAAATTCAAGTCCGATACGGTACGCCTTATCCATGTCCGATCAACCTAAATTTTTGTGACCCATATTTTTACCCACAAATGAACATATCTAGGGTAAGTTAGAGTCAATATCTAATAGAACGAATTGTGATCACATCTCGAATTATGGCTTAAAAGTTGCGTAATTTAGAGTATAATCTTTAGACTTTTTTTTAAAAAAACTAAAGATTTCGGACCTTTTCAAAAAGTCGATTTTAATTTTTTAAACGTTAAAAAATAAGTGATAATTACTTCGAATAATTTTTTCATGTTTTTTTTTTCTAAAACAAAATTTAAATACCAACAAAACGTAGTCCAACTTTTTTTAAGATGTCTATATTTTTTTACTGATCAAAATTAAATGAAAATTTGAATTTTTTATTTTTTTAAATCGCCATTTTGAAAAATTGATTACTCAACCCCAACATGCTATAAAAATCTGAAAATTTGAGAGAAGTTGCATTTAATGCGTACTAAAACATAAATAATTAATCGAAGGGGGTCGGGTCGAAAACTGAGTGATTTGGCCTGGAATGCCCCATATACAACTGTTTTTGTATAAAACTGAATTTTTGCATTTTTGTTCAAATGCATGCAACTAACACAATTTTTGACGGATTTTATTTTAAAACCTCTTTTTCGTAATAAAACAGACTTGAACTTTACATTCATGTTTTTAGGATGGCGTATAATTTTAAAAATGATGCTACCGTCTTTACAAAAATAAAATAAGAATTACTGTTTTAATTTTCTTAAAACCAAAAAGGTTTGTTACTTCGATTATTGGATATTAATTCACCTGCTGGTGAATAAAAACATTTTTCACCAGCTGGTGAATAACACATAACACAATTATTTTCATCAAAAATTTTTTTTTTCATTAAACTTTTTTCTCTTAAAATTTTTTTTCCATAAAATTTTTTTTTCACCAATTTTTTTTCCTTCAATTTTTTTTTCTTTATAATTTTTTTTTTTTCGTCAATTTTTTTTTGTTGTAAATTTATTTTTTTCATCAATTTTTTTTCACCAAATCTTTTTATTTTTGTCAAATTAAATTATTTTTCCTCAAATTTTTTTTTCCTCAAATTTTTATACCCTCCAACTACAGAATGGGGGTATACTCACTTTGTCATTCCGTGTGTAACGCATCGAAATATCAGTCGAGGACACCATAAAGTACATATATTTTTGATCAGTGATCGATTCTAAGACATTCTAGGGATATCCGCCGGTCCGTCCGTATGTCTGTCCGTCCGTCCATTCGTCTGTAGTTAACACGATGCAGTCCAAAATAAAAGAGCTAGACCCCTCAAGTTTGGCATAAATATGTCTTATGGTCCTAGGCAGGTTAAGTTCGGAAATGGGCCAAATCGGACCAGGGGGGAAAAAGTTCCCCCTTAAATAACTAAACCAACCTCTTAAAAATGCTAACTTTTTTGTTTTTTGTATTTTTGTGAACCAAATGAGACATCTTTATGTTCGTAGAAGTTTATAGTCCTGAGCTTGGACCCAGGGGATTAAAAAATGTCTCTTTTTTTGCCCCGCCCCTCTTTTAAGGGCGTGGATAAAAAAATAACTTAAATAATTATAAAACTATAATACTTAAGTGCACAAAGCAGACAAAAATGAACTTGTAAACATATACCGTGAGGGCCAAGGAGTCACCCCAGTCCGCCGACCCCTACCTTGCCCCTCCCTTAAAACAACGCCCCTGTCAAATTTTTTTTTTTTTTAATTTTTTTACATGTTGGAGGGTATAATAGATTCGGCACAGCCGAATTTAACACTCTTACTTGTTTTTCTTCAATTTTTTTTTCATCAAATATTTTTTTTTCATAATTTTTTTTCCATAACTTTTTTTAAAAACAATTTTTTTTTCATCAAAAATCTGTTTTATTCTTCTTAAGAAACTTTTTTAACATGATAATGTTTTTAGGCTAGTGTCTAATTATAAAAAAAAGGTGTAGGACGCCACATCAGTTTGACTATATAGTAGAGTTGTCAATTATTCGACTTTCAACTTTGTTCGAATAATTCAAATAATTGTTTTTCCTCGTTCGATCAAACGATTAAAGATCAACATTTATTCGATTAATCGAGGAGAATAACGAATAAAAAAATTATTTTAAAAATATTTTTATTAACAAAAAAATAAACAATTCATATAAAAAATCTTAAAATAAGAAAGTTAAAATTTTTATTAACGAAAAAATGCATACAAAACTTAAAAATAAAATAGTTAAAAGTTAAAAAAAACTTAAAAATTGAATAACTGAGATCACTTTTAATTAATGGATGTCGATTTTAATACTTGTTGAGAAATAATTCAAATACAAAATATTATTTGAAGTATTCAGACAAAATATATCATAAATGATTTTAATTTTTGTCAAATAAGACAATTTAAGTTGTTCTTAAGAAATAATCTTTTAAAAATAAAAGTTGACTCAATTTTTTTGCTTTCAAACAATTTTTGGTTTTTATTAAATTAGATTTTGAAAACACTATTTCGCTAATTGTTGAAGTAGGTGATATAGTAAGAAGAGCATAAAAAAGTTTATCTATTTTTTCTGTTCTTTTTTCAGATTTTTCCAAATATACCATATCGTCTGATATATCGCTGAAGTCCTTTTTATTTTCTGAATTTTTAATACTTTGAATTGAATTATTTAACTCGCATTAAAGATTATTATTTTCATTACTAATAACTTCCTCTATTTCAATACTTTTATCTGAATTATTGTGATTACTTTCAACATAAAATAATCTGTAGCGGTGTTCTATAACTCTCGAGTCGAAAGATTTCTCACATGGAACATGAAAAACGAAACAAAAACATCGTGAATCGGCACAAACCCTGACTTTTCGCATTCGACTGTTTCTGTAATTTTGTTATGCGGAAACTTTCTGTCAATTATGATTTTTTTTTTAATTATTGGAAAGATGCGAGAAAAACTGTTTCTGTAAACCAATTGATCGAAAACTTTTGAAGTTGAAGTGTCAAAATCACTCACATTTAAAAATGGTGCGATATTTCGTAAATAAAACAACTTTTGAGTTATATAAAATAAAAAACAATAATTTTTAAAAGAAAATACCATCAACTAATATTATTAATGACATACTACACATTATTTTCATTTAGTTAATTTATTATTTTATTTTTGTATGCCAATGTTACGAGTGCTGTTTAAAAAAAAACGCAAATTGTATTTTTTTTTGTTGTGATTTTTATTATTTTTTCGCCTTATTTACCTTTTTGACAGCTGATTTGGAATATTCCAATAAAAATGCTGCCGTTGATTGATATACAGAAACAACTTTTTTTCCAGAATCGAGAAACGATGGAATTTTTTGTTTCATACTTTTCGATGCGAAAACTTTTCGCATAAATTACAGAACACAGCCACTGGAGTATAATTTATTTGCATATTCTTTTGTTTCGCTTTTTGGAGAATATTTTAAAAAACTTTCATTGCTCGGAAAATTTCCAGAATTTAGAAAAATTATTAACGTATTAAAAACTTTTACACGTCTCTCATTAATTCTTATTTTAATACGTTTTAGTAAGTCTGATGCAAAAGAATTATTAATTTTTTCTAAATTATTTATTAAAAACTTGATTACTCCCTCTAATTCTATAATGGATGTGCTATCCAGGGCAATGGCTACAATATATTTTAGCTTTCCTACATTTTGTATAAAATCTTTCAAAATTTATGAGAATAAATCAAATTCTAAGCATTTTTTTAATTTTTAATTAAAAAAAATTGTTCGATTAATCGACATTAATTAATCGATTTATTCGTTATTCGAAAATCGTCATTTTTGAATTATTCGAACAAGAGTTGCGTTTTGTTTGATCGATTAATCGAATTATTCTTAATCGACTGACAACTCTACTATATAGCTAACAATTAACGAAAAAGAAAACAAGAATTACTATTTTCATTTTCTTAAAACCAAAAATTTTAATAACTTGGGTTTGTAACTTGGATAATAATTTACCTCTTGGTGTATAAAACCGTTTTTCACCAGCTGGTGAATAAATTATTTTTCAACAAAAAAAAAAAAAAATTTCATAAATTTTTTTTTGCATCAATTTTTTTTTTTCAATTTTTTTTTCCATCAAATTTTTTTTTCCATCATTTTTTTTTTTTTCATCAAACTTTTTTTTCATAAATTTTTTTTTTCATAAAATTTTTTTTTCATCAAACTTTTTTTTTCATTACTTTTTTTTATCAAATTTTTTTTTCATCAATTTTTTTTCATCAAATTTTTTTTCACCAAAAATTTTGGGTTCATTAAATTTTTTTTAACATGATTTTGTTTTTCGTGAAAAAAAAATCTTTTTTTTTTACCAAAACTACTTTTTCACCAAGTCTAAGCTTTTCGCATAAAAATTTTCCATTTGTTTATCAAATGTACATAAAACAAATGAGAGTGTTATATTCTTTGGTGCCGAATCTTTTATACTCTCCAAAATGTAAAAACACTTTTTTGTACTTATTTTTGCACTCACTTACGAAATGTACAGCTCTTTTAGTTTTTTAAGGGGGTCCTCGACTGATATTTATGTTTTGCATGGAATTGCAAAGTAATATAACATAATTTTTTCTAAAAAAAACTTTGCTTTGGCACGTACACACAAATCTTTCGCAAACATTATCATGATTTAAGGTTTTGGGCAAGAGTACAAAATTCACAGGCATTTTTTCATCAAAAATTTATTTTTCCCATATTTTTTACCAAAACTTTTTTTTCATAAAATTTTTTGTTCCCTTTTTCCAATATTTTTACCAAAACTTTTTCATGATTTAATATTTTGGGCAAGAGTACAACATTTTTTAGTGTAAACTCTTAACCGGTAATGCACTTATCCCACGATTTTTAGGGTTTAATTTAACCATATATCAGTTTTATGCCGATTTGAAGGTTTGAGTTGTACAAAATTTAACTAAAATTTTTAGCTAAAATATGTACATATGTATACTAAATACAAATAAAATTTATTTTATTTTTGTTTAATTTATATTTACAGGCCTATTCACAGTTATGACTGGTTATGACTAATTTTATTATTTTCAAACTTCATATTCCCTTTGTTTCTTGTAAACACAATCATAAAAAGTCCCAAAATTTAAAATTATTTGTCAATTTTGAGACGATGTGGGTAGCAGGTCTTTTTTTTTTTTTTAAATTTTTAAACAAAATTAGAATTTTTTTATGATTTTTTACACAATCACATGGAAAAAATGGAGTTATGATTGAGTTATGACTTTTTTTGTGAATAGGCCTCTTAATATCATGAATGAAAACGTTTGTATAGACATTGTTGCTGATTGCATTCAAATTTAATAAATATTTATTTTAATAATCAATTTTAGTTGAACAATTTAATTTAGTTTGTAACAATTCATAGTTTGCTATAACAAAATTATATAAATATATATAAAATTTTTTTATATAAATAATCAGAATTATTGCTGTTACCTTTCATTTGACAATCAACAAAACATAAATCACTAAATACTAAGCAATAATCCTGAATATTGCATTTGTATCACGTTTTGTGCATCAAACATTTAAACGCAATTTCATATATTTTCTTGTCGATTTTAAAATTCCTTTTTTTAAGTGTGTACTAACAAAAAGTGGTAAAATATAGAAATGCCAGGGAATCAACAATAATTTATATTTCTTGTTTAAACACAGAAAATAAACTGCAGCAACTAAAGTCGGTAAAGACATCTATCAATTTGGTTTTTGCGATTAAATAGGTTACTACTAAGAAAATCGATTAAAAATTTAACTCTTTCGCAAATTCGGATATTAAACTTAAACACATTATTTTAGTTCAGTGTAACAAAAACACTAACTAACCGAATAAAAAAGTTTTGATATACGAAAATATATGTGATTTCGCACAACAAAACATATTCTTAAACTATGCACCCAAAAAAAAACGTGGGTAAATAATACTAAAAATTTAACTAAATGTTAGTCCAAAAGGACATAGCGCAGTAATTGGTAACCAATACTAAAATTTTTTACTAATATTATTCAAAACCAGTAAAAATTACTAATTTTAGTACTTTGAAGATACTAAAATTAGTAACTAATTAGTAGATTTTGGTACAAAATCACCCAGCAAAATTTTTTGGAATCGTTTCTTTGGCAATGTATTCTAGAAAAGATTCCCCAGTAATGTTACTCCATTCCTCTACTGTTTCCACGGAATCGATAAAAAAACTTATAATTTTTGGAAAAAATGTCAAACTGAAAATAAAATTTATAAAAAAAAAAAAACAATTTATTTGTTATTTTTTTGGTGACAAAATTATGGATTTTCGCAGCACTAATTGTGCTTTTAAATACATTCTCGATACATATGGCAGAAAAACCGTAAGTACACATCTTAATTTGGTATATCTACGTGGTACTTACAATTTGTTTCATGGTTTCTTTCAGATTGTAAAAATTTATGTACATTTATGCTGTCGGCTGTACTGATGGAAATATTAAGAAGCATATTCTATCCATTTTCTCAAAACTAAAAGCGTGGGATATTATATTCATTGTTAAGGAATGATCAGGGTTGTACCATGTATGTATCCACAGTTTAAGATAATTTTTTATAGGTACAAAAAGTTTTAAAGTCCGATATTTTTTCTTAAGGGAAAATGTGGCGAATTTTATAGCAAAAATGTGTCAAAATCTAAGCCTTTTCTATAGGAAAATTTATATTTTTCCTATAAAAAAAGTCCCAGATTCTGAGACATTTTGCGTATAGAAAAAGTCTCAGATTCTAAGACATTTTTTCTATAGAAAAAGTCTCAGATTCTGAGACATAGGAAAAAAAGGTCTCAAAATCTGAGACTTTTTCTATAGGAAAAATGTCTCAGAATCTCAGACTTTTTCCATAGGAAAAATGTCTCAGAATCTGGACCTTTTTCTATAAGCAAAATGTCTCAGAATCACCTTTTTCTATAGGCAAAATATCCCAGAATCTGAGACATTTTTCTATAGGCAAAATGATCAGAATCTGAGAATAAATAGGACATTTTTCCAATAGAAAAAGTATCAGATTCTGAGACATTTTGCTTATAGTAAAAGTCTCAGATTCTGAGACATTTTGCCTTTAGAAAAAGTCTCAGATTCTAAGACATTTTTCCTATAGAAAAAGTCACAGATTTTGAGACATTTTTTTCCTATGTCTCAGAATCTGAGACTTTTTCTATAGGAAAAATGTCCTACCAAATCTGAGACATTTCCAAAGTAAAAATATCTCAGAATCTGAGACTTTTTCTATAGGAAAAATGTCTCAGAATCTGAGACTTTTTTATAGGAAAAATGTCTCAAAATCTGAGACTTTTTCTATAGGAAAAATGTCTCAAAATCTGAGACTTTTTCTATAGGAAAAATGTCTCAAAATCTGAGACTTTTTCTATAGGAAAAATGTCCTACCAAATCTGAGACATTTCCAAAGTAAAAATATCTCAGAATCTGAGACTTTTTCTATAGGAAAAATGTCTCAGAATCTGAGACTTTTTCTATAGGAAAAATGTCTCAGAATCTGAGACTTTTTCTATAGGAAAAATGTCTCAGAATCTGAGACTTTTTCTATAGGAAAAATGTCTCAGAATCTGAGACTTTTTCTATAGGAAAAATGTCTCAGAATCTGAGACTTTTTCTATAGGAAAAATGTCTCAGAATCTGAGAATTTTTCTATAGGAAAAATGTCTCAGAATCTGAGACTTTTTCTATAGGAAAAATGTCTCAGAATCTGAGACTTTTTCTATAGGAAAAATGTCTCAGAATCTGAGACTTTTTCTATAGGAAAAATGTCTCAGAATCTGAGACTTTTTCTATAGGAAAAATGTCTCAGAATCTGAGACTTTTTCTATAGGAAAAATGTCTCAGAATCTGAGACTTTTTCTATAGGAAAAATGTCTCAGAATCTGAGACTTTTTCTATAGGAAAAATGTCTCAGAATCTGAGACTTTTTCTATAGGAAAAATGTCTCAGAATCTGAGACTTTTTCTATAGAAAAAATGTCTCAGAATCTGAGACTTTTTCTATAGGAAAAATGTCTCAGAATCTGAGACTTTTTCTATAGGAAAAATGTCTCAGAATCTGAGACTTTTTCTATAGGAAAAATGTCTCAGAATCTGAGACTTTTTCTATAGGAAAAATGTCTCAGAATCTGAGACTTTTTCTATAGGAAAAATGTCTCAGAATCTGAGACTTTTTCTATAGGAAAAATGTCTCAGAATCTGAGACTTTTTCTATAGGAAAAATGTCTCAGAATCTGAGACTTTTTCTATAGGAAAAATGTCTCAGAATCTGAGACTTTTTCTATAGGAAAAATGTCTCAGAATCTGAGACTTTTTCTATAGGAAAAATGTCTCAGAATCTGAGACTTTTTCTATAGGAAAAATGTCTCAGAATCTGAGACTTTTTCTATAGGAAAAATGTCTCAGAATCTGAGACTTTTTCTTTAGAAAAAATGTCTCAGAATCTGAGACTTTTTCTATAGAAAAAATGTCTCAGAATCTGAGACTTTTTCTATAGAAAAAATGTCTCAGAATCTGAGACTTTTTCTATAGAAAAAATGTCTCAGAATCTGAGACTTTTTCTATAGAAAAAATGTCTCAAAATCTGAGACTTTTTCTATAGAAAAAATGTCTCAGAATCTGAGACTTTTTCTATAGAAAAAATGTCTCAGAATCTGAAACTTTTTTATAGGAAAAATGCCTCCAAATCTGAGACTTTTTTATAGGAAAAATGCCTCCGAATCTGAGACTTTTCTATAGGAAAAATTGTCTCAGAATCTGAGACTTTTTCTACACGAAGAATGTTGCAGAAAAATTTCTGAGAATCTGAGACATTTTTTTTTTTTAAATAAAAATAGAAAAAAATTCTTAGAATCCAAAATTTTTTCAGTACGAAAAAACGCTCAGAATCTCAGACTTTTTCCATAGCAAAAATGTTTTAGAAGCTGCCACATTTTACTTTTTACTACAAAATTTCTCAGAATTTGAGACATTTTCTATTGGAAAAATTTCTCAGAATCTTACAATTTCTCTCTAAAAAAAATGTGCCTTCTTTTTTATTGGTTGTTTTATTCCTTAATACATAAGACCATAGATTTTCTCTTGATAAGATTATTGTGATAAAATAATTGTTAATTTATACTATATACTTGTGTATTTAGTTTTAAAATGTTTTTAAGGAAGAAAAATAAATAAAAAAAATGTAAAAAAAAATCATTTAATTATTCAGAACCAATCCATAATGCATTACATGGAACAGATATGTAACCGTTAAAAAATCGCGGAATCCATTCATGTACCACTACATGCAACATATTCTAGAATAGATTCCGTAGAACAGATAAGTGTTCTAGTTTAGAGGAAAAGGATGTATTGCTTTCGTGACAATCTCAAACAAAAATCATCGATGATGCAATGCATAGTAGAATCGATTGCAGGGTAGTATAGTTGATTCCACAACCGATTCTTTGGAATCAAACATTTTGCTGGGCACTTACTAAACCTTTTACTGTAGAATTATTTTGAGTGTACGATATGTTTCGTACATTGTACAAAAAATATTTTAAATTTTATGAAAATATTTATTGTTTGATACGAAATTTTTTTGTAAATTTAATGAAGAATTTCGTACAATACTCGATATTCAAAGTGGAAAGTGAAAATTGATTTAGATATTTACATAAATAATTCGTGTCCTAAATTCAAAAGTTTTAAGTTACATATGGGGCATTTAGACCCGACCCCCTTCGATAATTTTTTTACATATTTTTGTACGTATTAAATGAAAATTTCATTAAAATTTTCAGCCTTTTGTACCTAGTTGGTGTTGAGTAATCAATTCAAAATAGCGATTTTTTCAAAAAAATTAAAATTTTTAATTAATTTAGACCAGTAAAAAATATAGATATCTTAAAAAAAGTTGGACAACGTTTTGTTGGTATTTAAATGAAGTTTTAGAAAAAAAAATAAACAAAATATTCGAAGTAATTATAACTTATTTTTCAACGTTTAAAAATTAAAATCGACTTTTTGAAAAAGTCCGAAACCTTTGATTTTTTGATTTCCACATGATTAAATGTCAAAAAACTGTTAAGAGCGAAATCATAGCTGCTCGCATTCGCGAGATATTGCGAAATTAGTGTTTTTGTATTTTCTTAAATTTTACAGGTAGCAAAACAGTTAACATCAAAATCATATCGCTCATTTACTTGTATAGTGCCATAACGCAAAATGTTTGATTTTACAGAAAACCTGTTTAAAGTTTACAATTGAAACTTGTTTTACATTACAAAAGACCCGTACATAGAAAATGTTATAATGGCGTGTTCTCTTATCAAACGGTGAGTTTAGAAGATATTAATACGAATTGTTGACACAATATAATGCAGGATATAACCAATAATTCTGTATGGCTTACCCAAAAACGACATATTTTGAGTTATGACACTATACAAGTAAATGAGCGATATCTTCTCAATTTCGCGAGAAATCGCAAAATTCAAAATAAATAAAAAATTTGGAAAAAATGGTATATGATTTTAAAAGTTGGAACAGTAATTTGGCTGTATTTCGGGAAATTAATGATATATAATTTTTATGCTTGCAGTTTTGTCACCTCTAATAACCTCGAATTAAAACTGCCTACCACATTTTTGTCGTTAATTAAAGTTAATCTTTTTACAGATCAAAAATAACATAAAGTAATGACAAAATAGTAGTTCAGCCATTTTTTTGGCGATATATCGAAGAATTGAGCAGCTAAAATTTTTATGTTAACAGCCTTATGACAACAAGTCAAACTGCATTTCTTCTTTTCCAACAATTTTAAAGAAACTTCTTATACTAATTAAAACAAAAAAACTCAAAAACCCTTTTTTCGCTATTTCTCGCGAAAGTGAGCAGCTATAATTTTTTTGTTGGCAGTTTTAATTTCTTACAACATGTTCGAATCAATCTGTATACTACGTTTTAGCACCATTTCTAGAGCATCGGTGTAAAAATGTAAATAAAAAATTAAAAAAAACTTATAGATTTTTGCGATATCTCGCGAAATTTAAACCTAGCAATTTCGATGTTAACAGCTGTGTGACCATTAAAAAAAATTTTAAGAAATTTTAAAGAGACATACCCAGCAAAACTTAGATTACCAAATAAGGTATAAAATAAGGTATAGGATCTCTTATTTTATACATTGCAGCATTGATGATTTTAACAGGCGATAAGACTCAAAGTAATGCATCCACATTATCACAAAGAATACCAGTATGGTATAAAATAAGTCATAAATTTATAACGAAGAATACGAGTAAGGTATAAAATATATGATATTTTATAGGTTACGAGAAATGAAATAATATAGCATACCAGAAGATAATATATAAGGTGTTATGAGTAGTGAAAAAGTAATTTTGTATTAAATTTACTCACGTGATTGTAAGTGAGTGTAAGTAGATAAAATATGCTCGTGAGTGTGTGTCGTTAGAAATTTCCTGTCGTGAGCCCATATTTTGTTTAAACTTATGCATTTTTATATAAAATAATTATTTTTTATGTTATTGTAATGCATTATGCGTCCAATTATAAATAATGCATTATTTCAAACTTTGAAATAATACATAATGTAACCAAATATAAATCATCCATGATTTAATGTTTAGAAATAATAAATATGAAATACATTTTTTCCAATAATCATGCATTACGGAGCAAATTAATAGCAATGCATTATTTTTCACTTCAAAATAATACGTTGTGGAGCAAATGTTTGGTAAGACATCCTAAAATAATGCTACAAATATGGTATATACATTACCTGGTAATGTGTTATATAATCACTACCCATTACCAAAGTTTTGCTGGGATCTTAAAAAAAGTTGGACAACAGTGTGTTAGTATTTAAATGTAGTCTTAGAAAAAAAAATATAAACTGACTCGTATTCATTAATAATGTGGTATGACACGCGTTAGATATCTGGGGAAGTTGTAATAACTTGGCGGATTTTCAACCGATTTTAGTTGTTAGTACCTTATAAGAGAGAAATTTTACTTCAAATCATAATTCTGTGACCATTAGAATTCAAACTTAACTCAAAACTGATCAATAATATATATACTTTAAGGGGTCCTAGACCGATATTTCGATGCGTTACACACGGAATGACAAAGTGAGTATACCCCCATACTGTGGTTGGAGGGTATAAAAAATCGAAGGTTTTTTCAGAAAGTCGATTTTAATTTTTAAACGTTAAAAAATAAGTGATTATTACTTAGAATTATTTTTTTTATATTTTTTTTCTAAAACTACATTTAAATACCAACAAAACGTTGTCCAACTTTTTTAAGATATCTATATTTTTTACTGGACAAAATTAATTGAAAATTTTAATTTTTTAATTTTTTTGTAAAAATCGCCATTTTGAAAATTGATTACTCAACACCAACATGGTATAAAAAATCAATGGGTTCGGGTCTAAACGTGATTTGGCCTGGAATGTCCCATACATTGTTTAACAGATCATTTTATATAATATCATATACAAATTTTTACTCGGGTTCTCAAAATGTTATTTCCGCTAGAGGATCCTATATTTAAAATTTCAAGTTTTTAGGATAATTAGTTAATTAGAAGATACAAAGTGCATCAATTTTACCTATATCCCCCTTTTTTCCCCCTTGGAGACGGAATTTTCCAAAAAATATTTTTTTTGAAAATTCGATTAAGTCTTGCAAAAATGACCAATTTTCTTGAAAATTATTATATGAGTTTATCATAGATTTAGTAAGTGAAGAAAATAATGACCTCGAGCTTGAATTAACCTACTCAAAATATATAATTTAAAATATCCGAGTTTTTTAAACAAGAAACATTTACGCAAAACCATATTATTGTAAATCCATTGCCTTCTGTAGGGCACACAAAAAAATAGAAAATACAATAAGAAAATAACACATCCACATAATGGATTATTGTGTCTCAAAAAGAATTTACAGTGATGTTTATGAAATTGCTTTGAATTGCATTCTTTGTCACGTAATTTAAGAAAACAAGTAAAAAAGATTAATTCGGTCTTACCGATTATATTGATACTAGAGCCCCCCATTACCCGGGTTTCTGTCTACCCGGGCTACCGGGTTTAAGACCGGTCTTTTTGTTCATCGGTCTACCCGGGTAGACCGGTAAAAATTAAATTTTCAAATAAATTTAAAAGCATGGAAATACCAGAAATGTCTATAATTTTTAGAAATTCAATTTTTCTTCTGCATTTTTTCAACTTGAACCCTTATAACAAATATAATTAGAGCCCGAGCTCGATCTGTATTTACAGAAAAAAACAAATAAAATGACTGAACAAATACGTCGCCATTAGGCACATCTCCGAAACAGAAAATGTAAATTCCTTCATTTGTGTCTGCAATTCTAGATCATGTTGGTAACCCTTGCGAAATATTGTAAGAGACAAAAAAGTTGAAAAAAAGTATGAGGAGGTTAAGACTGCTAGAAATAGATTTGTAGTGTTGGAAACTGTCAAAATTTATTCTGTAGAAACTATAAATATTCACATATATAAAAACAATGTCCATTAAAATGACAAACCAATATTTAAAATCCTACTGATGATAACACTAACTGGAGTGTTTGAAACCGGTATGGGAATATGTCTATAATTTTTAGAAATTCAATTTTTCTTCTGCATTTTTTCAACTTGAACCCTCACATAATATAGTTTAGCAATTTGCAAAAGTTCATAAAATTTTACTTGTGTTCCCCCAACTGTTTTAAATTAAAGTAATTTCCTATTTTAAACTTTTTTTAACAAGATATTTCTAGTTGCTTAATATTTAATTTATTTTTTTTTTTTTTGCATTAAAGTTATTGCTGTTTTATAAACATGTTTTCAATGAAATTAAGTTTACTCTGAAACTGATTTCAAAGGAATCATAAAATCATTAAAATTTGTTTGTATTCGTTAAATACCTGCTTACAATCATAACAACAAAAATCATAGTATACTTATTTTTTTTTTTAATTTTCCTAAGGTTATACTTTATTTTTGGAAAAATATTGAAGTATTTTTAGTAAGAATATTGACGAGCTAAAAAAGCGTATATATACTAAAATGTATAATATTGAATTATATCACTGTCAAACAATTTTCAGAGACATTGAAACCAAACCAAAGGATTTTGTATAAAATAAATTTTTTATCTTATAATTTTAAAAATTATTCCATTTACCCAAAAAAAGAAGGTTGTGTCCGGGACTTAAAAAATTAAAAAAAAAATCGAAATTTAGAAAATTTTTTGTTATTTGTTAATGAATTTTTACTCCAAAACGCAACAAAAATATTTTATATCCGGGAAATAGAAATTCTTTTCCGGGACTTGTAATATTTTTCAAAGTTTGTACAATTTTTTTTAACATGATAATGTTTTTAGGCTGGTGTCTAATTTTAAAAATGTTGCAGGACGCCACGTCAGTTTGACTACACCGTCCGACAAAATTGAAAAAGTCGTTGAACAAGAACTGGATAGTATACGTTTGAAACTAGAGATCAAATGTAGTAAAACTGCATTTACAGTTTTTCATATCATTTCGTGATCCTGTTTCCTTTTAAAAGGACTTTAAAGTTTTAGTGGATCAAATTTCATTTGTGCTGTTCTAGGGTGCCACTATTGATAGCAAATAAAAGAGAAGGATCTCCCCTAATTTTCCCATTTTATTATTTTTACATATCGGAGTAAAGGAGGTAAGTTACGTCCATTCAAAAATGTGTCCTTCAATATCATTCAAAATTTTCAACAAAATATGTTGATCAAGTTTTCAAATGACTTTATTCACATCTTGTTATCCTGTTATGACAAAATATAAAAATGGAGAAATTAGGGGAAATCCTCCTTTTTCATCTGCCGTCACCAGTGTCATCCTAGGAAAACTACAAATATTTTAAAAATTTTTCAAAATGTATCCTTTAAAATTTTGAAGTCCTTTAAAAAGGAAACAGGATCACGAAATGAAAAACTGTAATTGCAGTTTTACTCCATTTGATCTCTACTTTCAGACGTATATCCTCCGGTTCATGCTTAATATATTTATTTTTAGTACCAAAAGGAACATAAAAATAAGATGTATTTACTCGTCCCCAACGTTTCCGACATTCGGAAAAATCTTTATATTGTCATAATAGAGTATTTTGTTGATATTGGGTGGTGACCAATTAATTATATTTTTTGGTTTTCGCTAAAAAATTACCAACTGAGCGTGGATATAAAAATGAAATATAACTTGTGTTTTTACTGCCAACTACTATATTATGTTCTATTTATGAAAAAATATTAAATCAAAATTAAATTCCTTTTGAAATAAGAAAACTTTACAATGTATAAGAAAAAACTGACTCTTTAAAACGCCATAGCAACTGTTTTTTTATAACCTACACTTAGTAGTAGAGTAATATAAGTTTGTAATTCTGTTTGTAACACCCCGAAAAATCGGTCTAGGAGCACATAAATATATATGGGAATTCCATGCCAAATTGCACACTTTCGGACCTAAACTCCTTTTTTCTGAAACTACATTTAAATACCAACAAAATGTTGTCCAACTTTTTTTAAAATATCGACATTTTTTTTACGGGTTAAAATTAATTGAAAATTTTAATTTATTCATTTTTTTGAAAATATCGAATGCCGGTATAAAAAGAAAGAAAGATGTTTGTCTGTAGAAAACATGCTAAATTTCGAAAGACTTTACTGAGATTTCTGAAGATTCACATATATGTTTGTAATTTACCTGGTCTGAGTGGTATTGTATTCCAGCCAAATCGATCCTGTGGTTCAAAAGTTATGAGCAAATGAGTGTATTTCGGCAAGGGCTTTTTGAGAATTTACGAGTTATATACATCCGAGGACCCTCTAGCTATATACATCCGTCCATCTGTCTGTGGAAAGCAAGATGCAGTCCAAACCAAAAGTGCGGTACAGTTGGTAAATGAGTGCAAATATAAGTGCAAAAAAGCGTTTTTACATTTTGGAAAGTATAAAAGCAGTGTTCGAAAAAAACAGTACGTTATTTAACGTTCCGTTCCAAGAACACATTCACTAAAAAGTTTTTTAAGTGGTTGTGAAGGTGTTCGCAAACAGAATTCCGAACGTTATGCCTGTGAGTTGAAGAACAGAAACTTTACGATAACGTACCGAACTAGGTTAGAAACAAAATAAAGTTCTTTTAGTGTTCTGTTTGCGAACTTTTGAGACATTTTTTTTTTAATTTAAAATGGCGATATCTCGAAAACTAAGCAAGATAGAGCAAAACGGAGCACATTTTTGGTTCTTGCGATCTCCATAGTATCGCTAGGCCTCTACACATGGGTGGACCCCATTGGGTCCTTATTTTAAATCTAAAAAAGTTAGCATTCCGGGAAATTTAAAAATGCATATATTTCGCTAAATACTGCCGACACGACACAAAGTCTAAAAGCGGTCATGTACTACGAGACAAGATCCACAAAAATGCTTTTAGACTTTTCATCGTGTCGGCAGTATTTAGCGAGATATGTGCATTTTTAAATTTTCCGGAATGCTAACTTTTTTAGATTCAAAATAAGGACCCAATGGGGTCTACCCATGTGTAGAGGCCTAGCGATACTATGGAGATCCCAAAAACCAAAAATGTGCTCCGTTTTGCTCTTAGTTTTCAAGATATCGCCATTTTAAATTTAAAAAATGTCTCAAAAGTTCGCAAACAGAACACTTAAAGAACTTCATTTTGTTTCTAACATAGTTTGGTACGTTTACGTAAAGTTTCTGTTCTTCAACTCGCAGGCATAACGTTCGGAATTATGTTTGCGAACACCTTCACAACCACTAAAAAACTTTTTAGTGAATGTGTTCTTGAAACGGTACGTTTCGATAACGTACGGTCGCTCCATAGTTCCGTACAGCACACTAACGTACCGTACGTTAGAGTTTTTTTTTCAAACCCTGTATAAAAGATTCGGTACCGAAGAATTTAATGAAAAAACAAAAAAACTGTTGAAAAAAAATTTGATGAAAAAAAAATTTGATGAAAAAAAAAAAAAAATGATGAAAAAAAAAAAATTTATGAAAAAAATTAAAAAATTGGATAAAAAAAATTTTTTTTTTGTTGAAAAATAATTATGTTACTTTTTATTCACCAGCTGGTGGAAAACGGTTTTATTCACCACGAGGTGAATTATTATACAAGTTGCTAACCCAAGTGACTAAAATTTTTGGTTTAAAGAAAACCAGAGGTTCTTGGATCGAATCCCCACGCACATTCAAGTTTTTAAAATTACAAACAAATTACCAAATTCTTATGATATTTAAAATTCACATGCGTCTGAATTTTTTTTGAGGGAATAGACAAACATCTAAACTTAAAAAAAATTACCGAATTTTTGATAAATTGACTTTAAAAAAAAAAAAATTTCAGAACGGGTTCTGAAAATGTTTCGAAATTAAAATTTAAAATCGATATTCCCTTAAAAAATATACAAGAATGCAAATTTTTGAGATTATGGTGCATTCCGTTTTAATTTAATAAATATTTAACAAAGGCAACTCAATACAAATTTGACCATTTTTTTGATGTTTAGAAAAATCAAAAACGCAGCTTTATTAGTTCCATATTGGGATATTAATACAACCTATACAGAAATTCAGGGGGCGCGTTTTTCTCGCTGGACATTTGGTGTGGATTGCCTCATATGTATGATTGTAGTTTTCCTAATCAGGTTGGTATTGAATTTCAGCGAAATCCTGGGATTTTGAACTTATCACAAAAACCGGGAAAGTTATGAGGCGATTTTCGTGCAATTCACGTTGTAAAAAACATCTATACACGCTCTGAATGATATAGATAAGCTGCAAAAATATTAAAAAAACCGATTTTTTAACACAAATAAATTTTACACTCAAAAAAAAGTTTACACTCCAAAAAAATTTTACACTAAAAATAAAAAATTGTTACACTCAATTTATTTTATTTTTTTTTGAAAAATGGCAAAAAAAATTTTATTCTTAAAATAAAAAAAAATTCTAGTAAAAATTTTTACCCAAGTTTTTTCTTATTTTTAAAATTTAAAATGCCATTTTTTCATTCAAATTCATTTATATTTAATTTTTTAAGGGCATTTTGTAGGCTTTTCATGGATTCGGCCAAGTCGACTATAATTTTTTTCTTGTTTTTCGTTCCAACTATTTTGTTGTTGTATGCATATTGCTCAACCTTAAAAGGGAGGAACATTCTTGTTAATGTAAAAAAATATAAAATAAAATACAGGACAAAAAAACAACAGGGGATATATGTAGATAAGAGATAAATATAAACAGTTTGTTAAAAATATAAATATAGAAATATTGTAAACAGAGGTTAGAAAGAATAAATTTATTGACGAGATTATAAAATCAATTGCTATTTTAAAATTTTTTTAAAAAGTCAAATAAAAAAAAGCCTGAGAATTTTGTACTATTGCCCAAAACATTAAATCATGATAATGTTTTGCGGAAGATTTGGGTGTACTTGCCAAAGCAAAGTTTTTTCGAAAAATTGGAAACACAAAGAGAACCCCATTATGTTTAAATATTATTGATCCATGACCGTTTCTAAGGCAGTCATCGTCATCTTTCTGTCAAAAGCAAAATGCAGTCCAAACCAAAAGAGCAGTAAATTTGTTAGAAGAGCAAAATCGCATCCGTCTGTCTATGGAAAGTAAGATGCAATCACAACCAAAAGTATTTAAAATTTGGTAAATGAGTAAAATTGAATCAAAGACATTTTAGCGATTCTGTGCGAAAGCACACTGCAGTCCAAACCAAAAGAGCAAACTTCCCAAAATTTGGCACGAAAATGTATTTTGTTTATAGACTAGTTATGCTCTTAAATCCCATCTCCTCTCCCATTTCTGGGATATCCCATTTCTGGGATTTTATATTTCATAATCATGGGTTCTTCTTAAGAAGATGAAATATAGAAACCTACAGAAAAGCACAGCTGAAGTGCTATGGGACGCCTCCACTGGTTGCGGATAGTGGAGAACCCTACCACGTAAGTTGGAGGGCAACTGCGAATAAAATAAGCAGTGGCGGACAATTCAGCGGATTAGAGAAGAGAGTCTCAGAAGGACACGCTTGGCAACGTGTTACTTTAAATTCGGAGTGCCTAAGAGGCTCTAATCGTCATGGCGAATAGTTGGCGCCATCAAATAACCAACGCCATATATGAACAAAAAGGTTCCCTGACCCAGAAAACAGGTTGGGCTATGTGCTAATAACTCATACCCGTAAAAAAATTATTATTACTGAAACTCCAACAAATTTAAATAACAACTCCCCTAACACGATGACGACTTACGGCTTCAAACAACGGATAATGATTGGAACTTGGAACGTCCGAACCCTCTCCGCACCATCGAGACTGGAACAAGTTTGCAAGGAATTTGACTCGTATAAATTGGATATTCTTGGACTGAGCGAAATTAGATGGCTAGATAAGGGGTCCAAACAACTTGAGTCCGGGCACACGTTTATATATTCGGGACATACCAGCAACAAAGTGAATGGTGTCGGCCTACTACTCTCACCCAAAACTAAGCAAGCTCTCATTGAGTATGTACCATTCTCTGATCGTATTGTCAAGGTCAGACTAAATTCAAAATTCCGCAAAATCACGATCCTGCAGTGCTACGCCCCTACCGAACCCGATGATGAAAAAACGAAAGAGAATTTTTACAACCAACTTGATGCTGCTTTCAGCACAATACCAACTGGAGACATTAAAATATTATTAGGGGATTTTAACGCCAAAGTGGGTAACAATAGTTTGCAGAAAGTTATGGGAACGCAAGGTCTTGGTCCTGTAAGAAACAACAACGGTGATCGTTTAGTCGATTTTTGTGCCCTTCATTGCCTATTTATCGGCGGAACTAAATTCCCACATAGGGATATTCATAAATATACCTGGGAGTCTCCCGATGGAAGTACACGCATCCAAATTGACCACATCCTTATTAATAAACTGTTTCTTGGATGTTTGCTTGATGTCAAAACTAGACGTGGTGCCGATATTTACAGTGACCATCAACTACTTGTTGGGACATTTAAGCTTCGTCCAGCAGCAAACAAGGTAAACAGCACAAAAAGACCTAAACATAATCTTTCAAAATTTTCAAACCCCCAAACTCATATCTCCTACAACAATGCACTAAGAGAACGTTTACAACCAGGTACGGAGTACCAGTGGCAGAATATTGCAGAAGCCTGCGCGGATAGCGCAAAATTTGCACTAGGTATACAAAAACGCGAGCATAAACCATGGCTAAGTGATCAAACATGGCAGCAGATTAAAGTCCGAAGACAACTAAAACATAAAGTCGATCGCTCCAAATCGACCGAAGAGAAAAAATTACACAAAACAGAATATCGTTCAGCCGCACGTAGAGTGAAATATATGGTAAATATTGATTGCGAAAAATATTATAATAATATTGCCAATGACATTGAAAAGGCTGCCAATACGGGAAACCTACGTGGTGTGTACAGTGCAATAAAAGAACTAAGCGGAAGGAAAACCAGTACTACTGCAACGATAAAAGATGAAAATGGTAGTGATCTTACTACTATTGATCTACAACTCAATAGATGGCATAGCTTCTTCTCTGATGAGCCCACCCCCAACCAAACGTCTCCACATTTCCTCACAGAACCCCAGCGTAATCCACTAAGAGGTATATCCACATCACCACCTACTGAAACTGAAGTTCTCAAGATCCTCAAAAATCTGAAGAACCAAAAATCCCCCGGCACTGACAACATACCCGCCGAGTTACTTAAATACGGAGCTCCAATAATAGCACAATCCGTTACACCTATTATAAGAAGAGTGTGGAACACCAACCAGATACCCAATCCCTGGAATGAAGGTGTGGTCATAACGGTGCCCAAAAAAGGTGACCTAACCCAGTGCAAAAACTGGAGGGGAATTACTCTATTAAATACCATCAACAAGATTATGTCGCTCTTAATCTTAGAAAGAATAAGCCCAGTGGTAGAACCATTGATACGGAAAGAACAGGCTGGCTTTAGACCAAATCGTTCATGCGCTGACCATATAAATACACTTCGTATCATAATTGAACAGTCTATTGTATACAACTCGCAACTTTATCTCCTTTTCATCGATTTTGAAAGAGCTTTTGATACTGTTTCCAGGCGCGCTTTGTGGGATGCACTCGCGATGAAGGGTATACCAGAAAAGTTAATAAGCCTTATCAAGGAGCTATAAACAGACACTGTCTCTACTGAACGCTTTAATGGCCAGGAGAGTAAAACTTTTCAAACCACCAGAGGAGTTAAACAAGGCTGTGTTCTGTCTCCCAAGCTATTCCTGATTCTGCTTGACAGTGTTATGCAGCAAACCAACATTGATTCCCCCCGCGGTATTCGCTGGAATTTAAATGAATATCTGAATGATATTGATTAGGCCGACGATCTTTGCCTAATGGCACAGCGGTTTTCTGATATTGAAGATAAACTACATAAACTCGCTTCAAACGCAAATGCAGTGGGTTTAAAAATTAACATAAAGAAAACTGAATTATTACACATTGGTTCAGTAATCACAACCCCTCTTACATTAAATGGAAAAATCATCGACGACGTTTAATCCTTCAGTTACCTCGGAAGTATTTTAACCAAAGACAGTGGCTCAGAAGATGATATGAGTAACAGAATAAATAAAGCCAGATCAGCATTCCATAGTCTATACAAGGTATGGAGGTCTAACCACATATCCAGAAAAACCAAAATACGTATTTTCAACTGTAGTGTCATGTCAATCCTACTTTACGGTTGTACAACCTGGGGTACAACACAATATCAAATGGCCAAGATACAAACATTCATTAACCGTTGCTTAAGGCAAATACACAGAATTTTCTGGCCAAATTGGGTGTCAAATGAACAACTATTGTCAATTTCAAATATGGCCCCTGTTCAGACTGAAATCCTAAAACGTAAATGGACCTGGATAGGTCACATACTCCGTAGACCAAGTGATGACATAGCAAGAGCAGCATTGGAATGGAATCCCCGAGGACATCGTAGACCCGGTCGACCACGTAACACATGGCAAAGAACCCTCGAAAAAGAATGCCAAATGACAGATAAATCATGGAACCAAATCAAATTCCTCGCTAATGACCGTAATGAATGGAGAAAATTCGTTGGTGCCCTATGTTCTACTACATGAACTTTCTACTAATTATTTCAAAAACTTTGTTAATAATTATTATGAATAAAGGCAATAATAAAAAATATATATATGCTCTTAAATGTTCTAAGTTCTAAATCCAGTTTTATGGGAATACATTTTTAAAACTTAGAAATGTTTGTACAGAAAAAAAGTTAATAATACTCAAAAGCCTACACTTCAATAATATTTATTAATAGGGCAAGTACTTTCATGCATATAAAAATCGAAAATATGTGCCTATAATATGCTTCTAAAAATCAAAAATATGCACTTAAAATTTAAAAAATATGCACTTAAAATTTAAAAATATGTATTCAAAATGAATTGATTTTATTAAAAAAGTGCTTTGGTAACATAAATTAGATTTTTTCAAATTCTTTAAAGTCCTCTACAATATCAAACAAATGTTTTTTTGAGTGAACACAGCTTTTAATTAGAAAATATTTTTTTATTGACACATTTTGTTATAAAAAATTTTAATTGAACAAAAAAAATAAACGGGTAGAAAATTAAAAATCGCCTTGGACGTAAAAAATGTTTAAATTTTTTTACTAAAAATGTTTAATTTCCAGTCAAATACTTCTTCAGTAGTTCTTGAAAAAAAAAATTTATTTTATGAGTGTAAATTATTCTTTGAGTTTAAAAACAATTTGAGTCACAAAATACTTCGTAAAATATTTTTGTGGCTACCAATCTCTTTCAAATCGTGTTAAGCGTTTTGTACATAACTTCTTAACTACTGTGCCAATTTCGCTAAAATTCTGAGGAATAACAAAAGTTGTTGTATAGGCATTTCTGAGTCAAATTTCCTGTAAGAAAATTTTAAATTCGAAATAGTTTTTCTTTTCAAATAAAATGTTTCAGAATAGGAAAATATTAATTTTTTTTAAGAATCTAAGAATTTTATTTTCAGAAACCAATTTTCCTAAAAAATGTCTCAGAATATCATTTCTCTAAGAAAATAATATTTTTTTACAAGAAATACTGGATCGGTTTTGGATTATGTTAAGGTTTTTGAAATGATTTTTTGAAAAAATGTGGATGAAAATTTAAAAAAGCTCAATTTATATGAAAATATGCAAAAATATGCATTTATACCAAAATAGGCAAAAATATGCAACTACAAATCGATGCCATTTTATTGCAAATTTATTGATTCGGATAGATATTTAATTTATGTTATGTTTAGAGTGCCGAGTAAAAACATGCATTTTCATGAAAGTACTTGCCCTTTTTATTAAAGATGCGAATCCGTTAACCTTAGTTTCCATGTAAGAATTTTTTTTAGTAAAAAAAAAAATAATTATAATAATAAAAAATAATTCTTTAAAAACTCTGAATTTGGATAAATAAGTATATTGAAATGGAAAATATAAGTAAATAAGAAATAGAAGTTTCAATGAATATAAGAATATTTTTTTTTCATAGTCAAAAGAAGAACATCCCAAGAGCACATTTAGGCGGAAGACACTTAAGTACGTGTAATATTACAATTTGATTTCTTAAGTTTGTCAACATAAATACAAACAAAAACCACTTCAGCCAATATTAATAAAAATGGCTAAAGCAGTATAAATACAAATGTTTAACGAGCCACATAATGGTAACCATTTTACCCAATAAATAAATAAGGATTAACATTAATTACACTAGTTTACAAAATATTAAAAAATTTTATTTTCCACTACATTTTGCAATTAATTTTCATGTAAAATATCGCCTTAAATGCGAAAAATGAAGTAAAAAATGCCTGCGAATTTTGTACTCTTGCCCAAAACATTAAATCATGATAATGTTTTGCGGAAGATTTGGGTGTACTTGCCAAAGCAAAGTTTTTTTTTTAAATAATTTTATATTACTTTGCTATTCCATGCAAAACGAATTGAACTATCAGTCAAGGATCCCATTAAGTTTATATATTATTGACCCATTTCTAAGACACTTTAGCTATATACATTCGTCCATCTGTCTGTGGAAAGCAATATGCAGTCCATACCAAAAACTCCTAACATTTGGTAAATGAGGGCAAAAATAAGTGCAAAAAAGTGTTTTTACATTTTGGAGTGTATAAAAGATTCGGCACCAAAGAATTTAACACTCTCACTTGTTTTATGTACATTTGATAAGTAAATGGAACATATTTATGTGAAATGTTTAGACTTGTTGAAAAAGTATTTTTGGTAAAAAAAAGGGGAAAAATCATTTTTGGTGAAAAAAAATGTTTGATGAAGAAAAAATATTTTTAAAAAAAAAATTTGAAAACAAAAAATTGATGAAAAAAAAATTTTCATAAAAAAAAAATTTTTTTGATGAAAAGGAAATTTTTTTGTGATTTAAATAAAATTGATGAAAAAAAAATTTTTGATGAGAAAAAAAATTGATAAACAAATTTTTGATGTAATAAAAAATTTTGCAAAAAAAATTTGATAAAAAAAAAATATATACAAAAAAAAAATATGTAAAAAAAATTATGAAAAAAATTTATAAACAAAAATTTAATAAAAAAAAAAAAAATAAAAATTTGATTGAAAAAAAAAAAATTATGAAAAAACAAGTAGAAAAGTTAAATTCGACTTTGCCGAATCTATGAATACCCTCCTCAATGCCTTTTTTTAAAGGATAGCACATTTTTTAACTTGAAAAAAAAAACAATTTTGATTAGAAATATTTTATTTTGAGTAAAAAACTTTTTTATGTCATTAAAAAAAAAATAAAAATTACTTTTTTTTAGTGTAAAACTTTTTTCGAGTGTAATGTTTATTTTTACTGTAAAAATATTTCTGAGTGAATCCACGTACGTATGTACACAAAATATTGACATTTTTGTAAAAAAAAACAAATTTTTTTTGAGTGTAAAATTTTTTTTGAGGGTAATAATTTTCGAGTGTAGTTTTTAAGTACCCTATGCTTTTAAAACTAAACAAGTTTAAAAAGCATTGCTTTAAAACTAAACAAGTTTGAAAAGCATTGCTAAGTTACCACCAATGCTTTTTAAACTTGTTTACCACGTGGTATTTTAGATGAACCCAATCTTATAACTTTTGAACCACTGGACCGATTGATACAAAGATACATGCCACGTTTCAGCAGTCTCACTATTGTCTTTCGAAAGTTATCGTGTTTTTTATCTCGTAAATTCGCGGCAAACCCTTGCCGAAATTTACTCTTTTGCTCATAACTTTTGAACCACTGTACTGATTTCGCTGGATTGCAATACCAACCTGACCACATAAATGACCAACATATATGCCAAACTTCAGTAGTCTCTGTAAAGTCTTTCAAAAGTTAGCGTGTTTTCTACGGACAGACAGACGGACGGACATCGCTAGATCGACTTAAAATCGATCAAGGATCATGAATATATATACTTTATGGGGTCCTAGACCAATATTTCGATGTGTTACAAACGGAATGACAAACTTATATATACCCTCTATCACTAGAGTGGAGGGCATAAAAAAATTGCTAAAAAAAAATTGATGAAAAAATTTGATAGAAAAAAAAATGAAAAAAAAAATAAATTATGAAAAAAAAAATTGTATGAAAAAAAAAAAATTAATGAAAAAAAAATTTGATGAAAAAAAGTTTTTTTTGTTGAAAAATAATTATGTTACTTTTTATTCACCAGCTGGTGCAAAATGGTTTTATTCACCACGAGGTGAATTATTATCAAGTTAGTAAAATTTTTGGTTTTAAGAAAATGAAAATGATAATTCTCATTTTCTTTTTCGTTAATTGTTAGCTTATATAGTCAAACTGAGGTGGCGTCCTGCAACTTTTTTAAAATTAGACACCAGCCTAAAAACATTATCATGTTAAAAGTATGTAAAACAGTTTTCGAGATATTGCTAATTTTTAAAATTATCCATTTTAAAAGAAATGGTTTTACTTAAATACCTATGGGTATCCTTGATCGTATAAAGTCCGGATTTCTTGCAAAATTTTGGCATTTTTATTGGGAATTCGAATAAAAAATATCAATAACTTTAACATACACTTTTACAATATTAAAAAAATTGTCGGTTTTGAGGGCTTGCTCCACGAAAAATGAAAATGCCTATACCTCGAGTAGGCGATTTGATATAACTTTTCTGATGCAGATTCGTATTTAAGAGGCCAAAATACTGTAGAAAATTTATTCAAAATGTCTGTGCAAAAACCGTGTAGAGTAGTGTTATTGATCAGTGATCGATTCTAAAACATTCTAGCAATGCCCGTCTGTTGAAATGGTGTTCACGGCCAAAGTATTAAACAGATATGAGTGAAACTGTGGTTCAAAAGTTATGATTGAAGATGTAAGGACACCTCGAAAATTTTGGTACATTCCACATAACCTAAAAATACGAAATGCTTTAATTCGTCTGCTGGTTGACATTTGTGAACAGAATTTAGCATAGAATGGTATAAACAAGTACAAACATATTTTTGTACAAACATTTTTTTTCGCAAAATTTGTTTTCACCAAAAAATTTTTTTGCGGATTTTTTTTTTTTCAAAGAAATTTTTTTTTAAGTTTTTGCAAATAATCTTTTTTTTATATACACTCTAAAAATGCATGTAAACTTACTACTATAAATTGGGTAAATTTTTGTTGAATAGCACGCATTATGTGTTAATATAAACACTAAAAGCGTAAAATAATTTCAAACAAATTAAACACAGCAAATTATTAATATTATCCGTTAATTCAAATATTTTACACACAAATGCGTAAACTAAATTGTCAAACAACTACACACGGTGAGCCTCAGCGATGTTCAGGTTGAACTTTAGTGTCGACGAAAAGTGTAAATGCAGTTCGATTTCTACATGATTAGTTGTCACAAAACTGTTTTCAGCGAAATCGTAGCTGATCGCATTCGCGAGATATCTCGAAATTAGTGATTTTACATTTTAAAAAATGTTGATATTGAAGTTTTTTAAATATTTTCAAAAACTGAGTATACAGTTTTCATTGTACTTATTTTAAGGTCACAAAACAGTAAACATCGAAATCCTATCTTCTTTAGTTCGCGAGAAATCGCGAAATAACTTTTTTGTCAATTTTTGTTTTTCAACTTTTTCTAGGTTTTTTTCAAATGTTGTGGAAAGCTCATATGCACTTTAATGTGTACGTGATCGAAGGTCATAAGGGTGTTGACCTCAAAGTTGTAGGTGAACACTGTCGCAAGATATCGCGGAATTATTTATATATTTTTTATTTTTTTTTTATTTTTCAATTTTGCATGTTCTTTTGAAATGGTGTAAAAACGTGTTTTCTTGGTGGCTACATTTGTATCCCATCTCGGAAAATTCGGTGAATTTTTAATTTGTTTGTAAACTAGTAACTCGTTTTCACATTTAATACCAAAAAATTATTTCTTATAATTCAAAATAATATGACAGTTAATAAATGGTTATGAATTATTTGAAGAAAAAGAGAGTGCATAATAATATTACAATACAAAATAAATGAAAAAAAAATTGAAAAATTTTTCGCGAAAATTAGCGTCAATATATAGATTTCAGCAGTTTTACCACCTTCAGTTACGGGCAATTTAAACTGCATACCATATACTTGTCGTTTCTTAATTTTTTTTTTTTTTGATACCAAAGAAAAAATAAGTAATTTATTATAAAAGCTCGTACAGTAATTTTGCGATTTCTCGGGAAATTGATTGTCTATAATTTTTATGCTTGCAGTTTTGTCACCTCTAATATCCTCGAATTCAAACTGCATACCACATTTTTGTCGTTAATTGAAGTATATGTTTTTACAGACCACAAATAACACAAATTAATGAATAAATAGTAGATAAGCGAGTTTTTTTGCGATATCTCGAAGAATTAAGCAGCTAGAATTTAAATAATAACAGCCTTATGACCTTTGATCAATAGCAAGTCAAACTGCATTTCGTGTTTTTCAACAATGTTAAAGAAACTTCTTTTATTAATCAAAAGAAGAAATACCCCCAAAAAGCTGTTTTTCGCTATTTCTCGCAAAAGTGAGCAGCTATAATTTTTTTGGGGGCAGTTTTAATTTCTTCCAGCATGTTCAAATCAAACTGCTTACCACTTTTTTTTATCATTTCTAAAGAACCGGATTTAAAATATAATAAAAAAAAAATTATATAATTACGCGATATCTCGCGAAATTTAGGACCTACAATTTTGATGTCAACAGCTGTGTGACCTTTGATCAACCACAAGTAAAACTGCATACCATGTTTTTATGAAATTTTAAAAAATCATATATGAAGATAAAAACAAAAATAAAAACAGCAAAAAAGTAATTTCGCGATTTCTCGCGAAATTGAGAAGATATGATTTCGCTGTTAACTGTGTTGTGACATGTAAATAAATACAATTAAAACTGCATACCCAGTTTTTGAAGATATTTAAAAAACTTCATTGTCAAAATTTTAGAAAATACAAAAACACTAATTTCGCGATATCTCGCGAATGCGATCAGCTACGATTTCGCTGTTAACAGTTTTGTGACATTTATTCATGTAGAAATCGAACTGCGCTTACACTTTTCGTCGACACTAAAGTTCAACCTGAACATCGCTGAGGCTCACCGTGTACAAAAAGATAATAAATATAATTCAATTTATATATTCAATCAATTCAACAAGTACTATAGCCTAGCTGAAGTGAGCCAGCTTTGCGTGCAGCGGGTCCTTGGTTCGTTTCCGCTGGCAATAATTTTTTTTTTATTTTTTTAATTTATTTTTTTTTTATTTTTTTTTTTATTATTATTACTTTTTTAACATTGTATTAAAATTATTATAGATTAATAACACTGTGCTTGTCGCAAAAATTAACAAGCTGAACACAAATTAAACACAGAAAATTATAAATGTTTTCCGTTAATTCAAATATTTTACACACAAGTGTGTAAATTAAATTGTCGACCAACATACATGCACACATGTTAAATAACTAAAACGCCAGATAAAAGTATAAGCTTCCGTAGCGTAGTGGTTAGGAAGTCTACTTTTAAATCGGAAGGTGTCGAGTTCGATGCTGGCTTGCGCCAAATGTTTTTTTTTTATTTTTTTTTTATATTTATTCACCTCTTTTTTATTGAAATTAACCACGTATGGTCAATTTATTCAATTTAAACATTCAGAGTAAAATTACCCAATTTATAGTAGGAGTCCAGTTTCCTACTATAAATTGGGTAAATTTCAACAAATTTTGATTAGAGTGTAGTGGAGGGTATCACTACATTCGGCAAAGCTGAATTTAACTTTTTTACTTGTTTAAAGTAAAAAAAACTTACCATCAATTTTTGTTCGAATAATTTTTTTTGCATACTGGGTCATTTAGTAGTCATTGACAGTTTGTATTTAGATTTAAGTGTGTTTTTATGGTAACAAATTATTGAATAGGGGCTAGAATACAAAAAAGTCAATATCTGTCCACATGAAATATTACGTCAAATGAAATACGAAGGTCTTCTTAAAAGAAAAAAAACTTTTATGTTTTATTTAAATAAACAATAAATGAATTATGTTTTATGAAATGAACAAGTAAATACTTATGAGAAAATAAATATTAATATTAAAAACTAACCACATTTCTAAATAAAAAACTAACCACTTTTATATTTTGTTACTCAAACGGTGGGAGGAATTTAAAACAAACAAAAAATG
Organism: Pegoplata infirma; assembly: GCA_963921195.1. Taxonomy (NCBI): domain Eukaryota; kingdom Metazoa; phylum Arthropoda; class Insecta; order Diptera; family Anthomyiidae; genus Pegoplata; species Pegoplata infirma. The sequence continues at coordinate 72,302,982 of OY992539.1, read as the reverse complement.
AATAAGTTGTTGTATTTTTTATCAAAATTTTTTGTTTTGTTCAGATTGAGTCCATGCCAATTACTTCTCAGAAGTAATATTTCGTGTTGTACAATGAAAAATCTGAGAATAAATTAAGTGACAACACAGGCTAAACGGAGATTTTGACAGCATTTCGAAGTTGCCACACTTTTATCATCAACGCTTTGCGATTGTCTCACAAATTAAAATCATCTATTAAAAGCAATCTTTGAATTAATGGAAAATGAGAATAATTATATGTCTCACTACACTTAAAATAATTATTCTGTTAAAAACACTGTAAAATGACTGTAATCTCAATTAGACAGATATTTGACAAAGTAATCTGTCGAAATACAGATTTAAAGAATATACTTTGTATTTTCTTGTTACCGAAAAACAAAATTTTATCTGTAATTTTACTTTTTACTTTGTAATCTCTATTTTACATATAGTATAATAAACAGAGTTTTAACATGATAATGTTTTTAACATGATAATGTTTTTAGGCTGGTGTCTAATTTTAAAAAAGTTGCAGGACGCCACCTCAGTTTGACTATATAAGCTAACAATTAAAGAAAAAGAAAACAAGAATTACTATTTTCATTTTCTTAAAACCAACAATTTTAACAACTTGGGTTTGTAACTTGGATAATAACTCACCTTGTGGTGAATAAACCCGTTTTTCACCAGCTGGTGAATAAAAAGTAACGTAATTATTTTTTTTCATAAATTTTTTTTTTCTTCATCAAACTTTTTTTTTCATAATTTTTTTTTTCATCAAACGTTTTTTTTTATCAATTTTTTTTTCATCAATTTTTTTTCCGTCAAATTTTTTTGCATCAATTTTTTTTTCATCAATTTTTTTTTTTTCATCAAACTTTTTTTTCATCAATTTTTTTTATTTCATAATTTTTTTTTTCATCAAAATTATTTTTTTTCATAATTTTTTTTTATCAAATTTTTTTTCCATCAATTTTTTTCATCAAATTTTTTTTTTCATTAATTTTTTTCATCATTTTTTTTTTCATCAATTTTTTTTTTGTTTTTGATCAATTTTTTTTTCCATCAACCTTTTTTTAATCAATTTTTTTTTCCATCATTTTTTTTATCAAATTTTTTTTTTCATAAATTTTTTTTTATCAAATTTTTTTTCATAATTTTTTTTTTTTCATCAAATTTTTTTTTTCATCAATTTTTTTTTTTCATCAAACTTTTTTTTTTATTTTTTTTTTTTTTCTCATATTTTTTTTTTTATCAAACTTTTTTTTTTCATCAAAATATTTTTTAAAAATTTTTTTTTTATCATATTTTTTTCAACAATTTTTTTTCATCAAATTTTTTATTATAAATTTTTTTCTCCCAAAAACATTTTTTTTTTTTACATCAAAAAATGTTTCTTTTCATCAAAAAAATTTATCAAAAACTTTTTTTTATCAAATTTTTTTTGTTTTGACCAAAAATTTTGGGTTCATAATATTTTTGTTACATAATTTTGTTTTTCGTGAAAAAAAAATATTTTTTTTTTACCAAAACTACTTTTTCACCAAGTCTAAGCATTTCGCATAAAAATGTTCCATTGGTGTTATATTCTTTGGTGCCGAATTTTTTATACTCTCCAAAATGTAAAAACACTTTTTTGCACTTATTTTTGCACTCACTTACGAAATGTACAGCTCTTTTGGTTTTTTAATGGGGCCCTCGACTGATATTACAATTTGTTTTGCATGGAATAGCAAAGTAGCTATAGGGTAAATTCATCTATAACCATCCAATAAAATGAGCATTTTGGACATGACCCCTCTCAAACTTGATGAAACTTGTTATACATATTTTATTCATGTAGGAAAAGAAAAACTCCAATTTTTGGGCCGCTGCACAGTGGTCAATTTCGCGAGATACCGGTCAAAACTCTATAACTTTTGACCGGATTGGTATTTTTTTACGCAATTTGTTTCGTTCAATAGGAGGGACTTTAAGCTTCAATTTGCGTGTTCAAACGTAAAAATCGACTGATAGGAACGTAAGTAATGTGGAGTTAAAAATGCATTTTAATTTTTTGTTGAGTTTCCATGTAAAAGTTGAATATTTTGACATTTTAAATAGGTATTTTTTTATAATTTCTTATTTTCTTCAATCGTATTTTACAACCAATACTTATTTATTATTCCTAAATTTATTTTGGTCAGAAAATGCCAACATTTGGCCCCTGACATTTATTTAGTCTCAATATTCACAGGGGCCAAAGGTTGGTTTTTTTTGGAATAAAGCTAATTCTTGTGAGGATTAAACTGAAAAATAACACTGAAATTCCCAACAATATCAATACCATTTGGATATATTACAATATATACAGAACACAACATCGATAAAATTTTAAGTAAACTTTTACTATTGATTTAAAGTGCACATTAGGGTGCACCAAAAAAACGAAGTTGTTAGATATTGACCGGGCCCCCCTCTAGAAATGTGCATTTGGGGGTAAAAACATGTCTCACAAAATTTTAGGAAAATCGGATGTGGGTAAGACCTGCCGCATCGGCCCTGAAATTTGAAAATCGAATTACAAGGGGAAAATATGACTTTTTATCCATTTTCTCAATTTTTTCGATAATTTGAGTTAAGTTTGAATTCAAATGGTCACAGAATTGAGATTTGGAGTAAAATGTCTATCGAATAAGGTATAAAAAACTAAAATCGGTTGAAAATCAGCCAAGTTATTACAACTTCCCCAGGCAACTAACGTGTGTCAGACCATTTAATCAAGGGATTCGAGCCCCATTTTGTAAATTTATTGAAATTATCTACTGTAACAACATTTTTTTATTCTTCAAGTCTCAATGTACTAAGAAGATAAATATTTTTCATATTGCGTTTTGCTAACTTGTTTTAAATAAATGCTAAAGTGGTCTGAATTTTTCAACACTATTTTCAAATCTCCAATTTTAAATTTTTTTTTTTTTTTGTTAAAGAAATTTTTAAAAATCGACTATTGGAGTTTAAGGATTTGTTTAGCACATATAAAGGAATAAAAATGCCGCAGAGTTTTGTACTCTTGCCCAAAATATTAAATCATGATAATGTTTTATTTAACAAAAACTTTTTACGAATAACCCTCACACATTTGCAAAAAAAAATATGTAAGGGTTAAAAAAATATTCAGAAAAAAACTCCAAGAAATTTCTCAAATTTATTCAATATTCACAAAAAATTTGGAAAACTAAGAACAAATCAAGAAAATGGAAAAAATAAGTCAGAAAAATGCAGATATATTCAGAAAAAATTACAAAATTCAGAAAGAAAAAAAATAAATAAAAAAATTTAGAAAAAACTGAAAAACTTTATAATTAAATAAAAAAGTATAAAGAATTAATGCAAACAAAATTTGCCCTAACAAAAATAAATGTACAAGCTAAAGAAAACTAAATAAAAAAAAAGTTGAAAGATCAAGGATTCGATCACCGGACCTTCTGTTTTCCAGTCTGAAAACCTAGGCCACCGTAGCTTATTTAAATAATGATTTACATTTTGTTATGTTTCCCTTTTCGATTTTCAAATATACTGGTTAATGTTGCCATGTGGTAATATTTTATCGAAAAAAAAATTTGCGATGATGTTAACAAATCTAATTGGAAATGCGATATTTGGTATGGCAATACTGCGTTAATCGAGTGACACCTAGCGCCGATAGTTTGTGTCTATGCTCTGTCACAATGCTCTGCGAAAAGCTGTGTGTGTGTTTGTAGAAAACAAATATTTTGTTTATTTACAAAAATGAAGCGTTATAAAACCAAGCGTTAGTTGGCGAGATTTTTCTTCTTTGGTGGCGCTGATAGCTAAGGCGTCGACAATTACCACTTCAGCCGGTAGGTCTTGGGTTCGAGCCCCGGTCATGGCAGCATGATATTTTTTTTTTAATGTTTTTTTATTATTTTTTTATTTTTTTAATAAATTTATTCAACTATTTTAATTATTGTAACATTATTTTAATTATTTAAAAAATTAAAAGGTATATTGATGGCATTTTCTTCTATGAATGACATTCGTTAATTCTATGAATTTTTTCTATGAATTTAATAAAATCTTTTAGTAAAATTCTATGAAATATTTCAGAATACTAATGAATATTCATTCAGCCAATGAATTGTTTCATAGATTCTATGAATTTTGTTTTATGAAATTTGTTCATAGATATAATGAACAATAATTCTTTCAGTGTGAACAGATGGACTAAACCACCAATAAAGTGATTCTGAGTTGATCGTCATACTTGAAGGTTGGACCAATAGAACCAATATTTCGGGTAGCAACAATCATCAGTTATGTAGGGTTTAATTTATAATAATTTTTAAATAATTTATTTAATTATTATAATTTAATTATTCACAAAATTAATTGTTTTTTTTTTTTTTTAAATAAAGATAAAATTCAAAGAACCGATTTGGACACAAATTAATTCATTTCTTAAAATTTTTATAATAACGCGTTGAATGGTGAATTCAATTTTCGAAGGTCTAGTTAATGCTAAGTCATCTAAGTACGACACCCTTATATATTCAAAAGTTATACCCCAGCCTAAAAACATTACCATATTAAAAAAAAATAAAAATTGACAAATCACGGATTCGATCACCCACCTTCTGTTTTCCAGTCTGGCTCACTTCAGCAAGGCCACTGTAGCTTTTTTCAAATATACTGGCTAGTTTTGCGATGTGGTAATATTTTATTGGAAAAAATCTAATTGGAAATGCGATATTTGGTATGGCAATACTGCGTTAATAGAGTAACGGCGCTAGGTGTCGCTACAAGAACTATTTTTTTTATTTTATTTATTAATTTTAAATTATTGTCGAAGTTTAAGGTTGTAATAAAATGAAAAATGTAATTCTCATTTTCTTTTTTGTTGAATCGTTAGCTTATATAGTCAAACTGAGGTGGCGTCCTGCAACTTTTTTAAAATTAGACCCCAGCCTAAAAACATTATCATGTTAAAAACCCCAAAAATTGTAGGATTTGCTGTTTTCATTTGGCTATTACAGTCATGTAATTTCGGCGGATTTCGGGAAAGTAGTGATTTTTGGCACTTTTTTTAGCTTTTATTTATTTTTTTGTTTTTTTTACAAACTTCATATGTTTTGGACCGAATTATATCAACACGAGATAGAATACTTCAATTCGCAAATTTAGGGCAAAATTGAGAAATTAAAAATTGCCCCAACTAAAGGTCAAAGGTCAAATTTCAGAAGATTTTGAATTTTTAAACATAACCAGATTTTCTGAGTAGAAATATATGAAACTACTTGATGTCATTATAAAAGGTCTTAACATATGTACTTTTATTTAAATTCAGCATATTAACCCTTTGGTGCTGGTGGGGCCTATTCGACCCTTTGAACAAAATACACTTACATTATCTCCATTAAATGAAAAAAATTATAGGCCCCAACAGCACTTAAGGGTTAAATTTCTAAATTTTAATTATTTGCCATATAGTTTAGACCAATTAAAATAACATCAAGTAGATTCAGCAAAATCCGCCTAGCAAATCTGTTAATGTTTAAAAATTCAAAATTTTTAAAATTTGACCTTTGACCCTTAACAGGGGCAATTTTTTATATTTCAATTTCGCCCTAATTTTGCGAATTGAAGTATTCTGTCTCGTGTTGATATAATTCGGTCCAAAACATATGAAGTTTGTAAAAAAAAAACAAAAAAAAAATTAAAAGCTAAAAAAGTGCCAAAAATCACTACTTTCCCGAAATCCGCCGAAATTACATCACTGTAATAGCCAAATGAAAACAGCAAATCCTACAATTTTTGGGGTTTTTATTCCTTTATATGTGCTTAACAAATCCTTAAACTCCAATAGTCGATTTTTTAAAATTTCTTTAACAAAAAAAATAAAAATTTAAAATTGGAGATTTGAAAATAGTGTTGAAAAATTCAGACCACTTTAGAATTTATTTAAAACAAGTTAGCAAAACGCAATATGAAAAATATTTATCTTCTTAATACATTGAGACTTGAAGAATAAAAAAATGTTGTTACAGTAGATAATTTCAATAAATTTCAAAAATGGGGCTCGAATCCCTTGATTAAATGGTCTGACACACGTCAGTTGCCTGGGGAAGTTGTAATAACTTGGCTGATTTTCAACCGATTTTAGTTTTTAATACCTTATTCGATAGACATTTTACTCCAAATCACAATTCTGTGACCATTTGAATTCAAACTTAACTCAAAATATCGAAAAAATTGAGAAAATGGATAAAAAGTCATATTTTTCCCTTGTAATTTGATTTCCAAACTTCAGGGCCGATGCGGCAGGTCTTACCCATATCCGATTTTCCTAAAATTTTGTGAGACATGTTTTTACCCCCAAATGCACATTTCTAGAGGGGGGCCCGGTCAATATCTAACAACTTCGTTTTTTTGGTGCACCCTAGTGCACATATATTTTATTTAAATGTATTAATAAAAATTTATACTAAAATTGGAAACAAATTATAATCTTTAAACTAGTATTAATTAAACAATATTAGTAAAAATTTCTTCCAAATAGCTTTGATTTTCATTTTGCAGTAGTTGTTTAGCTTCTTCATCTAACTCTAATGAGGTTGATTTACATTTTTGTCGAATACTGGACATATATGGGTCTGATGTGCACAACAAAATATTAATAAGATCTTCATTAGTACAATATCTGGAAATTTTTCTTGTATTGTGCTCGCGAAAGAATCTGTAGTCTTTGTTCCTATTTTCTTGCGCTTCTTCTGAGAGATCTCCAATTGGAAGCATATTGTGCTGAATTATTTGTTCCCCATGGAACAAAATTTTGTGATTTGTGGTTGGCATATGTCTCCAAGAATATTTTTGGTTATAAAGGGTTGCTGTCTCATTAGCATACTGACCAAATTTTTTTGCATCTATCTTTTTGCTACATGCTATAACTTCTAATATGATTTGGAATCGTCGTATTAAATCATAATCTACTCCAGTTATAGAAGCTGCAGTTTCTGGATCGGAAAAAAATCTCCTTGCTGTGTTTCCATCATTAGAATTTCCTTCTCCTTGCTTTGGCTGGTCAATTATAAGGCCTATCTCACGGTATTTTTCTTGAATATCTTTTTTTTTTGCTTTCTTTTTCCAAATTTTCTTTGTTGTTTCTCACTGTTTCGCCTAACGTGCCAAATTCCAAATCGTATCCCAATTTAAGAATATGCTCCATAAAACGAATTCTAGCATGAAGAGGTCACATTCCAAATTCATATGCTTCATTAAAACTATCGTCTTGTGTTGGTGGTTGGCTCAATTGACTTGATGTTTTTTTGAATATACTGCAGCTTGACGAAGACTTTGTTTCGGTTAAAGCTTGTGCAACTTTTCCATCGATCATTGTAAGTGACATTTTAAAGTTAACTTCGATGCATTGGTCATTAAATTCAAATATCACTGGTTGAAGTTATTTAATTTCATCTCTTATTTTGCCAACTTCTTCAGTTATGACATCTTTAGTTTCTTTTTTGTAAGCAATCTTTATTGGTCTACAAAATTTTGTTGATGAGGGAATTTCATTCTTCCATACACTTATCTCTGCAGCTCTACTAGTTTACGGCTCTGAACCAATATAAGTTTTTGTTAAACGTAATGGAACGAAAGAAATCATGAATAAATTGGCATCTGATGAATTTTCCGCATTACATTGTTTGTATTGTTTCTGGCCAGAGGACCCATCACATCCCCATTTAGAAATTAAAGTCATGCTGCAATTTTTAAACTTCTTTAAATAGTCAGCATCAAATGTCTTTAATAATCATTCTGCAGTGTGTTCAAGAAGATCCTGCAATTTTATTTCTGCTAAACTTGAAGTTACACTAATAGCAGTTGGTGAAGGTAAGCAATATTTTTTGGCAGAAACTATATCTCGATATGATGGAAAAATTCCACAATTTTTTTCATTGGTTCGCTTCCGCAATTCTGTATATTGGTTTTTAGTAATTTTCAAATCCAAAAATAGTGCAAATGCTTCTTCTGGAGTAAATTTATTTTCTTCAGTTGGTGTCGGCATACTTTCTAAAATCCTTTTTGTGCGTCTGGGGCTTGCTTCCACTATTTTTTCAATGATAGCAATTTTACTCTTTTTAGTTTAAGATGGTTGAATTTGATGCAGAAATGAATCCTTTATGATGCTACAATAAGGGTGGGATAGTGTCGTGTGAGATTTTAAGCAGCAATATTTGGAAGCGCTAGAACCGCTCATTTTGTGAGGTTGGTAAAAAAAGTGTATGAGCCAAAAAATGGGGGAGGTCGGATAGGATCTAGGGGTCGCTCATCGGGGTCAAAGTTGGGAGTAGAGGGGAAAAAATCCACAAAAAGCCCCAAAACTCTCCTGGTTTTGCTCCTAGAGGGGTCAAATGTGAGACCGGCCCCCATTATTTTTTCCCCCTGAACACTTTTGGCAAACATACCTAAGCCCTATCTCCAATCCCTAAGGGGGTCCCATACAAAGGTTCAATTTGTAAAAAATCTTTCTTCTACCGCTCTAGTTGTCCTAAAAGTCACCCTAGAGGTATCAAATGTATGACCGACCCCCACTATTTTTTCAACCCCAACATTTTCTTAGAACATACCTACCCCCTATCTTCAATCCTTAGGGTGGTCCCCATACATTTTTTTTTATTTTTTCTTAAATTGTCATATTAAATCAGCTCCTACCGGTCCAATGGTGCCTCCTAGAGGGGTCATTATCAAGACCAACCCCCATTAATTTTTAGCCCCCAACACTTCTTCTGAACATACCAATTCCATATCTCCAATTCCTAAGGGGTCTCCCACACAAAACGACATTTTTGTAAATCTTGCTCCCACCGCTCTAACTATCGCAGGGGTGACCCTAGAGAAGTTAAATGTGTGACCGACCCCCAATATTTTTTCAGCCCCAACATTTTCCCCAAACAAACCTACCCTCTATTTTTAAGCGTTAAGGGTGTCCCCACACAATTTTTTTTTTTTTTAATTTTTGTTTTTTTAATTTGCGCCTACCGCTCCCACTTTGCCTTTTAGGGACGGGAAATGCAGACTGACCCCCATTAATTTTTGCACCCTACATTTTTTCTGAACATACCTACGCCGTATTTCCACTTTGTAGGGGTGCTCCCCTGGGGAAAACTAAGTGTTTGAAACCAAATTCGCAAAACGTCTGGACCAGGAGTGCTAATGTTTGTGCGTTTTAAAGAGCACTGTGAAAATATAAAAGACAAACCGTACAGTCTTGGCATATAAGATGAGGAAGTGGCAGGCAACATACCAGCTCAAGTCCAAACTGACATCAATTTGTTTTGTCGGGCTCAAATAAAAGAAAAGCAACCCAGAGACGACTACAAGGAGTTTCTTGAAATTGTTTTATTATACCTTGGCGAAAATATTCCTAATAAGCATTTAAGCCCACGAGGACCCATCAGTCATGCTCGATAGATGGCAAAATACATATATTGCCTAAAAATGTTTTTGTTCCGAAAATATATTGGTTTGGCCAAAAAAGAATTAAATGCACTTCTTGATGTGACCGTTTTCATCATAACAATTTACGTAACAGCTTGGTTTAGCGCTACCAAAGCAATAGAAGCTCCAAATAATGATTTGAATTTTTTGAAAGCGATTGCCAATTATGCTTCAATTGATAAGATTCTGTCGCAACGATTGGTCAAGAGATTCTGTGGACATTTCTGGTATCTCAGTGGCGAAGCTGTTGCTCTCGCACTATTTGATCCGAATATCTCTTGTGAAATAAAACGAAAAATGTCGTATTCAATTCTTATATTTGAAGAAGAGAAAGAGGAATTGGAGGAAGAGTTATCTGACGATGAGATGGACGAATCGTCTAACGAAGACCGCGAGGAAGAAGAAGACGATGATATCGGGGAAGAAGATGCCTCAGAGGATAGCGGCGACAGTTGCAACAAGGATTGTAATCCTCCAGTACATGTAGTTGCATTCGAAGGTTGGAAAAGAATTAACATGACATCGAAACAAGTGAATCAAGAACTCATGAAAACTGATTTAAGCCACTACGTCACACCTGAGACTCCGAAATTTTTTGCACGCTTCGGAATAACAACAAATTTCATTGCTTCCGATCCAAATACTTGGGAAAATCGTCAGGACTACCAGCGAGCGCTGCAAATATTACGTAAATTACATGTTGTCAACCACGCTGCCGAAAGAGGCGTAAAATTAATTAAAATGTTGTGCCGTAACGAGGAGAAAAAATAGTTTTGCTTCAGGTCGTGGCCGAAAATCAGAAACAATATCCATCACATGATAAAAATAAATTAATTTGATTTATAGTTATATTATTTATAATTTTTTATTATTTTCAAGTTAAAAAAAATATTTTTTTACGCTTAACAAAAGTTACTATTAAATTACAAATTAAAGTCCTCGGATTTTTCGATAAAATAAATAAAAAAATTGTGGGGTAACACCTTGAAGATAGAGGGTAGGTATGTTTGAAGAAAATGTTTTGGCTAAATAAATATATGGGCAGGTCATACATTTGACTTCTCTACATACATTACTAATTAAGTTTTCCCCAGGGGAGCACCCCTACAAAATGGAAATACGGCGTAGGTATGTTCAGAAAAAATGTAGGCGGCAAAAATTAATGGGGGTCACTCTGCATTTACCGTTCCTAAAAGGCAGAATGGGAGCGGTAGGCGCAGATTTAAAAAAAAAAAAAAATAAAAAATAAAAAAAATGTGTGGGGACACCCTTAAGGCTTTAAAATAGAGGGTAGGTTTGTTTCGGGAAAATGTTGGGGCTGAAAAAATATTGGGGGTCGGTCACACATTTTACTTCTCTAGGGTCACCCCTGCGATAGTTAGAGCGGTGAGAGCAAGTTTTACAAAAATGTCATTTTGTGTGGGAGACCCCTTAGGAATTGGAGATATGGAATTGGTATGTTCAGAGGAAGTGTTGGGGGCTTAAAATTAATGGGGGTTGGTCTTGATAATGACCCCTCTAGGAGGCACCATTGGACCGGTAGGAGCTGATTTAATATGACAATTTAGGAAAAAATAAAAAAATATGTATGGGGACCACCCTAAGGATTGAAGATAGGGGGTAGGTATGTTCTAAGAAAATGTTGGGGTTGAAAAAATATTGGGGGTCGGTGATACATTTGATTCCTCTAGGGTGACTTCTAGGACAGCTAGAGCGGTAGGAGCAAGATTTTTTAAAAATTGAACCTTTGTATGGGACCCCCCTTAGGGATTGGAGATAGGGCTTAGGTATGTATGGCAAAAGTGTTCAGGGGGAAAAAAAATGGGGGCCGGTCTCACATTTAACCCCTCTAGGAGCAAAACCAGGGGAGTTTTGGGCCTTTTTGTGGATTTTTTCCCCTCTACGCCCAACTTTGACCCCGATGAGCGACCCCTAGATCCTATCCGATCTGCCCCATTTTTTGGCCCATGCATTTTTTTTACGAACCTCACAAAATAAGCGGTTCTAGCGTGTCGAAATCGAAAACACGTGCACTATCCCACCCCTATGCTACAAGAAACTTCTTCATTGACATGTTTAAGCTTGCGTCTTCGTGATCTTTCACTACAATTATCAATTGGCTTTGCTGGTCGACCACCTTTTCCAGTTTCCGTGGTAGTTACTGATGGCTTTTTAAAAATAAGTTTATTTCTTGGTTGCGTGAGTAAAACAATTTCTTGTTTCTGGAACATTGATTGTACCGTTTTCTTAAAGTATTTAAAAAGTTTTTTATTTTTAAGTTATGAATTTTAATTTCTTGTTTGTCGCATATTTTGAAGAATGGATTATTCATTATATGTAAAATAATGTCGTTTTCATCTTTCCGTTCAAAATATATATCAGATAGAACACTATAACTGAATTTAGCCATTGTTTAAACAATAATGAAGAAAAAAATGAATGCATGGATTAATATACTAAGTATTGCTCGAAGTTTCAACATGATCTTTTTTACCTCTTTGAAACATAATATAACAGGTACTTGGTTTTACCAGTTTTTTCCATTGGTTTTAAATTTATTTGCAATTTTCAGGTATTTAAGTTATGTAATATTAGATGACAATAAAATCATTTTTTACCTTTTCCACATGAATTGCCAGATACCACATAATTTGAGAGTTCTATTGTCATTTTTGTCAAAATTTTGATACACCCTTCTATGTGGACTAGGTCCAAATATGGGCCAACTTCTCCTAATTTCAACAGAATTAATTTTTTGGGTCAATAAGAACTCTTGTACAAAATTTCATCAAAATATATGCATAATAGCCACTTTCACATACAAATAACTTCTCAAAAAATATGACGTGCATTTGTACCGAATATCTTACCTTGGGTCAGAAAAATTGCTGTAGCTCAAAAAGTGCAGTTCCGATGCATGGACATGTACATTAGGGCGTTTCATCAAAAACTTTTTTTTGGATTTTTGCAACTCTTGAAGCGGAATATGAATTCTTATGGCCTAAAAGATTTTTGAGATTTTTTTCAGATTTTTGGAATGTCGGGATCAACTCGCTCAAATCGATTTTATCAAAAAATTGAGGTTATGAAACATAATTTTTTTTATTTTTTGTTCTCTGGTGCCTTTTTTTAACAAAACCGGATATAATACTTCTTAATGTTGCTAGCCTCCTAAAAAAAAATATTCGCAGTCAAAATTATAAGTTCAAGGGTCACTAAGATGACCTTAAAAGTAAAAATTCAGAATGTCCCGTGTTTTAACCTCAATAATTCGAGAAATAAGCTATGTATGAACGTCATGTTGAATCCGTTAGATAGGTCTTTAAAACACCTTTCATTTAAAACCAATCTGACTATTGTCACTTTTGTAGAAATGTTAAAAAAAATAAAAAACTGGGAAAAACTCATTTTCTCCCCCATTTTATCGAAAATTGAACTGGTGCATTAGGTAGTTTTTGTTTGTAAAGTTAAAATAATAACTTTTAAAGGCTTTTTATAGATTGTAGTTAGTGTTTCCAAGCCGGTTAACAAAAAAACCGGTTTTTTGTCAAAAAAACCGGTTTGACAAAAACCCGGGTTTCCAGTTTGGAAACACTAATTGCAATCAAAAAAACTTCTTTTAAGTTTATTATTTCAATTTTACAAAAAAACTACTAATGGATTCCCTTCGATTTTCTGTAAAATGGGGGAAAAAATGAGTTTATCTTAGTTTTTTAATATTTCTACTAAAGTGACAAATGTCATTTTGGTTTTAAATTAAAGGTATTAAAAAGACCTATCTAACGGATTCATCATTACGTTCATATATTGCATATTTCTCAAATTATTAGGGTTGGAACACGGGAAATTCTGAATTTTTACTTTAAAGGTCATCTTAGTGACCCTTGAAGTTATTATTTTGACCGCGAATATTTTTTTTAGGAGGCTAGCAACATTAAGAAGTATTATATCCAGTTTTGTTAAAAAAAGGCACCAGAGAACAAAAAATAAAAAAAAATATGTTTCATAACCTCAATTTTTTGATAAAATCGATTTGAGCGAGTTGATCCCGACATTCCAAAAATCTGAAAAAAATCTCAAAAATCTTTTAGGCCATAAGAATTCATATTCCGCTTCAAGAGTTGCAAAAATCCAAAAAAAAGTTTTTGATGAAACGCCCTAATGTACATATAGGAATGTAGGGGAGAGTTAGGAATACAAAATAGTAAATTTGTGTTTTGACTCAGCTTGACTCACAGGAGTTGTGCTCTATGAAGTAAGAAATTTCCGAGAAATTTGACCTTTTGTAAAAAAAATATTTAAATTGTTCTGAAAACAGTAGAGCTTAAATTTTTTTACCAATAATAGGAAATAAGTTAAGTTACAACACAAAATTTATTTCGTCCAAAAATCTTGAAAAACAAAAAAGTTATGATCATTTAAACTTTAAAAATTAACTAAAAATATCATAAATTTACTAAATTCTGAAAAAGCCCATTTTGGACCACCCTGTTCTCAGTGAAAAAGTTGAAATAGAGTTCTAATTTTTTGGCTCCCGAGGTTTACTACACTCAAAAAAAAAAGTTTGTAAAATGACATAAAATCCCCGTGATTTTACGGGGCAGGTTTTGTAAAATATGTACCAGCAAGAATCCCCGTAATGTTACGGGGATAATTTGTAAATTGATTTAACAAAAGAAAATGTAAATTTACAATTTTTTTTTGTAAAATATTAACTTCGAGGTGAACATTTTTTTTGTAAATTTACAAAAAAATTGGTAAATTTACAAAACAAAATTGTGAATTTACAGAAAAAGGTTGTTATTTTACAAGCAAAAATAGAAAATGAAAAAAAAAATTGTAGATTAACAAATTATTTGGTTAAACTACTGTGTTTTATGGCAAATAACTTGTATATTTACAATAAAAAGTGGTAAATTTACAATTTTTATTGTATATATACCATTTTTTTGCCATAAAAACAGTATTTTAACCATAAAATTTGTAAATTTACAATATTGTTTTTGTATTATCTTTTCATTTTTGTAAAATTACAACCTTTTTCGTAAGTCTACTATTTTGCTTTTTAAATTTTCATATTTGTTTTGTAAATTTACAAAAAATTTGGTTTATTTACATATTTGTTTTGTAAATTTAAAGGTTTTTTCCATTGGTGCATCTTATTTTTCCTTCTTCGGCAGCTGGAGTAGCACTTCAACAACCTGAAAAGATATTTTTTCACTTGAACACTTTTAAAAAACTTTTTAATGTATAACACTGCACTTTTTTATTTTTTTTTTCGACATTTCGTTTTTCTTAAGTAGAGCATATGAGAATTGCGAAGGAGGCTACACAAGAAATTTCTTATATTTTCAGGAAAAATTAGTCAAAAATAACAATTTTTGTTTTTAATTTTTAATTATTTTGAAAAGTATTTTTAAAAAATCGGAAAAAAAATTTGGATATTGTAGATTGGATGTTTAAGTACCAGTTAAAATAAGAAAAACATGATTTTTCATAATTGGCAGCTTTCTATTGACATTTTAGGTACCAAATTTAAAAAAAAAAATACCAAAAAAATATGGTAAAATCACCAAAAAAAATGGTAAAAATACAAAAACCAACTAGAACAATTGTATAGTAGAAACATAAAAATTGTGGTATTTTACTTAACGCAAATTACCAAAAAATGGTGTAAAAATTCAATTTTTTTGCTAAAGCTTACAATTATTCGAAAAATGTTTGTGTCCGGAACTTAAAAAATTTCCAAATTTTTTTTTTTTTATGAAATTTTTTATTTATAAAAAATTATTTTTAACTAAATTTTTTACTCCAAAACGCAAAAAAAAAAATCTGAACTTAGAAAATTTTTGCGTGTCCTATTGTTGAATAATTCATTTTTTTTGTAAAACAACATTCATTCTAGTAATAAAATAAGTTTTGTAAAATTACATTTGAATTTTTTACTTTTCAATACATACATTTCAAACTGAAAACCTTGTAAACGATCTTAAAAAAAAAATGTTTGTAATAAAACATTTTTTTGGTAAAAAGACTAAATAACATCAAGTAAAATTTTGTTGTACAATTACAGTTTTCTTGTGTAAAAAAACTAAACACCTTGTAATATTTTTTTAATTTGTAAAATAATTCACTTTTTTGTAAATTTACCTAAAAAATTTGTAAAATAAATATACCAACATATAATAGTAAAATTACAAAGCAAACTGTAGTTTCCGTTTTATTAAATATCCCAGCAAAAAAAATTCGAAGTAGTTCAAAAGGAAGTAGACTTAAACTACATAAAAAGTAGCAATTAGTGAATATTTTTTGTTGCAAAAAAAGTAGTTTAAAATAACATCCAAATATGTCAATAAGAAGGAAAATAATATGGATTCCACTACTTTAGAACACTATAGTCGGAATGAGTTTTTTTTTAATCATTTTTAAACGTAATGAAAAGAACATATTAATTTAAATTTATTTAATAGAGTTTTAGTCTAAACTATAGTTTTATATATAATTGAAAGGCGAAAAGTTAATATTTGATAGGTTACAATTCCAGGAATAAAAACATTTTTTTATTTTTAATTTGTTTAATCTTAAATTTGGTGTAAACTGATTTTGTTTTTATAATTTTTAACTACAGTATAGGGGGTACACTCACTTTGTCATTCCCCATAAAGACAATCGTTGCCTAAAAGGCAAAACAAAGTGACAACACTTTTTTTAAAATCAAGTTATTGATTGTGATGCATTGTCCCCCTATAAAATTATCAAAATATGATTTGCTAGTTGTGATACAATTCATTAACTCCAAAAATTCAGACCTATCCGATGAAAAATGACGGACTTATGAACAAAATTCAAAAAATGTTTCACAACGTTTTTCGCTGCTACTTTAAAAAAGCAAAATGTGTTGGATTTTTGGTGACGATATATTATATTGATCAGTGATCGATTCCGAGAAGTTCTATGAACATCCCTTCGTCTGTCTGTATGTAACACGATGCAGTCCAAAATAAAACAGCTATCCACCTGACGTTTGGTACAAATATTTTTTATAGTCCTAGGTAGGTTAAAATCGGACCGGAGGGGAAAAGTTTCACCTTGGAGAAGCGAACCAACCTCTAAAACGCAATTTTTTAGCGATCATTGTTTTTTTGTCAAGCAAATGAAACAATTTTATGTCGGATGAAGTATAAAGTCCTAAACTTGGACCCAATTTTTTGAGGTACGAACACTTTTGTGGGCGTAAATATGTAAAATAGGGTTTCAACTTTTTTATGTCAAAAAAAAGCTCATCCAACCACGCGATGGTCAATGTTGTACAGATAATACAAATCTTTTCTTTAGTTCATTTTGATGAAAAAAGTTCACGCACCAAATGCAATTTCTAAAACTTCCCCAGGAATATTTTTTATTTTTTTACTTTTATATTATACCCTCAAATGATAATTATTTAAAAAATACACTACTGAACATTTTGAAAAAATATTGATGCGACTGGGCCGCGACCTTACACAGTTAATTGCAATTTCCATCACATCAAGTTTTTGGGAAAATTGATGTCAAAGTTAAAAAAAAATCGCCGTTTTGTTAATTTTTGCCAAATCATAGCAGATGAACCCGATATGATAGCGACTTAAAAATAAGTAAAGCTTAAACATTGCTCTTAAGGATTCTGAACTCTTTTGGTCAGTCGCCTTAGCCCCTAAGGCACCAATTGTCTCTCGATGATGTCTTGTTCCCAAAAAAAACGATTTTTGCCGCTACAAATCATATGAAAAAATCCTTAAGGCTTATAAACATGATTACAATTATTCTCCTGGTCACAAATCCGGTCTCCATACTTTTTAAGGGTAAAGCTCAAACATTGCTCTTAAAGACGTATAACTCAATTCATCAGTCGCTTTAACCTTTGGAGCACCAATTCTCTTTTAATAAAGTGTTTTCCCCCAAAAACTTTTTTTGATATGACAGCATTGAAATACAATTGGTGCCCAAAAAGTTAAGGCGACTGACCAAATGAGTTCTGCATCTTAAAGAGGAAAGTTTTAGCTTAACCATCGACTTAGTTTGAAGTCGCCATCACATCGAGTTCATCCGCTACGAGTTTCCAAAAATGACCAAAACGGCGATTTTTTTGAACTTTGACCACAATTTTCTCAAAAACCAGATGTGATGAAAAAGTGTGGAGACCGGATTTTTGACCAGCAGAACTAATGTAATCAAGTGTATAAGGTCGCGTCCCAGTCGCATTTTCGATGTTTAGTAATGTTATTAGAACATTGGCATCGTCAGAATCGCTTACTAAATCTACTTCCTAATGAATTCTAAAAATACGCTTTTTAAGTAGTGCAAAAATGCTCTTAAATAGTGATCTTAAAGATGTAATTAAACTTTACATACAAAATCTTAAACTATGACAACAGAATGAGTACTACTTTATATGTACTTAAAAAATGTAAAAAAAAATACTTATTTTGCGCGACACCGCCATGTTAAATTCACTAGAGTTTCAGCAAAGTTAGAACTACTTTAGCAGCAGTTGAACTACTTTTTATTAACATTTTAGTATGTTCTTTTTTTGCTGGGTATACAACAATTTTTGTAAAAAGACAAAAATATTAGTAAATGAGAATTACAAGACCTTTTACTTGTAAATTTACAAACTTTTTATTTTGAGTGTACTGTCTACTTTCGTATGAGTCTAATAACTTTAAAATCGGAGAACAAAAACCAAAAGGAGTTTTGGCCGCTATCTCAAAATATTGACCACAGTGCGCTGGACCAAATAGTTTCGGAGATAACAGGGTTTGAAAAATGAAAAAATCACAAATATCTTACTGAAGTGGTCATACGTTTTTTACCATATCTCTGTCAATCTTAATGATACAAATCTCAGTGATATCTCATTTTAAAGGTAATGGGGTCCACATTAAAATAAAATTTAGCAAGAATTTTTTTGTTGATGCTTAAATGTCATATATAGGAAATCCGTGGCTTAAGATGAAATATCTCAAAAAAGGGTATTTTTAAATCTTTTGAAAAAATATGTGTTAATCCTTTATCCCTTCTTTATACGTATGTTCAAACCGTAGAGTGGTATCTCAACTGTTTCTCGAGTTATGCAAAAAATTGTTACGCCGCATTAGAAAAAATTTGTTATTTTCATGGTCAAATTTACAAAAATTTTTAAAGTTGACAAGTTAGTGATGCTCTTCTTCGATTCTAATAGGTTTTGGGACGTAGATTACGAATATGATCTCAAAGTTGCGAAATTAGCACTTGTTCTAGTGTTATTTGCAAAAAAAAATGCATTTTTTAAAGTTGATGCATTTGTCATGCCACACTTTGTTTCTAATAGAAACAATAGATTTTGGGGTGAGGATAACGAATATGATCTCAAAATTTCAAAATATGCAATTTTTATGGAGTTTTTTGCGAAAAATTCGTACTTTTTTAAATTTGCTACGTGATGCCGTACTTTGTTTCTAATAGATTTTGGGACGAAGATCAGGAATACGATGTCGAAATTTTAAAATGAACTCTGGTTCTTGAGTTTTTTGCAAAAAAATTGCAATTTTTTTTTTTGGCAAATATTTAAAAAAAAACAGTTCATATTGCAATTTTAATACCATATTCGTCTTCTGCATCAAAAAATCTATTAGAATCGAAAAACAGCATCAATAACTCGTCAATTTTAAAAAATTTTGTAAATTTTACATTGAAAATAACAAATTTTTTCTAATGAGGCGTAAAATTTTTTTGCATAACTCGAGAACCAGTTGAGATACCACTCTACGGTTTGAACATAAGTATAAAGAGGGGATAAAGGATTAACATATATTTTTTCAAAAGATTTAAAAATACCCTTTTTTAAGATATTTCATCTCTGGTGAGATATGAATCGCCCCCGTAGGCTAGTTGGTAGCGTGCTAGCCTTTCAACGCGGAGGTCGTGGGTGCGATTCCCACCAGAACCCTTGGTTTTTTCGCTACAACGAGACGACGGTCATTGTTACCAGTTCTCGGTTAGGTGGAATTTATTAAAAATGAGTTGTAAATAAATAGAAAGAATAAATAAAAATAATTGATCATGTGATCAAAACTATTATTATTATATATTATTATTTCATCTTAAACCACGGATTTCCTATATATGACATTTAAGCATCAACAAAAAAAATCTTGATAAATTTTATTTTAATGTGGACCCCATTACCTTTAAAATGAGATATCACTGAGATTCATATCATTAAGATTGACAGAGATATGGTAAAAAACGTTTGACCACTTCAGTAAGATATTTATGATTTTTTCATTTTTCAAACCGTGGTATCTCCGGAACTATTTGGTCCAGCTGCCCAAAAATTGGAATTTTTCTTTTCTTCTTGAACACAACATTTAAACCAATTTTTATCCAGTTCTGAAAGGGTGATGCAGATCGGTCAGATGGTTATATATATTTTTACCCTATAACATTATTTTTTCTAAAAAAGCTTTGCTTTGGCAAGTACACCCAAATCTTCCGCAAAACATTATTATGATTTAATGTTTTGGGCAAGAGTAAAAAATTCGCAGGCATTTTTTTATTATAACTGTGTATTAGGGTGGTGCGAATTCCAATGAAGTGCTCAGATCAACTATTAATAGAGCGGAAAAGTTAGTTTAAGTAAATACAAGCACTTTAAAACCAAAATGATCAAAATCGGTCCATGTCTTCTGTTCGCGCATCGCGGGTTAAAGTTGGGGTTTTTGAAAAAATGGACATAATTAAAAAAATATATAAAAAAATTAAAAAAAATTATTAAAAAAAAAAATAAAAAAAATTTTAAGCTGAGAGTAAAAAAATATGATTTCATAAGTAAAAAAAAAAAGTCCAATTTGACTATGAGCAAAAAAACAGCTCTTTGAAATTTTCTGGGCCCTGGTTCAACAAGGATTAAAGAAGTTTTTCAAGAGAACTTTGCATAAATGTATAATTGTTCATTATTTGAAGACAGACACCATTTTAAAGTGAAGAATTTTCAAAAATTTAAGAACTTTTCTCTGAAATTTCATTGGGGAATACTTTTAACCGCGTGCCGGCAAGGGTTAACGTTGTCCAAAAAGCCTATTATTTTATATCAGAGTAATTATGGTCCAAAACAACCATCTAAAAATGACTGTTGGTTAATTTTGAGTAAAATGTTGCCTACAGCTATAAATTAGACAAAAATTTTGATAAAAACACATTTTCTTGAAATCCGGTAAATTCAAATTGGTCCACAGACTAACTGAATGAAGGAATTTAACCAAAAATTTTTAACATGATAATGTTTTTAGGCTGGTGTCTAATTTTAAAAAAGTTGCAGGACGCCACCTCAGTTTGACTATATAAGCTAACGACTAACAAAAAAGAAAATTGGAATTACTGTTTTCGTTTTCTTAAAACATAAAATTTTACTAACTTGGGTTTCTAACTTGGATAATAATTCATCTCGTGGTGAATAACAAAAATATTCACCAGCTGGTGAATAAAATGTAACATAATTATTTTTCATCAATATTTTTTTTTTTCATCAATATTTTTGTTCATCAATATTTTTTTTTCATCAATATTTTTTTTTCATCAATATTTTTTTTTTTTTCATCAATATTTTTTTTTTTTTTTCATCAATATTTTTTTTTCATCAATATTTTTTTTTCATCAATATTTTTTTTTTTTCATCAATATTTTTCATCAAAATTTTTTTTTTTCATCAATATTTTTTTTTTGTCATCAATATTTTTTTTTTTTTCATCAATATTTTTTTTTTTTCATCAATATTTTTTTTTTCATCAATATTTTTTTTTTTCATCAATATTTTTTTTTTTTCATCAATATATTTTTTTTTTCATTAATATTTTTTTTCATCAATATTTTTTTTCATCAATATTTTTTTTTTCATCAATATTTTTTTTTTCATCAAATTTTTTTTTTTCATCAATATTTTTTTTTCATCAATATTTTTTTTTCATCAATATATTTTTTTTTTCATCAATATTTTTTTTTTTTCATCAAAAAAATTTTTTTTTTCATCAATATTTTTTTTTCATCAATATTTTTTTTCATAAATTTTTTTTCATTAAATATTTATTTTTATCAATAAAATTTTTTCATTAAAAGCTTTTTCTTCATCAAACACTTTTAGTTATCGAAAAACATAGACAAACAGATAGATGGATATCACTAGAATGTCTTAGAAAACTTTACGGATCAATAATATATAAACATAATGGCGTCCTCGACCGATATTTCAATACATTTTGCATATAATGACAAATTAATATAGCGTTATTTTTCCTACACTCAAAATATTCACTCTGTTAAAATACAGAGATACTCTGCTGCGCCAGCAGAAAATACCATAGATTTCCAACCAGCAAGATTTTTTGCTATTTTACGAAGAAAACTCTGTAAAATGATTTCAATGAAAAAAAAAACTGTAAATTTACAGAATTATCTGCAAAATGTTGATGAAAGCGACCAGAATTTAACCAAGAAGCATGGATAGTAATAACTTGACAAAAAATAAAGGCAAATGCCTTCATTTAAATGCGCCCGCTTAAATGTTTTGCACGCGAATGTTTAACTTTGTAAAAATCATCTATAAACTGGCTAGATGTTCTCACGGTTTTTTTTTTCATGAACTTCTCATTTTCAGTTCCACATTTGTGCGGTGTCATTCCAATAATCACTTTTATAATATTAATAGAAAATCGTTTAAGAAAGACTTTCTTATATATCTTTTTAATGCGCTTGATATGACTTTTACACAACCGTCACTATTTGATTCCTGATCAATTTCTCCTTCCTTAATGTGCAAGTTGTGTTGACAATTGGGAAATGCCATCGTGTAAATTTGACCGCTTTAATGCTTCCAAATTGTAAATTTACTTTTTTTTATTTTTGTGAAAATTACGAGTTCCTTGAATTTTCCACGATATCCTCTTAAAATTAAGCATCTTTTATTGCATTTTAAGACGCTTTTTAAAGAGGGGTTGTGAAATATGTTCTTGAAAGTTTTTTGAAGAAATTTGAATTTGAAAACTGTATTACAGAGCAATAGTAAAATTACAGATGAAATTTAGTATTTTGGTTACGAGAAAAAACATTTTTTTTTTTTCTAAAATCTGTATTTAACACAAAAAAAAAACTCTTACTTATTATCTGTACACATAAAATTTTGTTTTTCGGTCACAAGAATATACAAAGTATTTTCTTAAAATCTGTATTTTGGCAGATAACTTTGTCAAATATCTGTCGAATTGAGATTACAGTCATTTTACAGAGTGTTTAACAGAGTAATTATTTTGAGTGTAGAAAAATTTTGCTTTGGAAAGAACACCTACTTGTACAGCAAAACATTATCATGATTCAATGGTTTGGGCACGAGTACAAACTTCGCAGACATTTTTTGTACAGTCCCTGGTATGTATTCAATGAAATCAAATGGATAAACTAATATATTTTGAAATTTTGTTTCATTAAATTTTTAAAATTGTGAAAAAGTAGTTTTGAGCTCCATGCTAAAAATGTGCTTTTTTTTGGACTCACGTTTGGGTGGGTTATCGATATCCGAAAAAAATTAAAAAAATTTATCTGAATATTTACGAATTAATGCTACACAAAAATTTTTTTATTGTTTTTTAATTATTTTTTTTTAATTTTTTTATTATTTTTTTAAATTATGTCCATTTTTTCAATAACCCCAATTTTGACCCTCGATGCGCGAACAGAAGACATGGACCGATTTTGATCATTTTGGTTTTAAAGTGCCGATTTTGATCATTTTGGTTTTAAAGTGCTTGTATTTACTTAAACTAACTTTTCCGCACTATTAATAGTTGATCTAAGCACTTCATTGGAATACGCACCACCCTAATGTGTATGTTGCTATTTTTGTTAGAAATCAAAAAAACTTCCAGTGTTTTTTGTAAAATTTTTCACCCATAAAATGGATTTAACTAAAACTTTGTAATTTTACAGAGTTTTTTTTAGTAACTTTTTTAAATTTACAGTTTTTTTCCAGTATATTTTGTAAAATTTTGCACTCATAAAATGCATTTAACTAAAACTTTGGTATTTTACAGAGTTTTTTTTTTTAGTAAAATTCTGGTCGCTTTTACCAAAATTTTACAGATAATTCTGTAAATTTACAGACTTTTTTATTGAAATCATTTTACAGAGTTTTCTTTGTAAAATAACAAAAAAATTTTGCTGGTTGGAAATCAATGGTATTTTCTGCGGGCTCAGCAGAGTATCTCTGTACACTCCAAAAAATACTTTAGTTGATTTACTAATTTTTTTTTTCTAACGCTAGTTAGCTAACTTTCAGCAAATTTTTAGTTGAGATTAACATGTTAGCAAAAAATTCTTGTAAGCTTCATTTAGCACGTTAGCAATTTTAAACAAACTTTGAACTAATTTCTTTTGCTAAATTTGAAATTGAATTAACAACATTTTTACAAGATTTTTTGCTTATATTAGCAAAAAAAATAAATAAATGGCTTTGCAGCAGCAATATCTGCCAGTAAACAGTGGGACAGAAATAAATTCATAAGTGATTAATGCTGCCATTTTTTACACAACCAAATTTTCACTAGATTGGCAATATCACTGATAAGATAATTCGTTATCTTATAAAGAGGCCACAACTGAAATTTTCCGACCAAATTTATGCATCCGACTTGAGGAACTTTAGAGTCGACGAAAAGCAAATAGAAGTTTGATTTTTACATGATTAAATGTTACAAAAATGTTAACAATGAAATCGTAGCTTATCGCATTCGCGAGAAGTAGACAACTACAATTGCTCTACCTCGAAGAGTCGGTTTGGTCGGATAGCTGGAATCTTTATATTATATTTATATTTAAATTATTGTTGCCCCACTGTTTGTGAGTAGAAGCAGCAGCAACAACAACATGGTATTTATTTAGTTGGTAACAAAATTTGTATTTAGATATTATTGCCCGGTTGAGTTATGCAAATGATGTTAATTAGAATTTCACTTATATAATAACCAAATGGAAACCCCAAAAAGACACAAAAGCAAGTATATTTAGATGCACTACAGGGTTTGACAAATTTTAAAGAAATACTTTTGCAAGTGCCAAAAAGAAGTGCATTAAATGTTTATTGTTTAGAATTTTCAGTTTGTTCAATTTTGGCTGTATGCCACCATATGTTACTATGGAAATGATAATAGTTTTGGCAAAATCTTTTTGTATTATAATAAAATATATAAATTGTATTCTAACAAGTTAGAGTTTAGTTAGTTTTGTTTTTTATAAAGGTTAAGGCGACTTAAAAATACTCTATTACCAAAAAAAAACACAATCGGGCATAGTTTTTTGTTTAGCAAAACAAAGTCTACACTCAAAATAATTACCGTGTTAAATTCTCTGTAAAGTGGCTGTAATCTCAATTTGACAGATATTTGACAAAGTTATCTGCTAAAATACAGTTTTTAGGAAAATACTTTGTATTTTCCTTTTTACTTTGTAATCTTTATTTTACAGAGAATAAACGGAGTTTTTTGTTAAAAAAAACAGATTTTAGAAAAATACTTTGTTTTTTCTCGTAACCAAAATACTAAATTTCATCTGTATGTAATTCAGTTTTCAAATAAAAATCTCTTCAAAAAACTTCCAAATATTGCAACCCCTCTTTAAAAAGCGTCTTAAACTATAAAAAAAGCTGGTAAATTTTACGAGAATGTCGTGTGAAATTGAAGGTACTCGTAAGAAACTCGTAATATTCACAAAAATTAAAAAAAATAAAAAATTGGAAGCATTAAAGCGGGGAAATTTATACGATGGAATTTTTCAATTGTCAAATCTACTGAGAATTAGAAGTTGATTAGAAATCAAAAAGTGACCGTTGTGTAAAAACAATATCAAGCCCATTTAAAAATATATAGGAAAGTCAGGACATTCTTAAACGATTTACCTTTTATTTTATAAAGGGGTTTATTAGAATGTCCCCGCACAAATGTGGTGCAGAAAATGAGAAGTTTATGAAAACAAAAACGTGAGAACATATTGCGAGTTTATAGATAATTTCAACAAAATTAAACATTCGCGTACGAAATTTAAATGATTGTAATTTCCTTCGTTTTGTGTCAAGTTATTACTTATCCATGCTTCTTGCACATTACAGTTGAAGAAAATGAATAAGAATTCTTATAGTTTCCACTTAAAAAGTGAATTCAAAAAAGAAATTAAAAAATTATGTTTCGCGTGCGCATCATTAAAGTGGTGAATGCATTAAATCAGGCACATTTAAATTTTATTTCAACATGATAATGTTTTAAAAAAGTAGCAGTACGCCTATATAAGCTAACAATTAACGAAAAAGAAAACAAGAATTACTATTTTCATTTTCTTAAAACCAAAAATGTTAATAATAATTCACCTCGTGGTGAATAAACCCGTTTTTCACCAGCTGGTGAATAAAAAGTAACATAAGTATTTTTCAAAAAAAAAAAAAAATTTTTTCATAAAATTTTTTTTCATAAATTTTTTTTCATAAATTTTTTTTTTCATCAAATTTTTTTTTATCAATTTTTTTTTTGTTTCATCAATTTTTTTTTTTTTTTCAATCAATTTTTTTTTTATCATTAATTTTTTTTTTCCATCAATTTTTTTTTTCATCAATTTTTTTTTTCATAATTTTTTTTTTCATCAAACTTTTTTCTTTTCATTTTTTTTATCAATTTTTTTTATCAAATTTGTTTATTTTTCCAATTTTTTTTTTCGTCAACTTTTCTTTTCATCAATTTTTTTTTTGTTCATCAAATTTTTTTTTTTTATAAATTTTTTTTTTTTTTTTTTTGGTTAATTTTTTTCATCAAATTTATTTTTTCATAAATTTTTTTCCCCATCAATTTTTTTTTTTTTTTTCATCAACTTTTTTTCCATTAATTTTTTTTTTTTGTTTTCATAAATTTTTTTTTCATCAAATTTTTCTTTATCAATTTTTTTTTTTTCATAAATTTTTTTTTCATCAAATTTTTTTTTCATCAATTTTTTTTCATCAAATTTTTTTTTAATTAATTTTTTTTTCCATCAAATTTTTTTTTTTTCATTAAATTTTTATCATATATTTTTCATAAAATTTTTTTATCAAATTTTTTATCATCAATTTTTTTCTCACCAAAAATTTTTTTTTCATCAATTTTTTTTTTCATCAGTTTTTTTTTACATCAAATAATTTTTATTTTCATCAAAAAATTCATCAAAAACTTTTGTTTATCAAAATTTTTTCAGCCAAAATTTTGGGTTCATTAATTTTTTTTTAACATAATTTTGTTTTTAGTGAAAAAAAATCATTTTTTTACCAAAACTACTTTTTCACCAAGTCTAAGCTTTTCGCATACAAATTTTCCATGTGTTTATCAAATGTACATAAAACATGTGAGAGTGTTATATTCTTTGGTACCGAATTTTTTATACTCTCCAAAATGTAAAAACACTTTTTTGCACTTATTTTTGCACTCACTTACGAAATGTACAGTTCTTTTGGTTTTTAACACGATAATGTTTTTAGGCTGGTGTCTAATTTTAAAAAAGTTGCAGGACGCCACCTCAGTTTGACTAAATAAGCTAACGATTAACAAAAAAGAAAATTGGAATTACTGTTTTCATTTTCTTAAAACCAAAAATTTTTGTAACTTGGGTTTGTAACTTGGATAATAATTCACCTCGTAGTGAATAAACAAATATTCACCAGCTGGTGAATAAAACGTAACATAATTATATTGCATCAATATTTTTTTTTTCATCAATATTTTTTTTTTCCTCAATATTTTTTTTTTTTTATCAATATTTTTTTTCATCAATATTTTTTTTTTCTCAATATTTTTTTTTTCCTCAATGTTTTTTTTTTTCATCAATATTTTTTTTTTTTTTCATAAATATTTTTTTTTTCCTCAATATTTTTTTTTCATCAATATTTTTTTTCATCAATATTTTTTCATCAATATTTTTTTTTCATCAACATTTTTTTTCATCAACATTTTTTTTTTTTATAAATATTTTTTTTTTTCCTCAATATTTTTTTTTCATCAATATTTTTTTTTTCCTCAATATTTTTTGTTCATCAATATTTTTTTTTTCCTCAATATTTTTTTTCCTCAATATATTTTTTTTTTTTTCATCAACATTTTTTTTTTTTCATCAATATATTTTTTTCATCAATATTTTTTTTTTTTTTCATCAATTTTTTTTTTCATAAATTTTTTTTCATAAATTTTTTGGCAAAAGTGCACTTTACGGAGCACAAAAATTTTTTGGGGGAAACACGAAATTAAAATTCAAGGAGCCCCAGACCCACCTGGAACCAAAAGAGCCTTCAGGTTTGTGTGGATACTTAAATTAAAGGTAATTAAAAAAGAAAAATAAATTTTAAGAGGGTTAGGTCCCAGGGGCCTTCTAGGTCCATAAAACCGTCCTGATGGGATTTTTTCAAAAAAGTATAAAATTTTTCTAAATTATTAAAAAGATCGTCCAACCGGTCTTTCGGCCTGCCTCAGGGACTACAAGACCCATAAATTAATTTAGTGGCATCGCAAAATAAAGTTTGTTTTGTGTATCAAGGCTTTTGCCCGGTTAATTACTAAATGGCTAAACTATTGAACAGAAAGATGCTAAAATGGATCTAGGGGGTACAATATTGTTAAAATACATAAAAAAAATACATATTTGCAATCGTTAGCAAATTACCTTTCATTTGAATACCCATACCCAATTAGAAATTTTGTCTTGAAGACAATGTCAGTAATGATTCATCAGGTAGAAGTCAGCAAGTGAATACATTTTACTAAAGACAACTTAAGGACATGTCATAATTTTTGTCAGAGCTCCCCAAGTTCTATAAATGTACTGACTTGTCATATAAGTTGTCTTATCAATTTTAGAAAAATCATGTCTTTAATGCTGACAATTATATAGCAAATCCGATTAATGACTAAATTTTTTTTCCTATGTAAAATCGATGTAATTTTGTTTAATCCTTTAAAACTCTTTTAATTTTCTTTGTAATAAAAAAAATAAAATTGAATTGGTCTTAAAACAATAAAAAAAAAATAAAAAAAAAATCCGCGACCGGGGATTGAACCGAGGCCAAAAATCTACAACACCTAAGCTGTCGAACCTGCTAGACAACTAGGCCAACCACAACTTAAAATTGTTTGTAATAAAATATATTTTGAAATCATAATATTTTCAAATTTGTCAAAAACAAAATAAATTGAATATATCGTCACCTTAATTGTAAAGGGCTCCTGCAATGCTTTTTTTGCAAATAATTTTTTTTGTTTTGTATAAATAATATTAAAAACAACTAAGATACGCCTGAATAACTCTAACAAAATCTTGTTAAATAGGATGAAACCAAATTCCAATTAATATTTAAAAAAATGTTATATTTGAGGAAGAAAAATTCATATTGTAGCATTTTTCAATTCAGGTGACGAAATATATATAACAGGACAATTCAAATAATAAATTAATTTAAATTTGTTTTTAAATAAACACATTTATTATCAAAGTTTGGCTAAAGGGGTAAGGTGCTAGACCAGTGAACAGAAGGTTCTGAGTTCGCGGACCAAGTAAGGCAGATCAAAATAGTAAGTTTTAAAAAATTAAATTTAAGAAATAGACAGATAAAAATAGTAAGTAGTGTAAATTAAAAGACGTGATTAATAAATTTTAAATTTTTGGACGATCTCAGACGTACTATGTACATGTCCTAATGTAGTCAGCACTATTGACTACCTGCATACTTGTCGGCGAGGAATTTTGACAAAATACTTGAAAAAGTCAGGAGGTGTCATGAGGTTTTTTGTATGGTCAGAGATTTTTCAGTCAGCAGGTACACTGACATTGTCATAAGGAAGTCTTTGAGATGTCTTAACGACATTTCTAATTGGGTACATACGTGTAGTTGGGTGGGGCTGTTGTTTTGCTCCAGGAGGTCTTCCGGGGCCCAGTCCCCTTAAATTTAAACGTGGCATATTTTGGTTTTCGTGTCCGTAAAGTGCACCTTAGCCAATTTTTTTTTTTTCATCAAATATTTTTTTATCAATAATCTTTTTTCATCGACAAACAGATGGATATCACTAAAATGTCTTAGAAACAGATCTATAATATATAAACATAATGGGGTCTTCGAACGATATTTTGATGTGTTTTGCATGGAATGACAAATTAATGCCGCGTTATTTTTTCTAGAAAAATTTTTCTTTGGAAAGATCACCTATTTATACAGCAAAACATTATCATGGTTCAATGGTTTGGGCAAGAGTACAAACTTCGCAGACATTTTTAATGGGGTCCTCGACTTATCAGTCAATTCGTTTTCCATGGAATAGCAAAGTAATATAACATTATTTTTTCTAAAAAAACTTTGCTTTGACAAGTACATCCAAATCTTCCACAAAACATTATCATGATTTAAAGTTTTGGGCAAGAGTACAAAATTCGCAGACATTTTGTTCTCTCTGTTTATGAAAGTACTAATAGGAAACACAATTTTCACAGATTTTAAGAATATACTTTATTGTTAAAGTATCATTTATTAATTTATAAAAACTTCAATGAACATCTACCGCTTAAATGCGTCACTAAATATATCACTAATAATGTTGATAAAAAAAAGATATGAGCAAATCCATGGGAAATTTAACTGATCGACCACCGATTTTGTTTATTGTTGGTTATTTGATAAAGCTTCGTAAACGATTAAAAACCGTATTTTTTTTTATCAATACTTTGGAAGATATGGGCGATTTAAAAAAAGCTTTTTTGAAAATATTGCCTTTTAGACAGTTTTTTAGCATTTTTGTACTCGGAAACCGTAAGTCGCTCGAAAAAACTTTTAAAAACAATATTGTAGATAAATTTATAAAGATTTTAATTTTTTTAAATTTTTTTTTTTCTCTTAAATTTCAACAAAAAATTTTAAAAACAATATTTGAATGCCCTTTTTTCTTGGGAAGAACACCATGGATTTTCAAAAGCAAAACTTTGTGTTAAAGCTTAGAATGCCCTTTTAACACTGTTAAAATTTCAGAGGGGTGTTTTTTTTTTGTATTGCTGAGCAATAAATTTTGTTAGAGAGCCAAATATTTGATGTTTTTTCTAAATTTTGGCAAAAATCAAATAGTTCGCTCTTGACAGTTTTTTGTGCTTTTTTACTCGGAAACCGTTAGTTGCACGAAAAAACTTTCTGTGACAATATTGTTGATAAAATTATGGAGATTTTAAGTTTAAAAACTAAACAAAAATTTCAAAAAAAAAAATTAACAAAAAATTTTTTAAAAAAATTTAACAAAAATTTTTTAAAAAATATTTTCCTTTATGTCCTTTTATCCTATCAATGGCACCATGGTTTTCAAACCCAAAATTTTGTATTAAAATCTGGAATAGCGTTTTAGCGCTGTTAAAATTTCAGGGAGATGTTTTTTCGCGTTGTCGAGCAATACATTTTTGATTTTTTGCAAAAATTTTGAAAAAAAAATCAAATATTTGGCGATCTAACACACTTTTAAAATTGATATGTTTTTGATATGTGCCAATTAAAATTTGTAATTAAACTCAAGCAAGATTAGGTTGTGTAATAATGCAAATTTTTCTAGCATGTAGCGTTTTTGAGATATTCGGTGTTAAAAAGTCAAAAAACCAATAATTGGGGGTCAACTGTTATATATTCTTACTTTGTTTCCAACAAATAGGACTTGATTTCATATAAAATGGACCTCCTGACTCCTCCAAACTTGCAATCCAAATTTTTCTAGCATGCCTTCGGGATATTTTCGTTCAAAATTTTTTTAAAGCGAAAATCTCAAACGCGAATATATCGAAAACGAAAGTGCTAGAAAAATTTTGTTTTTTTTCACTTTTTAACAGCGAATATCTCAAAAACGGTACATGCTACAAAAATTTGGGTGGCAGATTTGGGATTAGGAGAGCAAAATCAATAAGAATCAGTTGCTTATTTTACTGGTAGATTTTTATTGCCGAACAGTGTAATTATTTACCAATAACTCGAAAACTGGATCAGCTGGGATTTTTGTGTTAACGATTTTTAAAGCTCTAAAAAAAAGGAATGGAATGCCATTACCTAATTGTGTCACCATCTTTACCAAACCTAAACTGACATATTATTTGGAGTGACAATGGGGACTATAACACAGGGTTAATACATTTCTTCGGGTGAGTTTGTTAAGAGTCAGAAGCCGCCTAAAATATGAAAATTTTTTTCGTTTTGGGGTATGATATGTAAAAGTGTCTAAAATTTGTTTTATAAAATGTCTAAACTACTACACGTTACCACAGCAATAGCCAAGTCACGGGGCTTGCAACGAATCTTGTTACAGGACCGATTACCTAATACTTCATATTGGTGTTACAATCAGTACATCACAACTAATATACCTTACTATCTACAGTATTCGCTTAATACTACTATATGCAAACGTATATTAGACTATCTCTTAGGTAAAAGAAATAAAAATGGCTGAATTAATCATGCTCTTAAGTAAAAATAAAACACACTTTTTTTCTAAAAAGAATTAAAAGCAAGTAAAAAAATTAAATGCGACTGGTTTGAATCAATGAATACAATACACAATTCTCTTTTAAAGGGATAACAATTTTGATTAAAAACATTTTATTTTGAGTAATTTTTTTTTTTTTTGTAATATTTTTAAAGAAAAGAAAAATTACAATTTTTTTTTTGAGTGCAAATGTTTAACATGATTTAAAAAAGTTGCAGGACGCCACCTCAGTTTGACTATATACATAAGCTAACAATTAACGAAAAAGAAAACAAGAATTATTATTTTCATTTTCTTAAAACCAAAAATTTTAATAACTTGGGTTTGTAACTTGGATAATAATTCACCTCGTTGTGAATAAAACCTTTTTCACCAGCTGGTGAATAAAAAGTATCATAATTATTTTTCAACAAAAAATTTTTTTTTTTATAAAATTTTTATTTTTTCATAAAATTTTTATTTTTTCAAAAAAGTTTTATTTTTTCAATAATTTTTTTTATAAATTTTTTTTTCCATCAAATTTTGTTTTTCATCAATTTTTTTTTTCATCAAACTTTTTTTCATAAATTTTTTTTATTTATCAAACTTTTTTTTATAAATTTTTTTTTATCAAATTTTTTTTTATCAAATTTTTTTTTTTCATCAATTTTTTTCATCAAATTTGTTTTCATCAAATTTTTTTTTTCATTAATTTTTTTTTTCATCAAATTTTTTTCATCAAATTTTTTTTCATCAAATTTGTTTTTTCATCAAATTTGTTGTTTTCATCAAATTTTTTTATTAAATTTTTTATTATTAATTTTTTTTTCACCAAAATTATTTTTTTTTTCATATTTTTTTTTTCATAAATTTTTTTTACATCAAAAAATTTTTCTTTTCATCAAAAAAATTCATCAAAAACTTTTTTTCACCAAAAATTTTGGGTTCATTAAATTTTTATAACATAATTTTGTTTTTCGTGAAAAAAAAAAAATCATTTTTTTTTGTCTGAAACTTCTTTTTCACCAAATCTAAGCTTTTCGCATTAAAATTTTCCATTTGTTTATCAAATGTACATAAAACAAGTGAGAGTGTTTTTGTTTCATTAAAAACTTTTTTTATCAAATTTTTGTTTTTATCACGATTTTTTTTTTTCATCAAGTTTTTTTAGCAAAGAAAATTTTGCAAAAAAAATTTTCCGCCAAACTTGTTTTATATCAAAAATGTATTTTTTTAGATAACACCGCTCAACACTCATTTTCCTGTTTGAATTCTGGTGATCAATTTAAGTAGACTTTGATCTCCTTATTCCAAATCTGTTCTCCAAATTTTTCCATCACGTCCAGATTTTTAGTTATTCATGGTTGAAAATGGGAAAAATGACGATTTTTGCATTATTTGAAAGCCTGCACAGCAGCCATTGAGTGGAATACAAATCTGGTATAAAGCGCAAAGGTATAATTTGTCTTTGGTCTCCAACATAGAAAACATTTTTTTTTTTAATTATTGCGTTTGGTTGGGTTACAACTGCGTTTTAAAATGACTCTGTTAAAATTATCATTTTTGTAAAAAAGATATTTTTCATAGAAAAACTAAAAAATAAATATTTTACAAATTTAAGTTTTCTGTGTTATTTTTCGTTCAAACCGGAAGATATCTTTGATGGATTTAAAAGTCCAAAAGAATGAATGAACTTTCCCTAAATTTTGAGCTTATCACAGTAAAGATTGATCATCTGGTTTTTGTTTTAGAACCTTTTAAAAATGGTGCTTTTTCTAATTTTTTTCACAGTGTTTTTTTAAACAACTTGTTTGACCAATAATAGTGCAACAACTTCATATTTTTTTGATCATATATTTGAGATCATAGTTCAATCCTACTCTAGCGCTTTATACCAGATTTTTATTCCACCCAGTGGCTGCTGTGAAGGCTTTCAAAAAAGGCAAAAATCGCGTTTTTTTCGCGTTTTCAACAGCGAATAATTAATATTTTAGACGTGATGGAAAAATTTGGAGCACAGAATTGGAATCAGCGAGTCAAAGTGATTTAAAATTTTATATGAAACTTCAAACCGGAGCCAAAAACCTTCGATTTGTTGAGCGGTGTTTTCACCAAAAATTGGGGTTCATTAATTTTTTTTAACATAATTTTGTTTTTCGTGAAAAAAAAAATGATTTTTTTTTAACCAAAACTACTTTTTCACCAAGTCTAAGCTTTTCGCATAAAAATTTTCCATTTTTTTACATAAAACTAGTGAGAGTGTTTTTGAAATACAAGAAAAGGCGACTTAACACATTTGTTTTGCATCTTAAAGAATGATACATAATATTTACTCTCGACTTATTTTAACTTCGCCATCACAGTTTCATAAAAAATTTTGTTTTCATTAAAAACTTTTTTTTTTTCATCACGAATTTTTTTTTCATCAAAAGTTTCTTGAGCAAAAACAATATTTTGCAAAAAAAAATTTTATCAAAAAAATTTTTTCGCCAAACTTGTTTTTTTAGCAAACACAATATTTTGCAAAAAAAAAAATTTATCAAAAAATTTTTTTCGCCAAACTTGTTTTATCAAAAATTAATTTTTTTAAATAATTTCGGTGAAAAACAATAAAGATAACAAAATTTTTGATGATGACGTTTTTGAGAAATTTAAAAAAAAGTTTATTCACCAAAAAAAATTTTTTATTAAATTTTTTCATTAATTTTTTTTTAAAAACGTCATCATCAAAAATTTTTTTTTCTTAATTGTTTTTCACCAACTTTTGAACTTGTTCTGACATAAAAATGTTCCACTTTTTTTATAAAATAACAAGAAACAATTGAGAGCGTTAAATGCGTCTGCGCTGAATCTTTAAAACCGTCCAAAATAAAAACTTTTCTTCACTTTAGTAAGACAATTTTTTTGTATTCAAATAGTTTTTGTTTGTTATTTGACGAACTTACTATGAGATTGTACATTTTTTTCTAATTCTTAATTAGGATAGAATTAAATATGTATCATTTAAATTACCTTTGCTACTTGTAGTAGGTTTCAATGATTTGCTTAATAGTCTTGACAATGGAATCTGAAATATTCCGAAACACGGGTCGGCTAAGTAAAAACTAAGTTAAAACAGAAAAATAATTTTCTTGAAATGAATATGATAGTTTATTTAAGTTAAGTTAAAATGACCTCGAGCTAGAATAAACCTACTCAAAATAGTCGAAAAAAATATTTTTATTTTTTAATAAAAATTAATCAGAATTTTAACATAAAAAAAAAATATTTTTAAAAATTTGATCTTTTAATTAATAGTATTTTTTTTTTCTTTAAGTAAATTTTTAATTGTGGCAATTAACAACATTTTTGTGAAGGAGATTTATTTTATGTATCGGTGTTTTAAATACTCTGATTTAATACTTACCAAAAATGTATTTTATATTGTTAAGGTACAGTCTAATGTAAATTTTATAATACTTTTTGTATAGTTTACAAAACTTAAAAAATATATTCTGGGGAAGTAACATAAATTTATGGAAATGTCCATATATTTAAACATTTACCACATATAATTCTTTTTTTTTTGGGTTGGTTATTTTTTTACTTAAGGATATTAACAAATTTAGATTGTTGCATGCCAACAAAATGATAGCATATCATTATTTAGTTGTTTTTTTTCCAAGGATGCGATTATATTGGCTTAAATTGTTTTAATTGTATTTTGAGTATAAATAAAGTAGTAAGTAGTTATCTAAATAAGTATGTAGATATGTAAAATTTGGTTAGCACCCAAAAAATAAATCTTTGAGAAAAATTTTTTTTTTTTTTTTAATTTTATTAGTTACAATCTGTAATAATAGAAAAAGTTGCAGATGTGCTTAAAATAAGCAACAAAATTGAGAAGATTTGTTTTGAAATTAATGTCAAATAAATAAATTCTTTATCACTGCTAAAGACCATTTTCTAGATCCATTTTTCTTTGTCGATATACTCAAAAAAAAAAAAAGGAACTTGTTAAATGACAAGAATAGTTTGTTATATTCATTTTTGGCCTATTTTACAAACTTTTAACCAATAAATATGTAAATTTACAAATTTTTTGTCGCGATAAAACTTACAAGGAATTCTCGTGACTGTACTAGATTTTTTCTACCTCCTATTTTACGCGAATTCCTAGTAACAATTACAAGCTTTTTATGAGGGTAATTCCAAAAATTTTCGCCCCACTGTTCGGAAACATGCCTTTGGACGCCACTGAGAATTTGGCTCATAGATATCCACGTTTATATGAGATATGTTGCATTATTGGACTTTCAAAATTTGCTGTAGTTTTCAAATTATAGCGGGTCAAAGTTCGACTTTTTTAGCAAAAGTCAGAAAAATACATGACTTTTAACGTGCTCTAACTTTTTAACTAGTAATCCGATTATCACAAGTAATGGCTCATATGAAAGCTTAATTCTTCTTCTTTTAGGAAATATTTTCAAAAGCATACGATTTTTTTCAAAAGCGTTGGAAAAATTCAAAAACATTTTTTTTTGCGAATATTTAAAAAAACACATCTTCGATTTTTTTAAAAAAAAGTTTGGTGATAAACAATACTGTTTTGTATAACATATCCAAAATTCATAGTGGGATCCCAATGGGATCAAAAAATATTCTGGTTTTAGTACGAAGCTCTTAAATTTTATCTTAGAAAATTAAAATTTTATGTTTCTTCAATATAAAAATTTAAATTTTCAAAGAAAATTATACTATTAAAATTTTGAAAACATTCAAAACATTAGAAATTTAAATTTTCTAAGGGAAAAATATGAGAACCTCGTACTTAAAACAGAATATTTATTGATCCCATGGAGATCCCACTCTGAATTTTGAATATGTTATACAAAACATTCTTATTTTTCACCAGAATTTTTTTAAAAAAAATCGAAGATGTTTTTTTTTAAATATTCGAAAAGAAAAAATGTTTTTGCATTTTTGCATCATTTCTGTAAAAAAAACTGCGTTATTTTAAAAATATAAAGTAAAAAGAAGAACCCCAGCTTTCACATGAGCCTAAATTTGTGAAAATCAGGTCATTGGTTAAGAAGTTACAGCTCTTTAAACGTGATGTATTTTTCTTACTTTTGCTTAAAAAGTCAATCTTTGACCCGCCATAATTCGTTAAATACACCAAATGTAAAAAAACGATATATGGTACATATATCATATTTATGAGGGCTATCTATGTGTCAAGGTTCAAATTAATCAGAGACACCATTTCCAAAAATGACTAAAATTTGAGCTAAATTTTCTGGAATGGCCCATGAATAAAATTGTGAATTTAATAGATTTTTTTTTTAAATGATAGATTTTTTTTAAATAATAGATTTTTTTTAATGATAGATTTTTTTTAAATGATAATGTTTTTACGATGGTGTCTAATTTTAAAAAGATGCAGGACTCCACCTCAGTTTGATTATATAAGGTAACGAATAACAAACAAGTAGAAAAGTTAAATTAGACTTGGCCGAATCTATGAATACCCTCCACAATGCCCTTTTTAAGTGGTAGTAAATTTTGTAACGTGAAAAAAATAAAATTTTTGGTTAGAAATATTTTATTTTGTCTAAAAAACCTTTTTTTTAGTAATTTTTGACAAAAAAAAAAAATAATTTACTAATTTTTTTTTGAGTGTAAAATTTTTTTTTGGGTGTATTTTTTTTTTGTTTTAGCGTAAAAATATTTTTGAGTGGCAGAAATACCTTGTAAAATATTTTTGTGACTTACAAATGTTTTTAAAACATGTTTAACGGGTTTTCAACACGTGAGTTTAAGGTGAAACTAATCTGAAATATACAGTTTTGCTAATAACTTTTGAACTACTAGACCGATTTGGCTGAAATTTAAAACGAACCGGACCAGAGAAATGGCAAATATATATGCCACACTTTAGTAGCCTCAGAATTTCCGTTCGAAAGTTACTGTGTGTTTTATCTCGTAAATTCCAGAAAAACCCTTGCCGAAATTCACTCATTTTGAACCACTGCACGGTGGTCAATTCCGGCCCAAAATCATTTTATTTTTTTTTTTAAATCTTGATGAAATGTTTATGCTATATTATAGCTAATACTTCAAAACATACAACTTAAATCTTTTTTTGGGCCTTGTAACACTATATTATTGTCCATAGTGGTGCAAAGTTGAGTATTTTTTGCTTCTTATTTCAGCTTTTTTTAAAATGTATATTTTAGTTCTCAATAATAGTTGGATATGCATTTTTCTTCACATTATTTTTGTAAGTTCGGACATGGGTTTTTAATTTCTGTAGTAAACAATCATTCCATGTGGTTTTTGCAGATTTTGTGTGCGTTTTTGTCTTAAAGTGATGTGTATAAAAATTAGATAAAAATTAAAAAAAAAATAAATTTTGAAAGACCATTAAAATCAATTAGAGGCTATTAGAGGTTAGTTATAAAAAGGAGTTTGTACTTTTAACTACTAAACGTAAGTATTTTAAAGCCCCTACTTTTACCGATTCTTTAAACCAGAGCATTTCTAGTGGACTCATTTTTTACAAATGGTGGACTTTTTTAAACCTACAAACTCCACCAAAAAAGGGAATGTGAAGAGATACTAACAATTTTACTTAAAACCCATAGATTTGCGTTAAAAAAACTTAAAACAAAAACGAAGTAACAAAAAAAAGTGGTTTAAGGGGAGTTGGAACTAAAAAACAGCCTTAATGTTAGCAATTTTTAAACAGATAAAAAAATAAATACGCAATATTATTTAATTCTGTTTTTTCATTTGAAAGAAAAAAATTTTTAGTATTTTTAAAAATTTAATAGCACAAAATTTGGTCAACTAGAATTTTCAGGGTTGCCAGTCA
Source organism: Pegoplata infirma (assembly GCA_963921195.1). NCBI lineage: Eukaryota > Metazoa > Arthropoda > Insecta > Diptera > Anthomyiidae > Pegoplata > Pegoplata infirma. Next base: position 72,264,078 of record OY992539.1, on the reverse strand, counting down.
ATCGTGTAATGTTTTTCACACGATTGACTGTTCCCAGTTTTAAAACTTTTAAAATTATTACAATTGTTAATATTTCAAATAAAAAAAAAAACAGAATTAAAAAGTATTGCGTATCTATTTTTTTTTTAAATTGCTAACACTAAGGCTGCTTTTTTAGTTCCAACCAGCGTTGCCAGTTTTTGTAATTTGTCCCCAAAAAATCGCCAAATCGACTTTAACTTATCATAACTTTCCAAATAAATGGCGGATATCTTTTATTTTGGTCAAATTGGGTTCTCGAATATTTTTTCTATAAGACTGATTCATAAAAAAAGTAATTGTTCAAAGGAATATAACTTTAAATGTGTTGACTACTTAAAAAAAAGATGCACAATTTTCTATTCAACATTTTGCTAGATAATTTTTTTGTACGTGGATCTGGAATTTGTTTAATTGGTCAGACTTACAGAAAATATGTTCACGAATCCAATTTGACCAAAATAAACCTTATCCCCCATTTATCATAAAAGTTATGATGAATCAAAGTCGATTTGAGGATTTTTTGGGGACACGTACATGCTTAGTTGGCCAACCACTATATTTGTATGTGCAACTGTTTGAAAAGAGATCAGATATATTATTCTTAATTCGGATATAAAATTATTTCTGTTTATATGCAGACATGTTTGATATAATTGGGACGTCCATGATTATTTGGCCAACCACTGTATTTGTAGGTCCAATATTTGGGCAAGGTATCAGATATATTTTTCTTAATTCGAATATTAAATTTAAGCTATTTACACGCAGAAATAAAGAAGTTATCGATTATTGGCCGGAATTGACGACCGTGCACTGGACCGATTTCGCTGAATGGCAATACCAACCTAACCGGGTAAATGCCCAACATATATGCCAAACTTCAGGAGTCTCAGTAAAGTCTTTCAAAAGTTAGCGTGTTTTCAACAGACAGACGGACAGACGGACGGACATCGCTAGATCGTCTTAAAATCGATCGAGGATCATGAATATACATATATAATTTATGGGGTCCTAGACCAATATTTCGAGGTGTTACAAACGGAATGACAAACTTATATATACCATCTATCACTAGAGTGGAGGGTATAAAAAAAATATAAGAATTACTGTTTTCATTTTCTTAAAACCAAGAAGGTTTGCAACTTCGATTTGTAAATTGGATAATAACTCACCTGCTGGTGGATAAAGCGTTTTTCACCATATGGTGAATAAAACGTAACATATTTTTTTTTAACAAAAAAAAATTTTTTCATCAAATTTTTTTTTCATTAATTTTTTTTTCCATCAAATTTTTTTTTCATCATTTTTTCTTTATATACTTTTTTTCATTTTTTTTTTATAAAATTTTTTGTTTTCATAATTAAAAAAAAAAAATTTTTATGTATTTTTTTTGGCATCAAATGTTTTTTTCAACAATTTTTTCATTAATTTTTTTTTATCGATTTTTTTTCATCAATTTTTTTTCACAAAAATTTTTTTCCATGTATTTTTTTGTTTTTATCAAATTATTTTTTTCATTAATTTTTTTTTTGATCGGTTTTTTTTTCATTAGTTTTTTTTTCATCCAAATTTTTTCTCCGACATACAAATGTTCCATTTGTTTAACAAATGTACAAAAAACCAGTGAGAGAGTTAAATTCTTCTGTGACGAATAATTTATACTCTCCAAAATGTAAAAAACTATTTTTGTACTTAAGTATGCACTCATTTACCAATTTTACGGTTGCTTTGGTTTAGGCTTCATCGTACTTTCCACAGACAGATGGACGGATAAATTGGATCAATAGTATAAATAGTTAATGGGGTCCTCGACGGATATTTCAATTCGTGTTGCATAGAATGGCAAATAACATTATTTTTTCTAAAAAAAACTTTGCGTTGCCAAGTACACCCAAATCTTCAGTAAAACATTATCATGAATTAATGTTTTGGGCTAGAATTCAACCAACCTGAATTTTCCTATGAAAATCATTGCATATTTTTTAGTTTATTTCGTAGCACTGTGAAGTTTTTTTTAAAAACCTGACGTTATGTAAAAATTTGGAAGCCAGATTCGCAATCAGCGTCGAAAGGTTAATCGAATACGAAAAAATTGACAAATAAGCTCTCAAAAACTTACAAAAAAAGTTTTTGTGAACTTTGACCTAAATTTTTTCAAAAATCTGAAAAAATTAAGAATACAGATTCGGAATTTTAGGACTCCAAATTTTAATCATTCTAAAATTATTGATAATATGGCACCTTAAAAGAATTATAATTTTCGAGGGCTTTGAAAATCGTACACTGGGAATATTTTTTTTTTAAATAAAAATTGCTTAAAGCACTTATATTATCAAGTAAACTGCGTTTCGTTTAAGCTGTATATATAATTTTATTTTAAAACTACTTTTGTAAGACTTATTTTGTTTCCTATAGTTGTAACATTTTCCTTGCGTTCCTAATTAAGTAAAATGCAACTCCTATTAAAACAAAACACATTCATACAAATTTCAAGACCACCAAATATTTGTTTAACACAAATATTTTTGTAATTTTTTTATTGTTTATATGAAACAAGTAACTATTTTTTGAATAAACGGTTGCAAAGATAAAACATTTAATAAGAATTTTAAACCTATCATGATCGGGTCGGACCTTAACTTTCAGTTAAGCAAACAATTGCAAATAAAAGTGATTTTTAGAAAAAAATTATAATATAATAGATTATTGTAACCATTTTTCGTAAAATCCAATTTAACAGCCTTACCACAAGCCCCCAAAAATCATATTTTCTATACATTTTTTGAAAGTCGATTTAAAAAAAAAAACAATTTGTGGAAATCGGATTATGAAAATAAAATTTAAAGTAGATTTAAAATTTATATTATTTTTCTATGGTAAGGCTGTATGTGTTTCCCCACGAAAATGGGTGTCTATCACCTACAAAATCAGACTTTTTTAAAATTTACATTTTAAGTGATAACGTAAAAATTTAACTCAATAATGTGATTTAAAAAATTATGTATTTTGTTTTTTCTTATTTTGCTTTTTAGCAATTTTATTTTATTAATTTTTTCCGTCAATATTTTTTTTCATCGATTCTTTTTTTTCATCAATATTTTTTTCCAATGTTTTTTTGTTCATTAAATTTTTTATTAAATTTTTTTTTATTAATTTTTTTCAAAAAATGTTCTTTACAGGATTTTTTTTGTCTAAAACTTTGTTTTCATCAAAAAATTCAAAATAGATTCAAAAAATATACTTAGTTAATTGGTATATTTAAATTTACGTCTGGATCAACTCAATATACACTTTTCCACAGATTTGTATACGGTAGTATTGACTTTTTTGTACCGTTAAAATTTCTTAGTGTCTTATTTCCTAATTTAAATAACCAGATGCATTTAAATCCAATCCATTTGAATTGAACTTTAATTAATATTCTTATAATTTCATAGGAAAAGAATTCTAACAGTTAAGGGTTAATTAAAAAAAAAAAATATACAACTATTTTTCTACAACACTCAACTGAAAAACAATAATAATAAATGTATGCGTTATGGTATCAAATTGTAAAGAAGTTTGTTTTCTAGTAATTGTTTTTCATATCGTCGAACTATATTCAATAAATGCCAACTCGAAAAAGCTTACTGTTCAGGAGAGCTAAAAAACTAGTTATTTCGCATATTATTGCAAAAATAAACAATGTACCTTCCATAAGATGGTTTAAATATTCTAAATAATTTTTACCTATGCCAAAAATTTCATATTTTGCACTGGTTTGCGTATTTTTTTGAGATGGCATTTATTACTATATCAAAAAACAAATATTTTTTTAGAGTTGGCATATTTTGTCGGAAACTAAAAATAAATTTTTTTTTGAAAAATTTTTATAAATTTTTTTTTTTTTTGGATTTTGTTTTCCTTAGTGCGGTAATTGCAAAAACTAAAAAAAATTAAAAATCTTTGCATTTTTTTAAAAGTTACTAGCTCCGAAAGCCTTTAAATCTCAGGGTGGTCAATTTTGGCACTCTGTAACTCACGCTTTATTGTAGAAGGCTCACTCCAAACTAGCTATTTTGAAAGCTTATATCATTGGCTTTATTTGCCCCACTCATAATGTTTCAATCTGATAAATAGTTTAAAAGTTACATATATATAAGCAATTTTTTTTTTTGCAAACACTATTTACCGATATTTTCAAAATGGCAATATCTCGAAAACTAGGCATTAGATATCAAAATCTTTACCAGATTCGTGTTCAGAAAGGCAAATGCAATAAGATATGTGGTCTAATTTTTTTTAAAAAAAATTTTGAAAAATTTTTGGAAATTTACAATGGGAGTTGGCATTTATTTTCACCAAAAAAATATGTACTTTGAGTTAGCAGAATAACAAAAATGGATGTAAAACGACAAAAAATTATTTTTTTGCTCTGAAATTTTTACCACAGATGGGTATTGCATAGGGGAGCTATTTTCCATCGGAAACTCATTTCGGTCAAATTTGAGTTGGCATATTTTGAATATAGGTTCACGATATATTTCTGTTGAAATGTTTTCATTATAAAACACCGTTTTCAAAACTATTTTTTTATTTTTTCTGATTTTTTAAAAAATTCTATTAAGTGGTAACTGCGAGTCTACCTTAGTCCATAAGATGATAAGTTGGTATCTTTAAAAATTAACAAAAGTGCGTTTTTTTCGAATTTAAAAATGCTTGCCCCATAGGACCCTAGCGCAACAGGGTCCTTTTACTAGAAAAATAACAAAAAAAAATTCAAGGGAGTCTCCCTAGTGTCACCCGCGGATCTTTATGGAATTAGTTTTATTTTGTGGAGCAAAATAAAACAAATATAATTCCCCCAAACGAGGGGGGAAGAAACAGCCATTTTTCATTTTTTTACGTTTATCTCCTATATTATGCAAAGAAATCCAAATAATACCAAATGAAAGGTCTTTGGAAAACCAATTCAAGTATGTGTCGAAACATGTAAAACTTTTGGTCATATTGAGTAAAATACAAAAATTTTAGGACATTTTTGTTAATTATTCGAAAAATATTGTCTTTTTTTGTAAATCGTACAAAAAAATATGTGTCGAATTAATTTTCATTCTGAACAATATATCAAAAATTCACGAAGATCGGAGGGTGGCACCAGGAAGACTTTCCTTGTCAGTCCCCTACCAGCTTCCAAAGTTATCAATCAGTAAATTTTGAATTTTTATTAAAAAAATAGTTTTTGATTTTCAAAGCATGTACTTGTGCAATATAGAGTACATTTCAGAAATAAAATAATATTAATGAAATTTTTCATTGAGTAATTTTGGTACAGTGTTGCATCTTAAAGATGAAAAAGCGTCTACGTCAAAATTTGCTTATATTCTTTAAAGCTAAAGTTGTGTCAAATACTGCGCAAAATAGAGCACATTCGTTAAAACTATTTAAATGAGCTTTGTGTAAAATTTTGCTTAAAACAAGTAAAAAAAGTTCAATTCGGTCTTAATATACTGGGTGATTCAGTCATGACCCGCCGAATTTCACCAGTGAAAGACCTTTCCAACAAGCCCAAAAACAAAACAAAATCTGACCACTGGTTCAGAAGTTAGCAATTTTACCCTACTACCCTCCGACCGCCAATCCGAAAATTTTCAAACCGCTGCTATTTCGCACACTTGCATTTTCGGGGATGGTCGTAGTGGAAATATTTTCATGAAATGACCCAAGGAATTCGCTGTTGAAATTCGGAGGGTCGTGACTAAATCACCCTGTATATTAATGCCTTCCACAATGCAAAAAAAATAAAAAAATTTAAAAAAAAAAACTTTTCAAACAAAAAAATTTTATTTTTTTTTCATCAAATTTTTTTTCTTTCATCAATTTTTTTCCATCAAATTTCATCAAACTTTTTTTTTCATCAAAATTTTTTTTTTTCATCAAACTTTTTTTTTCATATTTTTTTTTTTTTTATCAATTTTTTTTCATCAAATTTTTTTGTTTTTTATTATTTTTTTTTTTTATCAAATTTTTTTTTTTTTTATCAAAAAAATTTTTTTTTTTTATCAAAAAAATTTTTTTATCAACATTTTTTTTTATAAATTTTTTTGTTTTTTAATCAAATTTTTTTTTTATAATTTTTTTTTTCATCAAAATTTTTTTTTTTCATAAATTTTTTTTTTTTATCAATTTATTTTTCATTAATTTTTTTCATCAAATTTTTTTATCAAAGTTTTTATTATCAATTTTTTTCTCACCAAAAAAACTTTTTTTTCAAATTTTTTTTTTTATAAATTTTTTTTTACATCAAAAATTTTTCTTTTCATCAAAAAGCTCATCAAAAACTTTTTTTCATCAAAATTTTTTTTCACCAAAAATTTTGGGTTCATTATATTTTTTTAACATAATTTTGTTTTTCGTGAAAAAAAAAACATTTTTTTTTTACCAAAACTACTTTTTCACCAAGTCTAAGCTTTTCGCACAAAAATTTTCCATTTGTTTATTAAATGTACATAAAACAAGTAAGAGTGTTATATTCTTTGGTGCCGAATCTTTTATACTCTTCAAAATGTAAAAACACTTTTTTGCACTTATTTTTGCACTTACTTACGAAAGGTACAGCTCTTTTGATTTTTTAATGGGGTCTTAGACTGATATTTCAATTCGTTTTGCATGGAATAGCAAAGTAATATTACATTATGTTTTCTTAAAAAACTTTGCTTTGGCAAGTGCACCCAAATCTTCCGCAAAACATTATCATGATTTAATGTTTTGGGCAAGAGTACAAAATCCGCAGGCATTTTTTAAATTCCATTAAGTGTTAACTGCGAGTCCACGACCACCTTTAGCCATAAGATGATAAGTTGGTATCTTTAAAAATGAACAGTAGTGCGTTCCGAGTTCGGCTTTTTCGAATATAAAGATGCTTGCTTCATAGGGGCCTTGCGCAACAGGGTCCTTTTACTGGAAAAATAACAAAAAAAAAATTTCACAAAAACTCACAAGGAAAGTCTCCCTAGTGTCACCCGCGGATCTTTATGGAATTAGTTTTAGCACAATAAAACCAAAATAATTCCCCCAAACGATTGGGGAAGAAACAGTCATTTTTCATTTTTTTACGTTTATCTCCTATATTGTACTAAATGAGAGGTCTTTGGAAAACCAATCCAAGTGTGTGTCGAAACATGGAAAACTTTTGGTTATATTGAGTAAAATACCAAAATTTTAGGACACTTTTGTTAATTATTCGAAAAATATTGTCTTTTTTGTAAATCGTACAAAACTGAAAAAAAAAAAAACAATTTTTGCCCGTACAAATCGACCCCCTTAAAATCGAGTTTGGGCCGCTAAATAAATACGTGTCGAATTATTTTGCGTTCTGAACAACATATCCAAAATTCACGAAAATCGGAAATGGAAAGCCAGAAGGCTTTCCATTTCCGTCCGCTAACGGCTTCCAAAGTTATCAATCAGTGAATTTTGAATTTTAATTAAAAAAATATTTTTTGATTTCCAAAGCATGTACGCTAAAACTTGTGCAATATAGACTACATTTCAGAAAAAAATAATATTAATTAAATTTTTCATTGAGTAATTTTGGTACAGTGTTGCATCTTAAAGATGAAAAAGTGTGTACGTCAAATTTTTTTTATATTCTTTAAAGCTAAAGTTGTGTCAAATACTGCGCAAAATAGAGCACATTCGTTAAAACTATTTAAATGAGCTTTGTGTAAAATTTTGCTTAAAACAAGTAAAAAAAGTTCAATTCGGTCTTAATATACTGGGTGATTCAGTCATGACCCGCCGAATTTCACCAGTGTATTCCTTGGCTCATTTCATGAACAGAAAGACCTTTCTAACAAGCCCAAAAACAAAAAAAAACTGACCACTGCATCAGAAATTAGCAATTTTACCCTACTACCCTCCGACCGCCAATCCGAAAATTTTCAAACCGCTGCTATTTCGCACACTTGCATTTTCGGGGATGGTCGTAGTGGAAATATTTTCATGAAATGACCCAAGGAATTCGCTGTTGAAATTCGGCGGGTCATGACTGAATCACCCTGTATATTGATACCTTCCACAATGCAAAAAAAAATAAATTTTAGAAAAAAAACTTTTCAAACAAAAAAATTTTATTTTTTTTTCATCAAATTTTTTTTCTTTCAACAATTTTTTCATCAATTTTTTTCCATCAAATTTCATCAAACTTTTTTTTCATTAAACTTTTTTTTTCATAATTTTTTTTATCAAATTTTTTTTTTTTTTTCATCAATTTTTTTTGGTTTTTTATTAATTTTTTTTATCAAATTTTTTTTTTCATAAATTTTTTTAAAAAAAAAAAATTTTTTCATCAACATTTTTTTTTTTATAAATTTTTTTGTTTTTTAATCAATTTTTTTTTTCATAAAATTTTTTTTTTTCATAATTTTTTTTATTTCATCAAAATTTTTTTTTTTTTCATAAATTTTTTTTTCATCAATTTTTTTTTACATCAAAAAATTTTTCTTTTCAAAAAGCTCATCAAAAACTTTTTTTCATCAAAATTTTTTTCACCAAAAATTTTGGGTTCATTAAATTTTTTTTTAACATAATTTTGTTTTTCGTGAAAAAAATCAATTTTTTTTGCCAAAACTATTTTTTCTTTCACAAAGTCTAACAGTCTAAGCTTTTCGCATAAAAATTTTCCATTTGTTTATCGAATGTACATAAAACAAGTGGGAATGTTATATTCTTTGGTGCCGAAACTTTTATACTCTCCAAAATGTGAAAACACTTTTTTGCACTTATTTTTGCACTCACTTACGAAATGTACAGCTCTTTTGGTTTTTTAATGGGGTCCTCGACTAATATTTCAATTCGTTTTGCATGGAATAGCAAAGTAATATAACATTATTTTTTCTAAAAAAAACTTTGCTTTGGCAAGTACACCCAAATCTTCCGCAAAACATTATCATGATTTACTGTTTTGGGCAGAAGTTTAAAATTCGCAGGCATTTTTGCTACCTTCTTTTCTACGAGAATTCCTAGAAAAAACTAGAAATTTTTTTGTAGCGGACGGAAATGGAAAGCCTTCTGGTATTTTAATCAATATAACCAAAAGTTTTCCACGTTTCGATACACACTTGGATTGGTTTTCCAAAGACCTCTCATTTGGTACACACCATGACTAGGTTTCTTTGCATAATATAGGAGATAAACGTAAAAAAATTAAAAATGGCTGTTTCTTCCCCCCTCGTTTGGGGGAATTATTTTGGTTTTATTCAGGTTTTTTTAAATAATTATTTCTGTTCTTTGTTTCAAAAATAATGGCATAACAAATAAAGACTTTCATTAGCATTCAATTTTTAAAGTCATTTATTATTGTTCTGTAAGTAAAAATAAGTGATTTTCTTTAATTTTTAGCGATTTGTGTCCGTTATTTTTTTTTTTTAAATTGTTGGCATTTTTTAAAGAGAAGTCATTAGTTTTTACTAGAGATGGGTACATGAGCAGGTTAGAGCGTGAATCACGTGATTCACGCGTGAGTGTGACTGAAGTCAATTTTAATCATGTGATTGTGAGTGAGTGTGAGTGGAGAAAAAAATTGCGTGAGTGAGTGTGCGTGAGTAAGATTTGTGCGTGAGTGAGTGTGCGTGAGCCGATTTTTTTGTGTGAGTTTGCGTGATTAATTTTCTCTTTATATTTACTTTCGTACTAATAAAATCAACAAAAAATTGTAAAATTTGGCTCAACTTAAGATTTTGTCCCGAAATAAGCAAAAAAAAAATTAAATTTCGATGAATTTAAAATTTTTCCGAAAATTTTTAAAGATTTTTGAAATTTTAGTTTTTGAATTTTTTTTTTTGTATATATAAGAGTTTCGTGAGTGTGAGTCAACGTGAGTGTGAGTGAAGCTTGCGTGAGTGTGAGTTGTATTAAATTTACTCACGTGATTGTGAGTGAGTGTGAGTAGAAAAAATATGCTCGTGAGTGAGTATGCGTGATTCCAAAATTCATGTCGTGAGCGTGAGTGAGTGTGAGTCAAAAATCACTCACGCGCCCATCTCTCGTTTTTACCTACTTGTGTGTTGGTTGTTTTTTTGTAAACAAAAAATTCAAAAAATTTATATATAAAAATATAAAAACATGTTTGTATTAAATGACCCAGCAAAACTTAGATTACCAAATAAGGTATAAAATAAGGTATACGATCTCTTATTTTATACATTGCAGCATTGATGATTTTAACAGGCGATGAGACTCAAAGTAATACATCCACATTTACACAAAGAATACCAGTAAGGTATAAAATAAGTCATAAATTTATAACGAAGACTACGAGTAAGGTGTAAAATATATGATACAATTTTATAGGTTACGAGAAATGAAATAATATAGCATACCAGAAGATAATATATAAGGTGTTACGAGTAGTGAAAAAGTAATTTTGTATTAAATTTACTCACGTGATTGTAAGTGAGTGCAAGTGTATGAAATATGCTCGTGAGTGTGTGTCGTTAGAAATTTCCTGTCGTGAGCCCATCTCTAGTTTAAACTTATGCATTTTTTATAAAATAATTATTTTTTTATGTTATTGTAATGCATTATGCATCCAATTATAAATAATACATTATTTCAAACTTTCAAATAATACATAATGTAACCAAATATAAGTCATCCATGATTTAATGTTTAGAAATAATAAATATGAAATACATTTTTTCCAATAATCATGCAATACGTAGCAAATTATTAGTAATGCATTATTTTTCACTTGAAAATAATATGTAGTGGAACAAATGTTTGGTAAGACATCCTAAAATAATGCTACAAATAAGGTATATACATTACCTGGTAATGTGTTATATAATCACTACCCATTACCAAAGTTTTGCTGGGGACTTTGGCACGATGGGTAGAGTGTCTGGCCAGAATGTAGTTGATTGCGGTATTGATTCCCCAAAAACTTTATTAAAAATTTTTTAAAATAAAATTCAATAGAAAAATTGTAAAAATAACTTATAAAATCATTGGTTTTTAATGTTTTCGTAGGTAATTTTTGTTTTGAATTTGTTGGTAAAAATAACACAACAATCATTAATTTTTAATGTATTCGTAGGTAATTTTTTTCGAATTTGTTGGTGAAAAAGAATGAAAAAACCGTAATTTTTAAATGTTAAATGTTAATTATTTTAGAAAATTTTGTTAACAGTAAAAAATAAATGTTGATGTTTCTTAAAACAAATGAATAATTACTGGGATGGTTTTCAAATGGGTTATCATTTGTTTTAAATATGTTTTTCATTTGTTTTTGCCTACAAACTATTATGAGTGTATGCACCAATACCCCGGTTTGCGTCGCTTCGTTTTGCGTCGTTTCGAAGTTGCGTCGTTTGAAAATTTCTGTGACTTCGAAGTTGCGTCGTATTTGTTTCAGTTTGCGTCGCATGGCTTTAAAGTGGCACTATGTAATCGATTTAAGTTACACTATGTTTTTCGGGGAGATCAAATTCCATGTGACGTTCGTTTAGATTAAATATAGGACTATATCGTCCCTAGTCGTTCCACTGTGTCATCCAAGAGGTGTTTATTTTAAAATTTTCTTCGCATAATATTTTGGCTAGCACAATAGGAAGGAGTCTATATTTTAATCTCGAACAGTTGTGGATTACCACTCAATGGAATTTTTAGAAAAAACTAGAAATTTTTTTGTAGTTTTGCAAGCTTTTTATTGTAAATATACATTTTATTTGATGAGATAAAGCTTACAAGGTTCTCTCGTGACTTTACAAAATTTTTTGCTACCTCCTATTTTACGAAAAGTCCTATTAAAAAGTACGAGCTTTTTTATTCTTTCACAAGTTTTTAACCAATAAAATTGTATTCTCTTAACTATTCTAGACTTTTTTTTGTAAAATTACCTTGGAAATTTTTACCTTTACGAAAAAAAATGTAAAATAACAAATTTTGTTTTTATAAATTTCAATCGAAATTTTGTTGATAAAAACAAGGAAAACTGTAAAATATTCGAAAAATAGGATTACGCTACTTTTTCTAATAATTTGACAAGGTTTTTTGGGTGTATCCCATCAGCTCCACCTTCCATAATTATGTAAACATAAAACAACGAACACACAAAACAATAACAAATTTTAGTTTGTTGTTTTTGTTTCGTGTGTGTTTGTTGTTTTATGTTTACATAATTATGGAAGGTGGAGCTGACGGGCAATGTATATAATTTATGCCATTTATGCTATTTTCTTAAAAAAATGTATACTAATTTTGACTAACCGAGAACTGCACAGAAAATAAAATCGTCAAATTTAAATCAACAAACATCAATTGTAAATCAAACAATCCAAACATTTAGTAAAAAAGGTCGCCTGTTAGTCCATAATACAAAACTTCGATTTTGTTTTCAACAAACTCAGTCAAGAAATTTTATTTCAAATTTTTTTTTTATATTGTCAATAAATTGTGTTTATGTTTGTTAAATTTCTTTGTTGAAAAAAAATTTCATTTGTAAGATCAACAAATTGTGTTTGTTGAATTTCTCTGTTGAAAAAAAAAAAAAAATTTTACTTTTGTCAGATCAACAAATCGTGTTTGTTGAATTTCTTTTTTGAAAGAAACAAAATTCTTTATTCAACAATCAAAATTTACAAACGTTTGTTGATATTGCAAATTTCTGTATAGGAGCACTTTCAGTGAAAAAAATAATTATATATATTCACAAATATGGGGGTCAATATAATAATTTGCTTTTTTCTGTGTGGTTACAATAACCGTCGTGTCGTTACAGCGAATCAGAGCATGATGCCTGGTGAGAATTGATCTCACGACTCCCACACTCATAGGCTAACAGGTTATTAACTAGCCTACATTGTGCCTCTTACATTATTAGATGTTTTAATATTTCATTATAATTTAATCTTAAATTAAATTGGAAACGGTTACAAGAATATTTGTACAGCAGTTAGTAGAACAATATTCAGTAATATTCAGTACAGTAACGTTACGATCCATTCATAGTTATAACTAAAATAAACAAATAAACATAAACACTATAATTAATTAAGCTCAAGTTTTCATAGCGTCTGTGTCAAGTGACTGACTTTAGTTTCTGCAACGTGAAATTTCGCAAAATGTTGTTTCTTTCAAAAACACACACAAACTTTATATTTGCAAAAAAAAAACAACATGCATTGTTCATACGTAAATATTAGAGCTTCCAAACGGGATTGGTTTTTCTGAATACCACAATTCGGGATTGAAGAAATATTTTCGGGATCTTGATTGGAATATTCCGGGATTTTCGGGATATTTTCAATCCCGGGATTCGCGGGATTCTTAGAAAACTTTCGGGATTCTTAAAAATTTTCGTAAGGACTTGCACAGTTTTGTTGAAGTTGTAAATTTATTAAAATGAAAACCATCGAGGTCAAACATCCGGGCAATAACTACATATACACTCAACATATTTTGTAGGCAAAAACAAATCAAAACCTCATTTAAAACCAGTAAATACGCAATTGAAAACATACCAGTGATTATTCATTTGTTTTAACAAACATCAACATTTATTTTTTACTGTTGACGAAATTTTCTTAAATAAATAATATTAAACATTAAGGTGGTTATTCATAAAACCTAAAATATATTTAAAGTAGGTTTATTTGACAGATATTGCAGGAATTATTGTCAAATAAACCTACAATAAGTCTTTTATAAGTATTATGAATAAGAGCCTAAAAAATTAAGTTTTTTTCATTCTTTTTTACCAACAAATTCCAAATTCCAAAAAATTAACCTACGAAAACATTAAAAATTAATGATTTCGTAGGTTATTTTTTACAAATATCTTTTGAAATATTTTTTTAAAAATTTTAAATAAAATTTTGGGGAATCGATCCCGCAATCAACTACATTCTAGCCCAGACACTCTACCCATCGTGCCAAAGTCACTTGATACAAACAGATTTTTATAGTTCTATAAATAATTTTTTAATTTTTTTTTTCTACAAAAAAATAACCTTCTTGTGTATGTAAAACCCAATGACATCTCATTAAAAAATACCAACAATTAAAAAAAAAAATTACTTACACAAATCATTAAAAATTTTAAGAATAATCAGTAATATTTACTTACAGAACAAAAATAAATGACTTTAAAAATCAAATGTTAATGAAAGTCTTTATGTTTTAGTGTGTTATTTTTGAAACAAAGGACAGAAGTAGTCATTAATAAAAACTGAACATCAAACAAATGTTTTTTCTTTTAAAAACGACTAAACGTAAAATTTTTTAAATAAACTACAAACAGATAATGACATAATTTTTTAAATGTAGAGAAATCTCATGTGAACGGTATCCGTAATAGGTTATCTCTCTCACCTTTCGTGAGGGAGATTGCTCATCGTTATCAACTTTTAGCAGCTTTAACTTATGAACCAGAGATGGGTGCTGGTCACGTGATTTCCGTGTTTCACGTGAATCATCCGTGAGTGATTTTCATTTTAATCAAGTGGTTGTGAGTGAGTGTGAATTAAAAAAAATCTGCGTTAGTGATAATTCAAGTGAGTAGAATTTTTTCGTGAGTCAGTAGTGAGTGACTAACTTATTCTTTTTGCGTGATTTAATTTTTTAATTAAACATTTTCTCATTCTTTAAAATAATTTTTTTTCTAACAAAGTTGTTGTAGCTTGTATGACTCACGTTGTAGCTTGTATGACTCACGCGTGAGTGTGATTCAATCGGGTGTAAGTAACTAGTGAGTGCGTTATTTTTTTTTTTACTCATGTAAATATTGAGTGAGCGTTATTAGAAAAAATTTATGTGATTAGTGAGTGATTCGATTATTGTTATGGCTTGAATGAGTGTGAATCAAAATTCACTCACGCCTAATTACAAGCTTGTTACAAATTACATTTCGCAAAAGGGTTAACCTCTTGCTTTAAAAAAAATGGTGCCAGACTAAAGAGTCGAATTTTTTTTGTGTTCCTCAAAATTCTACTGTATACAAATTATTTAAAAAATATAAAAATAATTAAAAATATTAAAAAAAAAATATATAAAAATCTGGATCCCTAAAATCCCAGAAAATCAGAAATCTTGAGATTCGGGATTTGCCTAATCCAGAAAATCCCGGAATTTCCGGGATCGGTATTTAAGGGTTGGAAGCCCTAGCAAATATACATACCGCGTTGCGACTACTACTGCTGTTTTGTTACCCACACACACACACTCACATTTCCCTGTACATTTTATTATAATTTAGTTGAACTTGCAAAAGGAACAATGTGCGTTGTAGTACTTTGAAGTTAAAACTTGCATAAACAAATGTTAGACAACAGCTTTAATAATAGTTACGAGTATATACAGACTAACTGACTGTGCGTGTGTTATTTTAAGATTTTTCTTTTTTTTTCATTTACATAATTACAAGGAAGATAGAAGGTATGGAACGGAAAATATAAACGCATATCCCTTGATTTGCACATGTACAATAAAGAATTCAGAAAATTGAATGTAAGATGGCAATGCTTTATCAGAAAATAATTTATATTGTAAATCGAGGGTCAGTTGTTTTGCATCCTAATATCTGGAATTGCTTGTTTTTATCTGTTTAATTTTTTTTATTTTACACGCTTTTTATAATTTCTGAAAATCGATAGAATTTCCATTAGAAATAGGGTATATCCAAGAATTTTTCGTATTTAACAAAAAAAAAAAATTATTTCTAATTGACTTGTTTTCGATTTAACACTTATGTGAGTTATCCACATAAAAATTGTATGAAAATTTGTCATTTTTCGAAAAAAAATGTGAAAAAAAAATTTGATAAAAAAAAATTGGTGAAAAAAAAATGTTATAAAAGCAAATGGTTGTACGCTGACACACACACGCCTTGATTGTTTATCTTTGCCTTCCTTAAATATTGGAAGTGTAGATATTGAAGAATCAGATGCTGGTATGATTCTGGGTATGAAAATACAGTGTGATGTCCGTTGGATTAAACATGTTTTTGAAGTATCGAAAGAAGCATTCAAGTGTTTAGGCTTCCTAAAACGGTGTAGAAAATACTTCACTCCATCCGATCTTCTTCGAATCTATACGACTTATATACGACCTAAAATGGAATACAACTCCCACGTATGGGCTGGTGCGTCAAAATCTTCCCTGGATCTTCTTGATCGAGTTGAGAAAAGAGCAAAAATGCTCATAGGGGACGACAGCGTTTCTACATCCATTGATTCGCTTGAACATCGACGAAATGTGGGTTGTGTAGTTCTCTTCTACCGATAATTTCATGGGAAATGTTCCGCGGAGATAAGCAACCTTATTCCGGTAGTACGTATATTTACCCGTAGTACTCGGTTATCGAATAGGGCACACCGTTTCGTTATTGACTGGTCAGTTGATCGTACTACATATTACAGAGTAAATTCGTTTTTCGGCCGAACAATTCGTATGTGGAATAAACTACCAGCTAAAGTATTTCCTGCTATTTTTGATATTCATAAATTTAAGACTAAAGTCCATAGACACTACTCCCTCTTTCCTCCCTCCTAACCTCATTTTCCTTCCACCAACACAATGCATTGCATTTATAGGGGACATCCCCTGAGTGTTGGTCAAACAAAAAAAAAAAGTCCATATTAATTATTTCTGAGAAATAATAATTTTTGTTGTACAACGAGAAAATTTTAAAAATTAATTGCCATGCCAACACAGGCTAAGTGGAGATATCGACATTTTTCGGGAGAGGTCACCCTTCCTTCGTCAGCACTCTTCGATTGTCAATGTGGGTGTGAAAGATTAAAATCAGCAATTTAAACATATATTAAGGTGAAAAAGGTTACGAGAATCATATAACATTTCATTACCCATATATTATCGTTTGGCTTAATAAATCTACACTCAAAAAATGATGTCATTAACTGTTTGTAGTTATTTTAAAAAGTTTTACGTTTAGGTTTTTAAAAGGAAAAACATTTGTTTGATGTTCAGTTTTTAGTAATGACTACTTTTGTCCTTTGTTTCAAAAATAACACACTAAAAAATAAAGACTTTCATTAACATTTAATTTTTAAAGTCATTTATTTATGATCTGTAAGTAAAAACTACTGATTATTCTTTAAATTTGTAATGATTTGTGTAAGTAATTTTTTTTAATTGTTGGTATTTTTTAATGAGATATCATTAGTTTTTAGCATGTTTTTCCAATGTTCAGCAAAAAAAAAGTGATGTCGTGTCAATATGAAATCAATTGCAAAGTATTCGCCCTTAAGTCACTATTAAATAATATAAAATTTCAGTTTTTTCAAAAAGTGGGCTTTGTAAGCATGGTCAAATATTGAAAATATCTGAATTTTTTGCCTTAGTACCTTTGTTTGAATATTTATGCAAAATTAGTGAAACACAGTGAAGCCTTTAAAACAAAAGTTTTTATCAAAAAAATACGTCAGTAAAAAAGTTTGTAAAATTGTTTGTATCCCAACTTTACAACTTTTTTACTAAATTTTACTAAAAAAATATTTTTTTGTAATTCGTTTTAGTAAACTCGCGTTACAAACTATTAATTTTTTACTGATTTTTTAATAATTTTTTCAGTTGATTTTTTAAAAATTTCGTATTAACTTTTCGGTTTTCTTTTCTAGAAAAGTAATGCACTAATGAAATACAAAAAGAAAATGTTTTTAAAATATTTGGAAATTAAAAAGAGCATTTAAAGAAAATATAAGGTTAGTTATTTTTTTATTTTAATGGTAAAACTGAGCTTTGATGAGTATGAATATGTTTATTATTTTCAATATTGAATTACACTTATTTGCCTGCTTCATTGTAACTACTTTGTTTTCTTTCAAATAAAAAAATATATAAAAAAGGGAACAACACGAAGTAAAGAGAAGATATGCAAAATTCAAAAAAACACCGACCTTTTCCAATTTTTTTTCTTTCTTCTCCACTTGCGGTCCTTTTTTGTTTTACGCTATCTGCGATTTTTTTTTTCTTGTGTACAGTGTACACAAAGGGTTGATTTCTTAATACTCAGAATAGTATTGGTAATTTTGTGTACTTTTCTTCATGCCTTTCTTTCTATTATTCAGTTGGAAAATAGCATTTGAATTGACAACGTCGCGGAGCGGAAGAAATAAGAAAATGTACAAACACCAAAATATTACAACACAAAATACAGGTAACCAAATGTTAAAGTATTTTTTGTTTAAAATTAACTCTTTTTTTAGGACAATAAATAATAGAAAATGATGAAAGCAGGTAACAACTGTATATTTATGTGTTCCATTTAAATAATATCAATATAATGTATTTTTTATTCTAGAACACCAATTTATTCAACACATTTTTCAAAGCATTTATTTTATGTGGTATGTAATTTATATTTTGCATTAAAAAAAATGTTTTCAATATTTTCTCTTACATATTTCAGATCAAAAACTCAAACAAAATCTGACATGCATTGAAATAGTAATGGCGACAACAAGCGCAATACGCAGTTTACATATAGTAAAAAAAGACAAAAAATTTAAAATACACAATTTACAATTTTTTTACAAAAAAATTTAGTAATACTAATTTTTTTAGTTTTTTTTAAGATTACAAATTTTTGAAAACCAAAGTTTGTAATGGTAACTGAAAAAGTTATCGGGCACAAATTGAAAACTTTATTAGTAATGGTAACAAACTTTTTTGTAAGGAATACTAACAAATTTTTATGAGTGTGGGCTATCGATTAAAAAAATAAAAATTGGAAAATTTTCAGAAGAAGTTCTGATTTTTTTAAATTTAAACTTAAACTTTTTTATCAAAAAACATGCCACAATTTTATTTCTTCTATCTATCTGTTCTGAAATTTTCAGAGATGTTTTTTCCTTGTTTTCGAGAAAAAATATGTTGAACATTGCACTATGCTTATAAATTACAATAATGGGGTATATTTAGGGTTGCCAGATACTAGAAGTCAAATAACTGGATAATGGAAAATTTTCACCTGGATTTTGTTAAAGTAACTGGACCCATACATAATTTTTGTTTAATGATTTAAAAAAAAATCAACCGATTTTCCTATGTGAGACACATATTTTTATTTTGGACTAAATGGCCGTCTCTATTTTCTACGGCAAAATGTGCCTTTTTAAGCATTTCTATTACTTTTTCATCATCGGCCTGAGGATGGTTAGAGTATATTTTTTCTTTTTAAATAACCCCAAAAATTAAGTTCAAAGTGGTTAAATCTGGAAATCTAGAAGGACAGTTAAAATTTCCGGGACGCACAGTGGGTTCGATGGTACCCAAAATGGCGATTAATTCAGATAAGCAGTAGTTTTAGAATATTATATTTTTTTATTGATGACATAATATAAACACGTAAAAATACACATTTTGGAAAAAAAAAATTGGAAAAAAAAAAATTTTTTTAACCTGTTAGGCGTTTTTTTATTTTTCGGAAAAAAGGGTTATAGTTCACAATTTTTGCTGTAACTTTGGAATGAAAAGCGATAAATTAATAAAAAAAAATGGAAATTAAAGTGCACATAATGTGCTCTCAAAGTAATTAAAGAAAGAACGCATAATATGTATTTATATTATTATAATTTTTTTTTTTAAATCCAATTTTTGTTTTTCACAAAATCTCATAAATGTACAAATTTATCTGAAAAAAGTGATTTATGGGAATATTATAGTTTTTTTATTAAGGAATTATCATAAATACATAAAAACACAGCATTTTAGAAAAAAAAATTTAACAAAAAAAATTTTTTTTTAATCTTTTAGTCGTTTTTTATGTTTTTGGAAAAAAAAACGAAACCCTTGAACATGTAATAAAGCTACAAAAAACAAATGGAGGAGACGTTTTTTTCCCGTAGGGGGGGGGGGGGGGGGGGTTTACCGGGAGACTATGGGGGACACCTTCCCCTCGCGATAAACGTTGCCAAAAAAATAGATGTCAGTTTTTGCACCTAATTAATACAAATTTATCATTATTTAAATTATTTTTTCTATACACGCCCCCAAAAAGGGGCGGACCGAAAAAATTGGCATTCCTGATCCCCCTTGGTTCAAATTCAGGTCGATTAACTTCATATGGCATTAAAATGTTTCATTTATTGAACAGATATACAAATTAAACTTGTAAAAAAAATATTTTTCTGGGGTAGTTTTAGTTCTTCAAGGGGGAACTTTTTCCCCCCTGGTCCGATTTTGCTCGTTCAAGAACTTAACCAGCCTATGATCATTATACATATTTGTGACAAACTTCAGGATTCTAGCTCTTGTTTTATGTACTTTATGGTGTGCTCAACAACAGACGGACGGACGGACACACGGTTAGTCACAGAATGTCTTAGAATCGATCAGTGATCAATAATATACACTTTGTTGGGTCCTAGACCCATATTTCGATGCGTTACATATGGAATGACAAAGTGAGTGTAAGCCCATACTGTAGTTGATGGGTATAAACACACATATAATGGATTTGTTTAATAAATGATACCCAGACTTTTTACACAAAAATGGGAATAAAAAAAAAGGGCCGGGCATTGTCCGTACTTTTTTTTCTTTTAAATAAAAGCTGATATCCTATACTTTTTTGAAATCCACAAAACTAAATCCAACTATTACTAACTTAATATGTGTGGCCCATTAAATATGGAAAATATCCCAATTTTGGACCCTTTTTAAAAAAATTATTAAGAACATTGAGACACAATTTTTATAAACAAAAAAAATTTAAAAATTTAGCTTAATCCATGGTGTTTATGGTTCCATTATAAAAGATTTTCTTTTAAAACACCAAATACCACTAATAATCGCTTAAATTGTAAAAAATTTAAATTTTTTTACTTTTTTCAAAAACTGCAATAATTTGTTAACTTTGACAGCTCACCGAAAAAAAAAGTAAACAACTTAGTTGATTGATTTTGATAACTAGTGTTGCAGAATTTTATCTACTTTTACCCCATACCAAATTTTATAACAAAAACTTCATTTATAAATTTCAATTAATCGCCACTTTGGCATCATTTGAACCCAATGTGGGACGTGAGAAGTCAAAAAAGAGCGACAACAATTGACCATCATTTGCAGATTTAACCCATCCAGACATATTTTTGTGGGGTTATTTTAAAAGCAAAATGTACGCCAAGAATCCTTAAATCATCGACAAGCTCATTGAAAACATTCGTGCCGAAATCAACGCTAGACTGGCCGAAATGTTCGAAAAAGTTATACAAAAATTAGTAAAAATGCAGCAAAAAGAGCACATAATCCGTATACAAAAGAGGCATTTATGTTATATTTATAATTAATCAGCATTACCACAAGAAAATAAAATAAATTTAAAATGAGCTTTTAACTTTATTTCCATACAAATTGTTTTTGTTTTTAAAATCGACTTTCAAAAAATGTATTGAAAATTTGAAATTTAAAATAAAACTTTTGTTAAAATAGACTTTTTGTTTTCTTGTGGTAAGGGCCAATGTTTTATTCAAAAAGTAGTCCCAAAAAATTTTAAAAAATATTTAATAAAAAAAAAATAATTATTAAAATAAAAGAAATCCTTTTTTAACTGGAAAAATTATGTTTTAACTGGAAACTGGACCAGACCTCAAATAACTGGAAAATCCAGGCCATTCCAGGCCGTCTGGCAACCCTAGGTATATTACGTATGCGAATGAGTAATATTAACTCTTTAAAAACATTTAAAAAAGAGATGTTTTCGTGGGTGAGTTTTTTTTAACGATCACTCAAGCTCACGAAGGAAAGGTTTTAATCCCGCACGATTTTTCTCACGTTCACGTACGCTCACGTGAGTAGAAAAAATGTTGTCACGGGCAGGATACTCACGTGAGCGTGACTGAGCGTGAGCAAAATAAATGAGCATTCGTGATTAGAATAATTTCCTTGGTGAGAGTGCGTTATGGTAAAAAAAAAAATTACCCACGATCACATCTCTATT
Source organism: Pegoplata infirma (assembly GCA_963921195.1). NCBI lineage: Eukaryota > Metazoa > Arthropoda > Insecta > Diptera > Anthomyiidae > Pegoplata > Pegoplata infirma. Next base: position 72,242,117 of record OY992539.1, on the reverse strand, counting down.
TTAAATGTTTTTTAAGAGTTAATATTACTCATTCGCATACGTAATATACCCCATTATTGAAAAATAAAAGCATAGTGCAATGTTCAACATTTTTTTTTCTCGAAAACAAGGCAAAATACCTCTCTGAAAAATTCAGAACAGATATATTTGCACCTTTACTATTTTTAAAACATGTAAAAAAAAATAAAATTGTGGCATGTTTTTTGTTATAAAAAGTTTAAATTTAAATTTAAAATATTCAGAACTTCATCTGAAAATTTTCAAATTTTTATTTTTTTAATCGATAGCCCATACAAAAATGTATAAAAAAATTTTATTTTAAAGACATCACTGTGCTTTATTTCATTGGCATAAATATTGAAATAAAGATACTTAGGCAAAAAATGCTGAAATTTTCAATTTTTAACCATGCCTCCAAGGCCCACTTTTTGAAAAATCTTAAATTTTATTTTTGTTATTTAAAAGTGCCCTAAGGGCGAATAATTTGCAAATGATATCCTATTAAATCCACCATGGTTTTTCTGTAGTGGAACAGTTAGTGGGGAATGTGACTCTGCTATGCCTTCCCTTGTGAAATATAACAAAATTTAATTTTTGATAAAAATCAATGTACGTTTTCATAGCCGTAATGAACAAAATTATTTCAGTGTGAGATATTTACAAGCATATTTAAAATCTTTAAACTTAGATTTGGTATTTGAATTTGAAGCGTAAAAATGCTCTCCTGAAAAGTAGTATAAAAAAATTGACACTCGGTACAATATGTTCAAGATGAGCAATATTAATCAAAACAATGAGGAAAAAAGTTTTGCCCAAAATATTCTTATCTTTAGTACTTTTGTTATTAAATTCCCCAGGAAAATTTTTTGGAACAAATTCCTGGTTCAATAGATTATTGAATATATTCTACGGTAATCACAACAAAATTTTCTATATAAAATTATTTTTCAAAAAAACTACTTGCTCTAAAAAACGATTGCTTTCGGGACAATTTCAAACAAAAATCATTGATTCTGGAATGTTAAGTAGAACCGGTTGCGGGGTAGTTTGATGCGTTCTGGAACCGATTATTTGGAACAGAAAATTTTGCTGGGTTCAATATTAACTTAAGATTTTTTGTAAATTGTTGGAAATAAAAATGCAGTTGGTCAAGCCGAATTCATATTTTATTCTTGTATTTACTCAGTGTTTTTTGATTCCAGGATTTTCCTGTGTACAGCTTTAACTAAAATTAATTAGAATTTTATTTGCAATAAAATGTAATTAAATTTTAGCTTATAAAATTAACCCCCCTAACATGAATTTATGTTCACATACATACATTGTACGGGTATAAAATGTCTGACCACCCATAGATATTAGTTGTTAATATTAAATCACCAATCTAATCCAGGATAATTTATTTAAAGCAAATTCATTTAATATATGTGACAAACTAGGTGACCAGTCATATTACACTGCGCAGCAAGAATTTTTATTATTTTTAATGGCTTCAAACCGAACTAACAATGGAAGTATCTCAACCCTTATGAACCGATTTGCCTGAAACTTGAAATATTTATAAAAGCGACGATTTTAAGTTTGGGGTGTCTCGGCTTATCATCCATATCAGTGTTTAAAAATTTCGTTGTCCCCTTTGGAAACAATGTGGAGCAACGGGAAAATTTCGATAACTCCCGAACAAACAGGAATAACGCCTAGAGAAAAAACCCGTTTCGACTTAAATTTAAGAAGGATTATTTTGTATTCATATGGATATCGTAGGTATATGTCTTAACAAATAAATACCCCTAAAATTTACACATTTTCATGAAAAAATTTTTCAATAAAGTCAAATTCTTACAAGCTTAGGTCACCGTTAAATAGTCATTAAAAAAACCTTTCGTCTCATATGTAAACATCATCATCATAAATGTCTGAAATATCCAAAAAACGATTTTTTCGCAATTTTTTTACAGATTTTAAAACCCCTAAATCCCCGATTTGGCGGATAAATCGAGACACCCGAACCTTAGAATTGTATTTGTTATATATATTTTAAGTTTCATGCAAATCGGTTCATAAGGGTTGAGATACTTCCCTTATAAAAGTAAAACTGCCAAAGGGTTTTGCAAAGGTTTTTCGAATTTATTTTTTATAGTACACTGAAGTTTTTTATTTTGTTATTAAAGGAAAATATCGAAAAAAATATAGTTAATATGTTGAATGCATGCTAAATGGCACACTTTCGGACAAGACCGCCTCGATTTTTTTTAATTTTTGTATATGTTGTAGTACGTATTAAATGCAATTTGCACACCAATTTTCAGCCTTTTAGTCCAAGTTGGTGTTAAGCAATAAATTTTTCAAAATGGCCTTATTTCAAAAAAATTAAGATATTTAAATTATCAATTAATTTTGACCAGCAAAAAATATCGATATTTCAAAAAAAGTTAAACAGAATTTTGTTGGTATTTAAATTAGTTTTAGAAAAAAAATATGAAAAAGTTATTCGAATTAATTATCACTTATTTTTTAAAGTTTAAAAATTTAAATCGACTTTTTGAAAAAGTCTAAAACCTTAGATTTTTTTTAAACTTTAAAAAATTTAACTTTCCATTACGAAATAATGGTCTATTATTATATTATTATATTAAATTTGACCAAAATCGGTTCAGTGGTTCAAAAGTTATGATCAAAACCGTGAATTTAAGATTGGTTTTACCTTAAATTCACGTGTTGAAAGAACCGTTGAACAAGCTTTAAAAACGTTGGTAACTAAGGAACACTCTAGTAAACGTTACTGTTTTTGTTTTTTTAATTCCAACAGCCACATACATTTGGTTCGTTTATTTGACTTGAAACTTTAAAAAATTTAACATATTCTAAATAATCTCTCCTCTGGTCACCCCTGATTTCAATACTATTTAAGCGAAGGCAGTAATAAAGGCTGTATTTTTTGTTTCTTCTGTGCCTGAGAGTAAATCAATCTGTGTCAAAGTGTTTGTATGATCTTTTATTATACATATGACTAAACGTATGAATGAATGGATGAACATAATGTATAGTATTTTATGTTTTTTTTCCTCCTGATTTTTTCCCATTATTTTTTTTTTGAAAGCTTAAGCTTGCAAAAAAAAGAGGATTTTAAATATGTCAACGTTAAAGAATAGAATTAACTTCAAACAAAAGACAGAAAAATATGTATGTATTAGAGGCACACATACATGCATGCACACAGACACTCTTGTTTGTATTAAGTTCTTATAGTGGATGATGTTGGAAAAATGTTCAAGCGGAAGTAGTCAAACATGAACATGATATAAAGACATTTTATTTTTTATAATTTTTTTTTTTTGTACATAAAAGAAATTAATAGTGTGGTGAATGTTTGAACTACTTATTTATATATGAATGAAAGATATGTGTGTGTGAGACTGTTGTATTTTTTTTTCTGTTTTGTTGTGTGGGTAAACGTGACTACTCACAAACGTAAATATGTACAGTTCATGTAGTAGTGCTCAATTAAATACCACATTGTTTTATATCCATTACTTATTCCAAACGCCCCACACCCCTATTAAAAATATTTACCAAATGGATCTTATTTGATCCATGAAATGATTGTATCAAATAATGTGCTCGATTCTCGAATACCACTTCACCATTCATCCAATTTTTAAAAATTTGTTATTCTTTCGAGTTTTAAGATTTTTAAACTTGTTTTTGTAATTATTAAACATATTAACTAGATTTTTTATTGTTACAACAAAAAAATGTTAAATCTTAAAATTCGAAAAAATATCAAATTTTTAAAAATTGGGTGAATGGTGAAGTCATATTCGAGAATTGAGCACAATATCTAATTGTATTATTTTAGATCAAAAATTATAAAATTTTTATCCGGAATTTCGTCAAATCTACCCGAATAAACAAGTTTTTATGTAATCATATATTTTTTTATATAATTACTAGCTGCCCGGTCCGCGTTGCTGGCCCTAAGAAAACATCGATTCTGTTTTCTATTACATCTCGATCTTTATATACAGTGTCGGACAAAACTAAAGCATATGACCAGGTCCAGAAGTAGCACTTATTTCCACCTTCGGTTAGCACTTTCTATAAAAAAATCTATAGCGAAACAGACAGACGTAATGTTAATTATAGTACAAAGAGTCGTGTCATTTTTCGCAGTTTTATTGAATCGTGGCTAAAGTTCCAAGTTGCGTCCTAGGTAAGTGCTATCTATGATGCAAATTTCAATGAAATCGGTTTAGTTGTTTATGTGTAATTGCGGAAAGGGGAAGAAATAAATTTTATTAAATAAAAAAAGGGAGTGGAATTTTTTACCCCTTTGCCGAATCGCGCTCTAACATGAACTACAGTTCCAGCTTGGAGTATAGCATAAAGGGGCTAGAAAACTTACGCCCCTTTGTCGAATATTGTTCTTATATGTCCTATAGTTCAACCCTCTTTTAGCACTATCTGTGCAGGAAATGTCATTACGATCGGCTTATTGTTAGTCGTTTTTGCTTGATTATGGAAGTGGAAGGAATATATATTTTTTTTGTTTGTTTGACCAACTCAGGGGATGTCCCCTATAAATGACATTTTGCAATTATAATCTTACATGGCCTACACTCAAAAGAAAAACTCTGTCAAAAAATCTGTAAAACGACTTTCAATTTGAATTAGCAATATTTTAACAGATTGTTCTGCTGAGAAGGATATTTTTACTAAAATCTCTGTCATTTAGTTTAAGAAAATAACAGACATTTTACTATGTTTATACTGATTTTGTTTGCTGAATTTCATTATTTTTTCAAGAAATTTTTTATATAAAAAAAAAGCAGAACAGATTGTTCTGCTGAAATCAGCAGATTGCTCTGCTGAAATCAGCAGATTATTCTCTCAAATCAGCAGATTGTTCTGCTAAAATTAGCAGATTTTTCTGCTAAAATCAGCAGATATTTCTGCTAAAATCAGATTTCTCTGCTGTTGAACAACACACGTGTTTAATAACTAAAACGCCAGATAAAAGTATAAGCTTCCGTAGCGTAGTGGTTAAGAAGTGTACTTTCAAATCGAAAGGTGGCGAGTTCGATTTATTCACCTCTTATGACAGATATTTAGCAAACCGTATCTGCTAAAATCAGCAGATTTCTCATATGGCTCAAAATGGGTGTATTTTCAGCAGATTTTTCTGCTGATTGGACAGAGAATTTATTTTGAGTTTACATATGCAATTGATTAGCACTATCTTCATTAAAAACGCCAAGAGAATCGGTTAAACTTTTTTGCGTGATTGCGATCGTAAAGTAACATGGCCTAGTTCCGCACTTCGTTGGTACTATCAGTGCTAAAAATTTAATTTAAATCGTATCAGCAGTTTTTGCATTATAGCAAAACATTTTACGCCCCCCTAATTTGGCACATAGTTTTTACTCGATTAGTACTATCACTGGTTTAAATTTCATTAAAATCTGTTTATTTCTTTTTTATATACAGATGTCAAAATTGGTAGAATGTAAAAATTCAATTTTGTTACGCCCCTCCGCCCACAGATAAGGAATAAGAAAACTGATCACACAGTGTTACTCCCAAGGCTTTTCTTAATATTCCCGGAAGATTTCATCAAGATCGGTCCAGACGTTTTCGCATCCATAAGCAACATACATACAGCCGTTTTTACATTATAACAAAGCATGCAGAAATATTTGCAATTCAACACAAAGGGGCGTAACATTTGTCCAATAACCATCTAATTTCGCACATAGGTAGGAATTGGTTAGTACTCTATTTGGTTTAAGTTTCATCAAAATCGGTCCATCCGTTTTTGTTATATATAGATGTCATTATTGGTGCAATGTAAAAATTAGATTTTGCCACGCCCCTCCGCCCACAGACAGACAATCAAAAAGCTGACCGTGAGGTTACTCCTGAGGGTATACTGAACATTCCCTGAAAGTTCCATCAAGATCGGTCCAGCCGTTTTCGAGTCCATACGGAACATACATACATACCCACATACATACATCCATTTTTATATATATAGAAGAAGATATATAAATATATCCATCATTTGATCCCAAAAATGGGGGATCCAAAAATATATAATATTTAGATACATCAAATTTTTTTTTTTTTTTTATTAAATTTTTTTATACCCTCCACTCTAGTCATAGAGGGTATAAATAAGTTTGTTATTCCGTTTGTAACACATCGAAATATTGGTCTAGGACCCCATAAAGTATATATATTCATGATCCTCGATCGATCTTAAGTCGATCTAGCGATGTCCGTACGTCCTTCTGAAAGACTTTACAGAGGCTACTGAAGTTTGACATATATGTTGGTCATTTACCTGGTCAGGTTGGTATTGTAATCCAGCCAAAAGTTATGAGCAAAAGACTAAATTTCGGCAAGGGTTTTTCGAGAATTTACAAGATAAAAAACACGATAACTTTCGAAAGACAATAATGAGACTACTGAAACCTAGCATGTATCATTGCCGTTCTCCACGTCTGTTTCGTATTGAATTTCAGCTTAATCGGTCCAGTAGTTAAAAAGTTATAAGCAAAACCCAGAATTTCAGATTGGTTTAATGCCACGTTTTTTAACACATTGGTGGTAACTTAACAATGCTTTTCAAACTTATTTAGTTTTAAAGGCATTGGTAATTTAAAAATTACACTCGAAAAAAAATTTACACTCAAAAAAAATTTTAAACTCAAAAAAACGTTACACACAAAAAAAAATTGTTTTTTTTACAAAAACTACAATATTTTGTGTACATACGTACGTGCATTCACTCAGAAATATTTTTATGGTAAAAAAAACTTTACACTCGAACAAAAATTTACACTAAAAAAAAATTAGTAATTTTTTTTTTTTTAATGACAAAAAATAGTTTCTTACTCAAAATAAAATATTTCTAATCAAAATTGTTAATTTTTTCACGTTAAAAATGTACTATCCTTTAATAAAGGCATTGTGGAAGGTATTCATAGATTCGGCAAAGTCGAATTTAACTTCTCTACTTGTTTTTCATCAAATTTTTTTCATAAATTTTTTTCTCATAAAATTTTTGTTGTTGTTTTAATCAAATTTTGTTTTTGTTTATCTATTTTTTTTCATAAATTTTTTTAATATCAAAAACTTTTTTCAATAAATTTTTTTTTTTTTATTAATTTTTTTTTTTAATCAAAAATTTTTTCTTTAAATATTTTTTGTCATAACTTTGTTTTTCGTGAAAAAAATCAGTTTTTTTACCAAAAAAATTTTCCATTTGTTTAACAAATGTACAAAAAAACAAGTGAGAGTGTCAAATTCTATTTTTATACTCTCAAAAATGTAAAAACACATCTTTGCCCTTAAGTAATACACTCATTTACTAAATATACAGCTCTTTTGGTTTGGACTACATCTTACTCTCCACAGCCTGATGGCTGTGTCTAAGAGTATCTTAAAAATGGATCAATAACACCATCCGACAAAAATTAAAGAAAAGACGTTAGTAAAACCGCATTGACAGTTTTTCTTTTCGTGATCCTGTTTCCTTTTAAAAGGACTTCAAAGTTTTAGACGATTAAATTTCATAAAAAAAAAAATTAGTATGTGTACTTATCCTAGGATGCCACTAGTGATATCAAATGAAAGAGCAGGATCTCCGTTAATTTTCCTTTTTTATTATTTTTATATATCAGGAAAAAGGAGGTAAGTTACATTACCAAAATTTTCAATAAAATATTTTGATAAAATTTTTGAATGACTTTAAAGTCTTTGAAGTCCTTTTGAAAGGACTTCGAAGTTTTAGACGATTAAATTTCATAAAATTTATGGCAGATCCTCCTCTTTCAGTTTTGCTGGGCTATATTCATGATCACCACTGTATGTCGGATATTGTGTAAATTCATAGTTACTACAAATTATTTTGAACGGAATGTGTAAAAAAATACAGTGGGAGAGTGTATTAAAGAATAAATGTGAATGTGTACAACAACGTCAATCTAATTGATGAGTTTAATTGCTCTCGAAATTGTTAAGGACTTTTGATGAATGAGTATTACAAAATGTATTGGTGTGTTATTTAGCATCCTACTTTTATAATCTATGTATGTATGTGTGTACAGTGTGTTGGCTTAAACGAATGTACTATATGTGTTTATGTGGATAAGTGCATTAGGGTGACACTAATAACACAGTGCAACAACCAAAATCGGAATAGAAGGAAACCAAATATAAGGCGCATGCTTAATTTTGTAATTGCCTTTAAATAGCAATCATACGCAACGGTGCACAGTGGATTAATTTTAATAATTTGGCTATTCAGTAAGTAGCTACAGGACCGATTGCAGTAAAATTCTTATCGGTTATAGCTAACATAAGTTCGAGCTTAAGTTTGGACGTTGGACCCCACATGTCCAATAAGGGCACCATTAGGGATCCCTAAAGTAGGCCATGTTTAGTAAACAAAAACTTTAAATGCCTTAAATCACCAACTTTAAATGCGTGTAAAAATATTCTAGCGCTGAACAAAAAAAAACCTTGCAGGTTTTTTTACATAAAATGTCAACGTTAATTTGCTTTCGGTTTCATCCCATTCCGATTCGGAAAGTTCGATTTTGTATCACTGAGCAATATGTTATTTGCTAAATATAAAAATCGACACTAAAATAAAAGTCTAAAAGAAATCTAAAAGCTGCTTTCAATTGAAATTCGTGGAAAATTCAGCAAAATCTTTAAAATGGTAAATGTTATGTAATGCATTACCATCTAATGCATAGCACAACAAAATTTAAAAGTATGCGTTATTTGGTCCCCCTACCGCTTACAATATGCATTACTTTGTTGAATTTTCCTTGCATTACGCAATTCTCCCTTATTTTGAGTCTCATTCCAAACAAAAATCATCAATGATGTTTAGGGCAAAGTCATGGTCTTAACATTGCATAGTATGCAATATTTTCAGTTTTTTTTCCCTATGCATTTTATGGTAATGCATTTCATAACCATTACAAATTTTGTTTTTGGGAGGTATCTAGAATTAAAAATTTACCATTTGTCATCCCACCCTAATTTTAATACACAAACAGGATTATAAGAGTAGCAAAGTTAATGAATGATAAATCCTTGTCGCTAGTAACATACACACTAGGGTGGCACGAATTATGACTTTTTTCGAATTTCGTTGATCACCGTGCAAATTATGATTCGTTTTGGTCTAAAAACTCTATGTTTAACTTTTTAGCCAAATCAGGCAAATCTAACCCGTGCCTTTGGGGGGTTAAATTTTTGCCCCAAAAATATCTTTCCCATACAAACCACAATTTTTTGTTTCGATTTTTTATACTCTCTAATGAAAGAGGGAATATATCAGTTTGTTATTCCGTGTGTAACATCTCGAAATATTGGTATAGGACCCCATAAAGTTTATATTTTCATGATCCTCGATCGATTCTAAGTCGATCTAACGATTTCCGTCCGCCCATCCGTCTGTCTGTCCGTCTGTTGAAAACACGTTAACTTTTGAAAGACTTTACGGATGCTCCTGAAGTTTGGCATACATGTTGGACATTTACCTGGTCAGGCCTTTATTGCAATCCAGCGAAATCGGTAAAGTGGTTCAAAAGTTATGAGTAGGGATGAGATTTCCATGCACTAAAAAAACGAAAATATGCGCTTACACTCAAAAAAAAAAAACTGTAATGTTAGCAAAAAAAGCTTGTAAACCTACAAGAAAATTTGCTGATTTTGAACCCACAGTTTTTTTGCTAAAGTTAGCAAAAATGTTTTGCCAATAAATGGTTAACAAAATTTTTTTTTTTTTTTGAACTAAGTTCATACACATCTGAGAACCCCATTGGGTTCGGACCCGATAGGTCCAGACCCCGATGGGCCTAGACCTAGTTGGGTTCCTTTAAAATTTTCATAGTTTTTGATCCAAAATTTGTGTCCGTTTCACTCTACCTTGCTTAGTTTTTGAGATACGTGATTATAGGGGGCCACTGGGGTCTTGAGAATTCAAAAACTCGATAACTTCAAAAATATTACTCAGAGAGCTTTTGACTATTTTGCGGTCTTGTTCTACGTGTTGAGAGCCACAAAAATGCTTTTGGACTTTTTGTTGTGTCGGCAGTATTTACCGAGATATGAGCATTTTAAAATTTTCGGGAATGCTAACTTTTTTGGATCCAAAGTTAGGGCCCATTAGGGTCCACACATGTGAAGAGAACCGGCGATACTACGGGGAGCCCGAGAACCAAAAATGACCTCCATTTTGCTCTATCTGGCTTAGTTTCCGAGATAGCGCCATTATAAGTTTTCTGAAAATACAAAAAAAAAATTACCATTTATTTTTCTAATATTAGCAAAAAATCTTGTAAAAATGTTGTCAACCCAATTTCAAATTTAGCAAAAGAAATTAGTTCAAAGTTTGTTTAAAATTGCTAATGTGCTAAATGAAGTTTACAAGAATTTTTTGCTAACATGCAAATCTCAACTAAAAATTTGCTAAAAGTTAGCTAACTAGCGTTAGCAAAAAAAAATTAGTAAATCTACTAAAGTATTTTTTTGAGTGTAAAATATGCTCTAAAAAATTCAAAATATGCACTAAAAAACCTAAAAATATGCACTAAAAAATAAAATGTCTGCAATAAAAATCTTGTTTTCATAGGAAAAACTTCTTAAAAAGCAAAAAGGAACGTCGGGCTTAAATAGTAACATTTAAAAATTTATGTATGCAAGATTTTTAGAAATTAACACAATCTATAAAAAAAAAAAAATTTAAAAAAAAAAATAATTTTTCTTATTTCCAAAATAAAATTTTAAAATAATTTTTGAAACAAATAAATTTCAATTTGGGTTTTTGGTAATTTATGCCCAAATATGCACTTAAAATTTGGAAATATGCACAAAATATGAATTTAAAAGCAAAATATGCAAAAATATGCATTTTCACCAAAATATACAAATATATGCAAAAACAAATCGATGCCATTTTAACGCAAATTTCTTGATTCGGAAAGTTAATTGGTCGATATTGTTTTTAGACTATCGACAAAAAACATGCATTTGCATGGAAATCTCATCCCTAGTTATGAGCATTAGACTGAATTTCGGCAAGTATTTTTCTTGAATTTACGCGATAAAAACAAGCTAACTTTCGAAAGGCAATTCTGAGGATGCTGAAGCTTGGCATATATATTTGTCGTTTCCCTGACCTAGTTCGTATTGAATTTCAGCCAAATTGGTTTAGTGGTTCAAAAGTAACTAGGAAACCCGCGAATTTAAAATTAGTTTCACCTTAAATTCACGTGTTTGAAATCCCGCTCAACATGTTTTAAGAACATTGGTAAGTCACAAAAATATTTTACAACGTATTTTTGTCTCGCAAAAATATTTTTACACTAAAAAAAAATACACTCAAAAAAAATTTTACACTCAAACAAAATTTTACACTCAAAAAAATGTAGTAAATTATTTTTTTTTTTCAAAAATTGCTTAAAAAAAAGTTTTTTCACACAAATAAAATATTTCTAATCAAAAATGTTATTTTTTCACGTTAGAAAATTTACTATCACCTAAAAAGGGCATTGTGGAGGGTATTCATAGATTCGGCCAAGTCGAATTAAACTTTTCTACTTGTTTGTGTTAATATTGACTCTAAACTCCAATCTTCTTCATACAAAATCGCTCCACCCTAATAACTATGTACTAAATCCCATACACACACATGCTAATATAGGTACTCTATATGTACTTATGCGTAGATATTGCTGTATAAAATTAAAACGTTTCTCGAAATGAAAGTGTTGGTTTAATTTAAACAGCAAAGTGTTTTAAGGCTTTTTATAAAATAATTTTAATATTCAATAGAACACCAACAAAATCAATTACAATGTGTTTGTGTGATAAAGTGACTCAATTATATCAGATTATATTGATCAGTGAAACATAAAATGCGTAAAAAACACTTTAAATATTCAACAATATTCAATTTTGAAGTTTTTACAAGGAAAACTGTCTTAGAATCTGAAAAAACTGCACAGCATCTAAAAATATTTTTATAAAAAAAAAATTTATCAGAATGTGAGACTTTTCTATATTGAAAAATTTCATAGAACCTGTGAAAATATTTCAGAATTTAAAACGTTGTTTTTAAATAGAATGTCTTAGAGAGGGACAGAGAAAAAATTTATTCAAATCTGAGACTCTTATATCCCTTACCTGGTGACCGGTAATAATCCCCATAACAAAAATGAGGATTATGACCAAATTCATTACAATCGTTATCCCCATATTAGTTAAGGGAACTATGACCATTTTCAAAGCGGTCATAATTCTAATTTTATCATTTTAAAAATATTTTAAACATGATAACCCAGTCAGAAAAATACAATCGCAAAAGCGTTGTGAAAGCGTTGTGGACGGTACGAGCGTTCTGTATACCAACTTCAAAGCGCCTTCAGATGATCCGAATGATAACATCGATCTACGCTAGGTTTAAAGCGTTTTAAAAGCGATGTAAAAAAGTGCTTTGAGAATGTTTTTTTAAAGTCATCAAAGCGCTTTAAAAACCCAAAGTAAAGAATTTCTGTTTTAGTTCGGTTATAATAATTTGTTTGATACAAAGTGAAATCCGAAAAAAAAGTTTTTGTACTCAAAAAAACTTAGAAAATTTTTCAAAAAAATTTTCGAAACATAAAAAATTAAAAAAAAAAAAATCTAAAAACATTTTTTATGATTTTTTTACTTAAAAACAAAAAAAAAATTGACAAAAAATTGTTATTCAAAAATAGTTTCGGAACTTAGAAATTTTTTTCAAAAAAAAAAATAAATATAAATAACTCTCAAAACGCTTTTCGAATACGCTCGCAAAGCGTTCCAAAAAAACGTTTTTAGATTGCTTGTTTTTTGTTATAGAGCTTTCAGAACAATTTTCAAAAACGCTCGTAAAGCGTTTGAAAATAGCGTTTTGAGAATGCTTTTTTTTTTTGTTACAGTGCTTTCAGAACGCTTTTTTTAGAACCGTCATCAATTTCTGTTTGGAAATGTTTTTAGGCTGGTTTTAAATTTTAAAAATGATACAGGACAGCACCTCATTTTGACTATATAAGCTACCGACTAAAAAAAAGAAAACAAGAATTATCGCTTTCATTTTCATAAAACCAAAAAGGTTTCTTGTAACAGTTTAACCCTTTATACGCACGTTTTATTAGTGTTCTATGAGGATATTTAAAAAAGGACCAAAATGACCCCTAAAAATTGGAGATAGAAGGTTATTGTGTGATATGAAAAGAACCGCCATCAAATTTCATTAAAGACATCTCTTAACAATTATTACCTCAGAATTAGATTTAATACTTTTTTTTTGACTTATTCAAAAAGCATTTGAAAAAAATTTAAAAATTTCAGTGGGTCATAAAAAAAAACTCGAGCTAAGTTTTCAAAACCCTTCAGGGGGTTTGGTCTACTGTTGGTACACTTTCAGTTTTTTTGTCCCATCCAAGATACAAAATCGTGTTGCACAGTGTAAAATGAGAACTTTTATACACGAAAAATTTCTCAGAGTTTTTGAGATTTTCTATACAAAAAATGTCTCAAAATTTAAGAATTTTCTATGCGAAGAATGTTTTAAGTCGTAAAATTTTCTATGGTTAAAATGTCTTGAAATTCTATTTTTTTTTTTTGTTTAAAAACTGTGAAACTAAACAAATTTCCCGCAATTACAGAGTTTTTCGTTCCAAAAATGTCTCAAAATCTTTGATTTTTTACTATAATATGTATTTTAGAATCGTAGAATTTTCTATACCAAAAATTATCTTAAAAGTTTTCTGTTGTGTTACACTCAAAAAAAAAACTTGTAAAATTACACGAACTTTTTTTTGCTACCTCCTATTTGACACGAATTCCTTATTATTAGGGCAAGTACTTTCATGCATCTAAAAATCGAAAATATGTGCCTATAACATGCGTCTAAAAATCAAAAATATGCTCTTAAAACTTGAAAAATATGCATTTAAAAATGATTGTTTTAACTTAAAAAATTGGTTTGTCAATGTAAATTAGGCTTTGTCAAATACTTTAAGGCCCCGACAATTCTAAACATTGTTTTTTTTCGAGTGGAAACAATTTTTAATTAGTAAAATATTTTTTTATGGACTCATTTTTTATAATTTATTTTTAATTGCCCGGTGAAAAATGAGCATATATGGATACATATATGTGAATATATGGATGCATATATGTAAATATTTGAGCATATATGGTCATTAGAGTGTCCCTTATTTTGGAAATGTTGGAAATGTTGAGACGGTACCCACTATTTTTTTTCCTTTTGACTTAAAAATAACTCAGAAAAAATTGTACGCCCCTACGACCACGCCTACCCTACGCGACGGGGCCTTAAAGAGGGGGGCCGAAAAAATAATTTTCCCATACAAACCAAAATTTTTTTTTTTTATTTTTAATTTTTTTGTTATTAATTATTATATTACTTGGTTAGCTTATTCACGACAAAAAATTTGATTTTGGTGGGATTAGGCTTTCAGCTCTAAAAATTTTTTCGAAAAAAAAATTTTTGAGCCGCAGGGGTCCTACGGTAAAAAATTTTTAAAAAATATTTTTTTTTCAGTTTTGACAAGCAACGGTTTTAGCTGCTATGTTGCTTTAAATGATGTATATTCACAAAAAAATATTTTTTGTATCTGTGACATCTTTATCGTGTTCTAAAAAAGGGTAAAAAATGCATTGTTATTTTTTTTCGATACACGATAAAGATGTCACAGATATGAATAATATTTTTTTTTTGAATATATATCATTAAAAACAACGTAACAACTAAAACCGTTGCTTGTCAAAACTAAAAAAAAATATTTTTTAAAAAATTTTTACCGTAGGATCCCTGCGGCTCAAAATTTTTTTCTCGAAAAAGATAAAGATGTCACTGATATGAATAATATTTTTTTTTGAATATATATCATTAAAAGCAACATAACAACTAAAACCGTTGCTTGTCAAAACCAAAAAAAAAAATTTTTTTTAAAAATTTTTTACCCTAGGACCCCAACGGCTCTAAATTTTTTTTTGCGAAAAATTTTTTAGAGCTGAAAGCCTTATCCCACCAAAATCAAATTTTTTGTCGTGAATAAGCAAGCCAAGTAATATAATAATTAATAACAAAAAAATTAAAAATCAAAAAAAAAAATTTTTAGTTTGTATGGAAAAATGATTTTTAAGGCCCCGCTCTTTAAGGCCCCGTCGCGTAGGGAAGGCGTGGTCCTAGGGGCGTAAAATTTTTCCTAAGTTATTTTTAAGTCAAATGGAAAAAAATGAGCGGGTACCGTCTCAACATTTCCAACATTTCCAAAATAAGGGACACTCTAATGGTCATATATGAAGTTGTATGCAGTCATATATGATCATATTTGCAACCTATATGTCCATATACGTAAAATGAGGGCATATGTCCATATATGACATATATGGGCATATGTGGAGCATATATGTCATATATGTTCATATCCCCTCATTTTACGTATATGGACATATATGTTGCAAATATGATCATATATGCCTTCATACAGTATCATATATATCCATATATGCACCATATATGGACATACATGACGATGTATGAACGCATATATGATCATATTTGTGTCATTTTTCACCGGGTGACCAAATTTTATTTGAGATTTTTTTTTTTTGAGTCACTATATATTTCTGGATTAAAAAAATTTATAAAACAATTAGTAGTATTTAAGTATTATTTTTTTCTAAAAAAATTACAATTATTTTTTTCAAATATTTTTTTACTTTTTTCGGAATTTAATGTTCAAGTCAAAATAAATATTTTTTTCACTTTTTCCGGAATTTGATGTTCAAGTCAAAAAATGAACTCAAAGGCAAAATACCCCACCCTGACACTAAGCGAAATAAAAAAATCCAATTTTTCTGTAGAAAAATCTTAAATTCAAAATTTATTCTTCTTTACGATTAGTAAAATGTCTCAGAATGGGAACATTTTAAATAGAAAACATTCTTCAGAATCTAAAAATTATACTACCCGAAACAATTTTCTATAAGAAATGTCTCAGAATATGATTTCTATATTAAGAAATAGGGATGTTTTGAAAAAATATTGATGAAAATTAAATAAGTCCAATTTATTCGAAAATATGCAAAAATATGCATTAATACCAAAATATGCAAAAATATGCAACTACAAATCGATGCCATTTTATTGCAAATTTCTTGATTCGGATAGATATTTAGTTTGTTATATGATTCAAGTGCCGAGTAAAAACATGCATTTTCATGAAAGTACTTGCCCTACATATTATTATACAATCTGTTTAACAATAATTTTATAATTTTGCAAGCTTTTTACCAATAAAATTGTAAATTTAGCAATTTTTTGACGCGATAAAACTTATTAGGGGGTTTCGTAACTTTACTAGATTTTTTGCTACCTCCTGTTTTACAAGAATTCCTAGTAGGTTAGGTTAGGTTAGGTAAGAGGTGGCGGAGTCAATGACTCCTCACATAGACAGGATGGTCCATAGCGAAACCACAATAATTCCCCAGCGACGCTGATAGAACTCATTTGTCCTCATCGCGAATTGCACTATTTTCCTTAGGTCGACATTCGAAACCGTTTCCAAGCTCTCGAAGTCATGTCTGCCTAAAATGTGCAGTCGGGTTCTGGCCAAAGCAGGACATTGGCAAAGAATATGTTCGACCGTTTGATCAGTGTTAGGTTCATCGCACCTTCTATAGCTTGCATCAGAAATAAGTCCCATCTTCTTTCTATGATAACCTATTAGGCAGTGCCCGGTGATCACTCCAGTAAGTACACGGCAGTTCCAACTAGTGAGTGAGAGTAAGTATTCAGTTTTTCTTAGATTGTAGCATGCCCTCAATCTTCTACTAATCGCACTTGTTGTTAGCTCTCTCCACTTTCTATTAGCCATTGCAGTTTTTGAATGTCGCGTAGCGATCTGAAGTGCTGGATTGGTGGATCAATATGCACAGAAATACCAATACCATCAGCACCTTGTTTCGCGAGCTCGTCCGCTCTCTCGTTTCCTTGAAAACATATGTGACCTGGTACCCATATTAGTTTCACCTTGTTCATACTCCCTAAACTTTGTAAGTTCTCGAAGCATTCGAAAACTACATTCGACTTGATGTAAAAGCTTTTAAGAGCTTTTAGAGCAGCTTGGCTGTCAACATAAATGTTAAATTCTCTGTTTGTCTCATCACCGAACTGTAAAGCCGCCCTGCTTATGGCAACTATTTCGGCCTGGAAAATGCTAGAGTCCAATGGAAGGATAAAAGTCTTCTCTAAATCTCGCAAACTCGTTGAAAAACCTGCACCGACTCCCACGGATTGTTTGGAGCCGTCTGTGAATATGTTAATAGCGTCCATTGGAGGGTTTTGCCAGTTTGACTAAAATTCTCGAGTCGGAAATTCTACGTCGTATTTCCGGTTGAAAATAAGTTTGGGCACTCTGTAATCGGTGGCAATATCATTTAAATTGTCCATGTTACTGTGTCCAAAATTGCGTTGCCTGAATAAATTTGACTCTTTGAGACGAAGGCAGGACTTATAAGCCTCCCCCTTTGCAAAGATGTCAATTGGTATCAGGTGCAGTAGCGTGTCAATAGATTCAGCTGATGTTGTTCTTAGAGCGCCTGTGATGCATAAACCCATGAGACGTTGAATTCTCTGAAATTTTAAGTGCATCACATTACGCTCCAGTGCATTATACCAGACCATAACACCATACAGTAGGATTGGTCTTACTACAGAAGTATAAATCCAGTAAGTGATCCTTGGTTCCAGTCCCCAAGTTGCGCCAAACATTTTTTTGCATGCGTAGAAGGCGTTGTATGCCTTCTTGACCCTTTCTTCGGTGTTTTGTTTCCATGACAGTTTACTGTCTAAAATGATTCCTAAAAATTTCGCTTGGTTTGATAAAGGAATTCTAACTCCGTTTATCTCGACCTTAATCGTCTCTATTTTGTACCTGTTCGTAAAAGTACCATTTCCGTTTTTTCCGGGTTAACGTTTAGGCCATTACTATTAGCCCATTTCCACATTTGCCTCAGTGATACTTCCAAAAGTTCCGATACTGTGCCCAAAAACTTTCCAGACGACATAATTACAACGTCGTCAGCATAAGCTACCACTGTTGTCCCTTGCGATTTCAACTTCTTTAAAATGGGGTCCACTACTAAAAGCCAGAGTAGTGGTGACAAAACACCACCCTGTGGCGTTCCTCTTGACGCGTATCTTGTAAACTTTGCTGGTCCCCATTCTACTGTCACCTCACGACATGATAGCAGTCGACCTATCCATTTTATGATACATGGGTTGATCAATGCCGTCTCCATTGCGTCAATTATTGCCTCCATTCCTAGTAAAAATTATTAGATTATTTGTAATTCTACAAGATTTTTACCAATCAAATTGTAAATTTACAACTTTTTTAGTGAAATAAAACTTAAAAGAAATTCTCGTAAATTTACTAGATTTTTTTTTTGGTAAAAACCTTGGAAATTTGTAAAATAACAAGGAAAACTGTAAAAGTACAACAAAAAATATAAATTTCGATCGAAATTTATTTGTAAAAAAACAAGGAAAGCTGTTAAATATTGGTAAAATGGGAATACGAGACTTTTTCTAGTAATTTGACAAGGTTTTTTTGAGTTATATTTATATCATTATATATGGCATCATATTAAAATTTTTACTCGGGTCTGTTAAACAAATAAAAATTTTTTGTATCAAAAAATTCAAAGACTTAAACATTTAACATTTTCATTGTGGGTGTGGATATAAGAAAATTGGTGCAAAATGTGTTAGAGTCTAGGACTTACCTTTAGGGAGTGTAAGTTTGTAGTGAATTATCAATATGATTATTAAACTTTTTTAAATATTTCACTCGGTATTTATGTATTAAAGAGTGGTCCAATTTATTGAAAAATACTCAGAAAATAAAATCGTCAAATTTAAATTAACAAACATCAATTGTAAATCAACCAGACATGATATCAACCAATTATTTAGTAAAAACGGCAGCCTGATAATCCATAATACAAAACTTCGATTTTGTATTATGGATTCAACAAACTCAGTCAAGTAATTTTATATCAAAATTTGTTTATCATGTCAACAAATAGTGTTTGTTAAATTTCTTTGTTGAAAAAAAAATTATTTGTCAGATCAACAAATTGTGTTTGTTAAATTTCTTTGTTGAAAAAAAATTAAGATTTTTCACTTTTGTCAGATCAACAAATTGTGTTTGTGTTTGTTGAATTTCTTTGTTGAAAAAAATAATTCTTTTTTCAACGATCTAAATCTACAAACGTTTTTGTTGATATAACAAATTTCCGTATAGGAGCACTTTCAGTGAAAAAATTAATTTTCACAAATATGGGGTTCAATATAACAATTCGTTTTTTTTTTTTCTGTGTAACTAATTTAAAACCCACACATATATAAGTACACAAACACATGCATTAATTTTGAAATATCATAATTCATCGTAGAGTGTTATGATTAATTGTTTTGCAGCATACACAAAGACAGGATATATAGTATAACACATCACTCTATGAAAAGGATGAACAAAAATGTTGTAGACTATACATAATTGCAATTTACTAAATGCGTGCGTGTAAATACGAGGGTCATTTACTAATTTCGGGTAAACAAATTTTCGTACTTATTTTAAATCAAATCCATTTAGCATAAGTATTTTAGAATTTTGGAAGGCGTTTGTGTATTTTGTAATTTATTAATTTTCAATATAAAATTTTAAAAATCAGTTTTGCTATTATCTCAGGAGTCTAAAGGAGCGTCCTCTTTAAACCTTTTGAAGGGCGTGGCATATCAACTGTCTTTACGCCTTAAACCAGGTATTCCAAACACTATGTTTGGAATACCTGGTTACCCCCAAAAACTTATGAAATATAACATTTGTTACAGTTTTAATATACGTAATTTTCATAATACCCTCATATATCCATATTTGTTTCTAACAAAGTAATTTTTTATCTGTGAAAGACAAATGATATCTTATGTTCATTAAGTGCGAGATATTATCATTAGTACACAGGGATAATGTTTTACTTTTCTGCATCAAATTAAGTGCTGGCTCAATAATTTTTTAACATGTAATAAAATTACCCAGGAAAATATTTAAAAATTCCAACGCAAAATATTTTAGAATAAATGTTATGGTCATCCAAATTTTTTTTTTTTAATTACATTAATCTTGAAAAAAACGAATTTTAAAAACTAATGCTTTTGGAACAATTCATTAATGATAATCTTGTGTGTTCTGCATCCGATTATTTAAAAAATAAATTGTTTCTGGGCATGAGAACTTAAATCTTACTATGTGAATATCAGGCAATTATTTTTTAAGTTATAGTTAATTGACCGTGTGTAGCAGTAGCATTTTCACAGTATTCTGATTAACATCGATATCATTTCGTAATAAAATATTACTTGGAAATAACATTTAATTCATAACACACCAAATATCCCTCTACATAATGTGTCCCAAAAATGAAAAATTTTAATAAATACCCAAGTATAGTGCTTATACACATATGGCTCGCAGCTTATTTCGTGTGATAAATATTAGTTAGCAATCCATTCAAGACAAAGTTAACCAAAATATACCTAATTATTATCAAAAATGTATTTTTGTAAAAAGTCCTGTGTAGGTAATTTATCAAGCTTTAATTTAAGCTTAATGGCGTCCAGATTGTGTAAATATTAAATATGCTACGATGGTCGAAATGGAAATTTTAATTATTGAAAGACCTTTTTTAGAAAAATTCTTAAAAATATTTTTAGTTCGATTTTTCCAAGCTCAAGGACTTAAAAATTTAAAAAAATACTCCAGTTTTTTATGTTCATTTATTAGGTAACTTTTTACTAACCCAAACAGAAACCAAATTTTTTAAAGCACAGTAGAAAAAATCCGAATTTTTTGACCTCCAATTCCTTTGACTAAAATTGGTAAACAAAGAAAAGATTATATTGTTTAATAATTTTAGTACACCTATGTAAGTGTACACTGTACAGTAATGAAATATGAAAATAATTGAAATTTTTTTATTTACCCGAGTAAAAATAAACATATATAACAATATATAACTTGATACAAACATAATAAATCTTATATGATTATACATCCCGTGAGGTATTTTCTAATTTTCTTAAATGCAGTCATATGTTGTAATATATAATTTAATCATGATTCGGATTAAAAGGTATACGGTTGATATAAATATATGAAATAATATTAGGGCCAATACAAAATCTGTTTTTCTGTATAATTTAATATAAAATTATATATAGCTTATTCTGTTTCATATATAAATGTTTCCAATTAAATGTTTCCAATTAACCAAAAATGTTCTAAGTTTTTTAAGCAATGTATAAGAAACTTTTAAAATGTTCCTAAACATTTCCTTGTTAGGGTTATGTATATCACCTATCTGGTTCGAAGCGTACCCAAACATTTTTTTTGTTTTAGAAAATTATATGTTTGGTGAATGTATCGTTGACCTGTGGTGTAACTCACCCAAACCAAAACACACCAAGATTTTTTATGTTTTTATGCAATTAGATCTAATTGGATCCAATGAAATATGGCAATGTCTGGTCAAAACTCGGATGAAATCGAATCATATTTTATACAAGTTGATCTTTTTTAATGCAAAAACATCCACCATTATTCGGATTAAATTGCGTATAAATATATATTGTGTTATATATCATTATGTATTGCATCATATAAAAATTTTTACTCGGGTACAAAAAATTTATGGTCAATAGAATTATAGGTCAAAAAATGCGGATTTTTTCAACTGTATTTTAAAAATTTTCAGCCTTACCATAGAAGAATAAAATATATTTAAAATCAGCTTTTAATTTTATTTACATACAAATTGTTTTTGTTTTTAAAATCGACTCTCAAAAAATGTATTGAAAATTTGAAATTTAAAATAAAACTTTTGTTAAAATAGACTTTTTGTTTTCTTGTGGTAAGGGCCTTTGATTTTTGTTGGGTAGTTGAAAAATTTATTTGAGAAATGAATATGAACTATTGAACTAGTTTTTAAATTTTTAATGTTTGAACTTCGAAAAAATCGATCTATAACTATTTTTTTAACACACGAAATAAGCTGCGAGTCACTGTATGTGCTAAAAAAAAATTTTTGAGGTCATCTTCAGGAAAAATAAGAGTTACTCTTTTCATTTTTATACCCTCCAACTACAGTATGGGGGTATACTCACTTTGTCATTCCGTGTGTAACGCATCGAAATATCGGTCGGGGACCCCATAAAGTATATATATTATTGATCAGTGATCGATTCTAAGACATTCTAGCGATGTCCGTCCGTCCGTCCGTCTGTCCGTCCGTCCGTCCGTCCGTCTGTAGTTAACACGATGCAGTCCAAAATAAAAGAGCTAGGAACCTCAAGTTTGGCACAAATATGTCTTATGTTCCTAGGCAGGTTAAGTTCGGAAATTGGCCAAATCGGACCAGGGGGAAAAAAGTTCCCCCTTGAAGAACTTGGTTTAAAAAATACACGTTTTTACATGTTTTTTTTTTTTATTTTTGTTAAATAAATGAAACATTTGGTATATTTATCGCGATGGAAAGGTGCTCTCAACGTGCCCCACTGACCCTATCAACTCCCCCCCCCCCCCTCCCCCAAAAAAAAAAAGAAACGCCTCTGTCAATTTTTTTTTTTTTTTTACATTTTGGAGGGTATTAAAGATTCGGCACAGCCGAATTTAACACTCTCACTTGTTTTAATTCAATTCGTTTTGCATGTAATTGCAAATGAATATAACATTTTTTTTTTCTAAAAAAATTTTGCTGTGGCAAGTACACCCTAATCTTAAGCAAAACATTATAATGATATAAAGTTTTGGGCAAGAGTATAAAATTCTCAGGCATTTTTTGGATCATTATCTTTCTTATGTCTCCTAGAAACAGAATTGGTTTTCAAATTGGAAGAAATCGGACATTTTTTTAAATCATGAAAACCCCACCGTGAAGGTTTCGGACTTTTTCAAAAAGTAGATTTTAATTTTTAAACGTTAAAAAATAAGTGATAATTACTGAGTGATTTGGCCTGAAATGTCCCATATATATTATTCATCAGTGATCGATTCTAAGACATTCTAGCGATGTCCGTCTTGGGAGGGCACGATACAGTCCAAAATAAAAGAGCTATACTCCTGAAGTTTGACACAATTTTGTCTTATGGTCATAGGCTGATTTAGTTCGAATGCAAAATCGGACTGGGGGAAAAATATTCCCAATTAATGAACTAAAACACCACCAGAAAAACAAAATTTTTTTATAAGTTGTTTATGTATATTTGATTAAATATATTGATGCAATAGTAAATTTTTTGACCTGCATTTGGACCAAGATGATTAGGAAATTGCAATTTTTTCGGCCCGCCCCCTTTTAAGGGCGTGATTATAGAAAATATTACAAAATAAAAAATATTACAAAACAGTTTTAAGGCGTAAATATCGTAAAAATGAACTTGTAAACATTTATGAAGAGGTAAAAGGTGTCCTCCAAGGTCTCCCGCCGACTTCCACCAAGATAAAACTTAAAATTATTCAAGTTTAAATTTTTTTTAATGAATTTTTTACTTAAAAAAGTAAATTCAGTTATTCAATTATAAATTTTTTACTTAAATATTGTTGAGTTTATCGTAAGAATTATTTTTTTTTTTTTAATAAAAATATTTTTTAATAACCACTTTTTTATTCGTTATCCTCATCGATTAATCGAATAATTTTTTAGATTAAATCGTTTGATCGAACGAATAAAAACACTTATTTGAATTATTCGAACAAAGTAAAAAGGCGAATAATTGACAACTCTAATACCTACTCTCAATATTCAGCCCTTAAGGTGGTCCCAAACATTTTTTGTATTTATTTTTTTTTTAGGACATTTCATATGGTTCACCCTAGAGGGGTAAAATTTATGGCCGACCCCCATTATTTTATGAGAATATAATAGTTTTAATTACTAAAGGAAATAATAACCTCGAGCTAGAACAAACCTACTGAAAATATAATATTTTAAAGGTCGAATAAAACCATTTTTATTTTTTAATAAAAATTAGTCAGAATTTTTTTATTTTTTAACATGTTGGAGGCAGTAGGCAAAATCGCCCATAGAAAAATCGCCCAAAAAAGAAAATTAAATTTCGCCCAAAAATTGTTCATACAAATTTGGACCATATTTCATATGAACAGTTACCCAAAATTTTTTGGACACATTTTCATAGTTTTTGGGCGAAATTTCGAAATAAAATGCCTGCAAATTTTCTACTCTTGCCCAAAACATTAAATCATGATAATGTTTTGCGCAAGATTTTGGTGTACTTTCCAAAGCAAAGTTTTTTTAGAAAAAATAATGTTATATTACTTTGCTATTCTATGCAAAACGAATTGAAATATCAGTCGAGGACCCCATTAAAAAACCAAAAGAGCTGTACATTTCGTAAGTGAGTGCAAAAATAAGCGCAAAAACGTGTTTTTACATTTTGGAGAGATTCGGCACCAAAGAATATAACACTATCATTTGGTTTATGTTCATTTGATAAACAAATGGAAAATTTTTATGCGAAAAGCTTAGACTTGGTGAAAAAGTAATTTTTGTAAAAAAAAATGTTTTTTTTTCACGAAAAACAAAATTATGTTAAAAAAAAATTTTATAAACCCAAAATTTTTGGTGAAAAAAAAATTGATGAAAAAAAGATTTTGATTAATTTTTTTTGACAAAAAGAAAATTTTTTTGATGTAAAAAAAATTGATGAAAAAAAATATAAAGAAAAAAAATTTTGTTGGTGAGAAAAAAAATTATAAAAAAAAATTTGATAAGAAAATTTGATGAAAAAAAATTTATGAAAAAAATATGATAAAAAAAAAATTATGAAAAAAAAAATTGATGAAAAAAAAATTTATGAAAAAAAATTGATGAAAAAAAAAATTATGAAAAAAAAAAATTTGATGAAAAAAAATTAATGAAAAAATTTGATGAAAAAAAAAATTGATAAAAAAAAAGTTTGATGAAAACAAAAAATTTTATGAAAAAAAAAATTTAATGAAAGAAAAAGTTTGATGAAAGAAAAAAAAAAAATGATGAAAAAAAACTAGATGGAAAAAAAAATTGATGGAAAAAAATATTGATGAAAAAAAAAAAAAAATTATGAAAAAAAAATTTTTTTTTGTTGAAAATAATTATGTTACTTTTTATTCACCAGCTGGTGAAAAACGGTTTTATTCACCACTTGGTGAGTTATTATCCAAGTTACAAACCCAAGTTATTAAAATTTTTGATTTTAAGAAAATGAAAAGTAATTCTCGGTTTCTTTTTCGTTAATTGTTAGCCAAACTGTGATGGCGTCCTGCAACTTTTTTAAAATTAGACACCAGCCTTAAAACATTATCATGTTAAAAAATTGGGTGATTTCTCATTACGAAAAATTGCCCAAAAATAAAATCTGTATGAAAAATTACCCATTTTTAGTTTGGTTGGAATTTTTGTCAAAATCTTAAAATGTCAAAACCGAAATAAGTTGCAATGAAACAGCCAATTGAAAAATTTAATATCCTAAATAGTGGAACAACCTTAAACAAATAGTTTATTAATTTTTTAGAAACAATACAACGAATTGTTTTGTTTTTTTTAATTATATACTTAACTAACCACGAAAAATCTGATGATTATCCTTCCCGTTGTGGAGTAACAGACAAAGGTTCTGGTGGGAATCGAACTGACAACCCCTGCAATTAATTTCAGATTATCAGATTTCATACTAATCTATCACTTCCAGTAGAAAATCAAAAGTAATGAATTAAAAACCAGCGTAGCACCTGCGGCGCTTTCATCGCACCTCCATGCAATTTTTTTCTATTTATTCATAATCTATGTTACACACTTAATATTTTTTACATCAATTACCATCTTATAGCTTTTTTAGACCATATTATCAAGAAGGCGATATGTCAAAAATATTAATAGGGATACTTACGTAACAAAAAGTCATGTCTTAAAATTAGTTCCTTTTTTTCTTAAAAGTTTTTCTGAATATCAGGCCTTCGGTCGGGCTTAGGGATTAGAAATTCCATGCCTTAAGCTCACCCTCTCCGCAAAATAAAACTTTTTAGGTAATATGTGTTGTAGGGGAAAACGTGTTTTCGGAAAATTTTTTATTTTATTTTTCTTTGGTAATTTTTCATTTCTTGGGCATTTTTTCTTAAATTTTGTGCGAAATTTATATTTTTTGTTTTTTGGGTAATTTTTCTTATTTTTTGGGCCATTTTGCATTTGGGCAATTTTTCATAAAATTTTTTGGGCGATTTTTCTTTGGGCTATTTTTCCCTACAGCCCATGTTGGAGGGTATCAAAGATTCGGCACATTCGAATTTAAAACTCTTACTTGTTTTAAGTCAAATGGGTTGTGGATAGCCTCATATGGTTTTTGGAATTAAAACAGTTGCACAATAAACGTTCATATACATATATTTTACCAATATCAGAAAAATCTACAGTTAATTTCTATGAAACAATTATGATTGTTGCAATTTAAGGAAATTTTGCAAAAGAGCAATTTAAAATGTTTCAAAGAAAAACGAATTCTGTAAAATTGCAGTATTGTTGATTTTGGGCATAAATTTCAACATAAGCTTCTTTGGAAATATAAAAGTAGAAAAAAGTTAAAGAACAAAAAAAAACAAAATGAAAACTGTAAACTTCGTTGGTTTAACTTTTGTCATGTTATTGTTCTCGTATTTTGTTTGGTTTTTGTTATTAAAGCAAAGAATTGTACGAGATAACTGAGATGGTTAAAGGATTTTGAAGATCAAGTTCTATAAAGTACTATTTGTTTCCTTTCGTCCCAATTTTAGAAAAGGTTTCTAAGTCTATTTCTAATTAATATAATACAAGCAAAAACTGATTCAGAAACAACTCTAGAACTTGCTACAGAACTAGATCTTTACATTCAGAAAACAAAAGTTTCGTCAACTAAGAAATATCAATTTGGCCATTCCAAAAAATTAAGCTCAAATTTTAGTCATTTTTGGAAATGGTGTCTTCAGATTAAATCGAACATTGACACATAGATAGCCTACATAAATATAATTTATGTACCATATATCTTTTTTTTTTATTTGGTGTATTTACAGAATTATGGCGGGTCAAATTGCGACTTTTTTTTTAGTAAAAGTGAGAAAAATACATCACGTTTAAAGAGCTGTAACTTTTTAACCAATGACCCGATTTTAACAAATGTTGTTTAATGTGAAAGCTGGGGTCTCTTCTTTTAGGAAATATTTTTTAAATAATACGGTTTTTTACAGAAATGATGCAAAAATATTTTCTTTTCGAATATTTAAGAAAAACACATCTTCGATTTTTTTTTTTTTTAATTCTGGTGAAAAATAACAATGTTTTTTGCAATATATTCAAGATTCAGAGTGGGATCTCCATGGGATCAAAAAATATTCTGTTTTATGTACTAAAGTACATCACTGCGTATGATTGCTATTTGAAGGCAATTTCAAATTAAGTATACACTTCTTATACACTAGGGCGCACTGTGGTCAATATTTTGAGATAGCGGCCAAAACTCCTTTTGGTTTTTGTTCTCCGTTTTTAAAGTTATTAGACTCATATGAAAGTAGACAGTAGTAAACTTCGGGAGCCAAAAAATTAGAACTTTTTTCAACTATTTCACTGAGAACAGGGTGGTCCAAAATTGGCTTTTTCAGAATTTAGTAAATTTATGATATTTTTAGTTAATTTTTAAAGTTTAAATGATCATAACTTTTTTGTTTTTCAAGATTTTTGGACGAAATAAATTTTGTGTTGTAACTTAACTTATTTCCTATTACTGGTAAAAAAATTGAAGCTCTACTGTTTTCAGAACAATTTAAATATTTTTTTTAAAAAAGGTCAAATTTCTCGGAAATTTCCTACTTCATAGAGCACAACTCCTGCGAGTCAAGCTGAGTCAAAACACAAATTTACTATTTTGTAGTCCTAACTCTCCCCTACATTCTTATATATACATGTCCATGCATCGGGACTGCACTTTTTGAGCTACAGCAATTTTTCTGACCCAAGGTAAGATATTCGGTACAAATGCACGTCATATTTTTTGAGAAGTTATTTGTATGTGAAAGTGGCAATTATGCATATATTTTGATGAAATTTTGTTTGTGGCCAGAAACAATACAAACAATGTAATGCGGAAAATTCACCAGATGCCAATTTATTCATGATTTCTTTCGTTCCATTACGTTTAACAAAAACTTTTATTGGTTCAGAGCCGTCAACTAGTAGAGCTGCAGAGATAGATGTATGGAAGAATGAAATTTCCTCGTCAACAAAATTTTGTAGACCAATAAAGTTTGCTTACAAAAAAGAAACTAAAGATGTCATAACTGAAGAAGTTGGCAAAATAAGAGACGAAAATTAAAGAACTTCAACCAATGATATTTGAATTTAATGACCAATGCATCGAAGTTAACTTTAAAATGTCACTTACAATGATCGATGGAGAAGTTGCACAAGCTTTAACTGAAACAAAGTCTTCGCCAAGCTACACCATATGCCAAAAAACATCAAGTCAATTGAGCCAACCACCAACACAAGACGATAGTTTTAATGAAGCATATGAATTTGGAATGTCACCTCTTCATGCTAGAATTCGTTTTATGGAGCATATTCTTAAATTGGGATACGATTTGGAATTTGGCCCGTTCGGCGAAACAGTGAGAAACAACAAAGAAAATTTGGAAAAAAGAAAGCAAAAAAAAAAAGATATTCAAGAAAAATACCGTGAGATAGGCCTTATAATTGACCAGCCAAAGCAAGGAGAAGGAAATTCTAATGATGGAAACACAGCAAGGAGATTTTTTTCCGATCCAAAAACTGCAGCTTCTATAACTGGAGTAGATTATGATTTAATACGACGATTCCAAATCATATTAGAAGTTATAGCATGTAGCAAAAAGATAGATGCAAAAAAATTTGGTCAGTATGCTAATGAGACAGCAACCCTTTATAACCAAAAATATTCTTGGAGACATATGCCAACCACAGTTCACAAAATTTTGTTCCATGGGGAACAAATAATTCAGCACCATATGCTTCCAATTGGAGATCTCTCAGAAGAAGCGCAAGAAAAAAGGAACAAAGACTACAGATTCTTTCGCGAGCACAATACAAGAAAAATTTCCAGATATTGTACTAATGAAGATCTTATTAATATTTTGTTGTGCACATCAGACCCATATATGTCCAGTATTCGACAAAAATGGAAATCAACCTCATTAGAGTTCAGGCGCGGATCCACGGGGGGGGAAAAAAGGAAATTTCCCCCCCCAAACCGAATTCAAAAGAAAAAAAAAACGAAAAAGGAAAAAAGAAAAAAGAAAGAAAAAGAAAGGAAAGAAAAGAAAAGAAAGAAAAGAAAGGAAGAGAAGAGAGAAAAAGGAAGTGAAAAGGAAATAATCTGAAAAAAAAAATTTTTCTATGAAAAATGTCCAACGATCTGAAAAAATCCCTAAATGTTTTCTATTGGAAAAATCTAGAAATTTTTCTATAGGACAATATTTTTCTATGGAAATTCTTCTATGAAAAATGTCTAAGAATCCTAAAATGTTTCTGACTGTTAAACTTTGTCTACGTGATTAAACTTTTCTTTATAAAAAATACAAAAAATTTTAAAGACGAAATATTTCGGAATTTTTCTAGACGAAATTTTTTTTAATTTTTCTAAATAAAAAATTGGGGAATTTTTCTATAGAAAAAAATTGATAATTTTTCTTAGAATTTTTTTTATAGTAAAAATCTTAAAACTTTGACAATTTTTATATAAAAAATTTAACAGTTTTCTATAGGAAAAATCTGATAGTTTTTTATAGGAAAAATCTGAGAATTTTCTATATGGAAAATTTGACAATTCTTCTGGGTAAAAAGAATAGAGGAAATGCAATGAGTGAGAATTTTTTCTAGAATTTTCAAGAATCATAAGTTTTCTTTAGAAAAAATGTTTTTATATCTTAAATTTTTTTACAGAAAAAAAAAAAAAATAAAATTTTTCTGTAGGAAAAATAAGAATTTTATTCAGGGAAAATTTGAGAATTTTTTATACAAAAAATGCAATAGAACTTTGACTTTTTCTAAAGGAAAAATTATACAGCATCTGGGACTTTTATAGGAAAAATTTCTCGGAATCTAAGTATTTTCCTTTCGAAAAATGTATCAGAATCTGAGATTATTTTTATTAGAAAGATGTCTCAGAATCTAAGACTTTTTAGTTAGGAAAAGCTGAGACCTTTTCTATAGAAAAAAGTCCTAGAATAAAAATTTCAGATTTTTTCTAAAGAAGAAATATCTCTGAATTTTTGAGTTTTAATATTAAAAAATATTCTAAAATCTATGACTTTTTCGATAGAAAAAAAAACTCAGAATCTAAGCATTTTTCTCTAAAATATGCCTTAGATTCTGAGAATTTTAGAGAAAATATCACAGAATATAAAAAAGATATTAGATTCCAAATTTGTTTTTAATTTGAAAAATGTCTGAGAATCCAAGATTTTTTTTGTAGAAAAAATTTCGGAGACTCAGACTCTGAGACTTTTTATCTTAAACCTTTTTTGTAGAAAAATAGAATAAAAAAATATTAAGGACGTTTTAAGTTTTCAATGTGAAAATCACTTAATCTGAGAATTTTTCTTTACGAAAATTGTATCTTAATACAGAAATTTTTTGGTGTGAGAATTCCATAAGTATCTGAGAATTTTCTATATAAAGGTATATCAGAATTTAAAATTTTTTGTATTAATTCTTATTAATTTTATTTAAAAATTTGACCTTTGACGTTACATTTGACCTTTAAAATATTATATTTTTAGTAGGTTTATTCAAGCTCGAGGTCATAATTTCCTTTACTTCTTTAGACTATGATATTCCCATAGAATAATTTTTTAAAAATTATTCTGTGAGAATATCACAGTTTTAAAAAGTAATGAAAATAATGACCTCGAGCTGGAATAAACCTGCTCCAAATATTTTTGTATAAATTTTAAAGCCTTTTCTGTATCAAAATGCCTCAGAGCCTCAAAATTTTCCTATTTGGATACCGTCTCAAAATTATAAACTTTCTCTTTAAGAAAATGACTCTGAAAAATTTCCAAATCAGAAAAATTTTTGTGAATAAACATATCTCAAACCTGACTTATTTTCTATTAAAAATAATGTCAGAATCTGAGTCTTTTGCTATCAGAAAAATGCTTTAAATTTCTTGAAGAGACATTTTTCAAAATATCAAACATTTAAGTTTTTTTATTATAGGAATAAATTTTTAAAATTTGAAAATGTTTCTATAGAAAAAACATAATAAAAAAGAGTTGAACACTAAAAAAACCTTAACCTATGATTCAAATTCGACCTGCAATTCCCTGAAAAAAAAAAAAATTAGCAAAAAAAAAATTTTTCCCCCCCCAAATCCAAGAGCTGGATCCGCGCCTGTTAGAGTTAGATGAAGAAGCTAAACAACTACTGCAAAATGAAAATCAAAGCTATTTGGAAGAAATTTTTACTAATATTGTTTAATTAATACTAGTTTTAAGCATGGTTGGTTACCGTTACCCTTATTATACCGTTACCGATTCAAAACCCTTTCAAATCGAATACCGTTACCGATACCGCTAAAAATATTTTTAGAATACCGTTACCCTTACCGTTACCGTTATAATTATTAGAAGTTACCGGTATTGTAACGGTATTCAAAATTTTACCTGTTTTAAGGGATTTTAACGAACAAAAAAATAAAATCAAATTGCTAACATAATTTTAAATTTATAAAATTATCATAAAATTATCATAAAATAAATGACAAAAATAATAATCATATTAAATCTATACTGGTTTTAGGGTCTATAAAATATTTTTAGCTTTCAGTTCTATCTTTTTTCAAATTTTTAACTAAATTAATAATACCGGTACGTACCGGTTTGGTTGGTTCGGTACCGGTACATACCGTTACCGAAACGATTTGAAAACACTTACCGTTACCTTTACCGAAATAAATAAAAATTAGATACCGTTACCGTTACCCTTACCGTTATTCGTTTCGGTAACCAACCTTGGTTTAAAGATTATAATTTGTTTCTAATTTTAGTATAAATTTTTATTAATACATTTAAATAAAATATATGTGCACTTTAAATCAATAGTAAAAGTTTACTTAAAATTTTATCGATGTTGTGTTCTGTATATAATATATCCAAATGGTAATGATATTGTTGGGAATTTCAGTGTTATTTTTCAGTTTAATCCTCACAAGAATTAGCTTTCTTCCAAAAAAAACCAACCTTTGGCCCCTGTGAATATTGAGACTAAATAAATGTCAGGGGCCAAATGTTGGCATTTTCTGACCAAAATTAAGTTTAGGAATAATAAATAAGTATTGGTTGTAAAATACGATTGAAGAAAATAAGAAATTATAAAAAAAATACCTATTTAAAATGTCAAAATATTCAACTTTTACATGGAAACTCAACAAAAAATTAAAATGCATTTTTAACTCCACATTACTTACGTTCCTATCAGTCGACTTTTTTTGCGTTTGAACACGCAAATTGAAGCTTAAAGTCCCTCCTATTGAACAAAACAAATTGCGTAAAAAAATACCAATCCGGTCAAAAGTTATAGAGTTTTGACCGCTATCTCGCGAAATTGACCACTGTGGGGCGTCCCGTCAAATTTAAACCAATTTCAGAAAAACTTCAAAACAGCCTGAGAACTAAAAAATTAAGTTTTTTACTCTGCCCCTTTTGTGGGCGTGGATATAAAAAATTATAATATTATTTAACTTAACATAAAATTGTTGATAAAAAAATGCCCAAAAAATTTTTTTTGATTTTCACCAAAACTACATTTTCAACAATTCTGAACTTCATCTGCCATAAAAATCTTCCATTTGTTTAATAAACTACAAATGAGAATGTTAAAAACGTCCGAGTCTAATTTTTTATATTCTCCAAAATGTAAACTAAATGTAAAAAAATTTTGGAATTGCTGTTTTTCACTTTTTAGTCTGCACTTTAGAAAAGGCCTATAAAAAGTACTTTTGTTTTAACGTTACCAACTCTAGAGGACAATAATCGTTTGTAACAAGTTAGTTTAAGAAAAACAAAAAAAAAAACAGTAAGATAAAGTGGTTATAAATAGTGTGAATCCCTATAACAAAGATATTCCTCTGCAAATATCAAGTTTTCTTAACTTTTTGTACATTATGGCAAGTTTTAAATTTCAGTGCTTTTACTATATACAACAGAAACTACAAAAAAAAAACCAATAGCATCCATAGCCGAAATAGTTCACTTGTTTGTTTTCTTAAATATGCCCTACATCAGACTTTTGTGTACAGAATGAAGTTTTTTTGAAAAAAAAAACACATAAAATATAATTTGATATCGAAATCTTTGTTATGAACAGTCTCTGACATTCAATATTTACAGATAACTTCATTCAAATATTGGCCGCGACTACGCTGTAGTCGATCTTTCGGAAGGTCTTATTTTCGGTCACTCTTTCCAGTTTTTACCAGAATTTTATGAAGTAATTTTGACACCAACTTTTTCTGTAAGAAAAAGGTGGCAGAATCGGATTCCTTTTCTATCAGAAGAGGGTCTCAGTGTCCGAGACTTTCTCTTTTTGAAAAAGGTTTTAAAATCCAAGATTTTCTATAGAAAAAATGTCTCATAAAGTTTTTCTAGTGAAAAAAATATATCAGAATGTGAAAGGTCTTAGAATTTGAGCCTTTTTGTGTAGGAAAAAATTTTTTAAAATCTGAGATTTTTACTATAGAAAAAAGATCTAATAATCTGAGACTTGTTCTTGTAAAAAAAGGGTCAGGCTTAATTTTACAGTCAATACTTAAGTATTAGTAGAGACTTCAGTTCAACACTCAAAAAATTATGTCATTTGTAGTTTATTTAAAAAGTTTTACGTTTTGTCGTTTTCAAAAGAAAAAACATTTGTTCAATGTTCAGTTTTTTTAAATGACTATTTCTATTCTTTGTTTCAAATATAACAACATAAAAAATAAAGACTTTCATTAGCATTCAATTTTTAAAGTCATTTATTTTTGTTCTGTAAGTAAAAATAAGTGATTCTTCTTAAATTTTTAATGATTAGGAAATATCATTTGTTTTTACCTACTTGTGTTGGTTATTTTTTGTAGACATAAAATTCAAAAAATTATTTATAGAAATAAAAAAAAAAAATCTGATTAATTTTTATTAAACAATAAAAATAGTTTTATTCCACCTTTAAAATATTATATTTTGAGGATGTTTATTCTGGCTCAAGGTCATTATTTTCTTTACTAATTAAAACCATGATATTCTCATAGCATAATTTTTTTGTTTTAAATTTATTAATGTTGGTCATTTTTGCAAGACTTAATCGACACGTGTTTCGGAATTTGTCAGATTCCATTGTCAAGATTATTTAGCAAAAACGATTTACTACAAAGTACCAAACGAGTCTAATGACAAATCGTTTGTGCACAAACTAAAATATTAATACATATTCGACTCTATCCACAATGGGAATTAGAAAGACGAAGAAATTGTACTCTACTAGTAAGGCACCGATTGTCAATAACCAACAAAAATATTAAAAAAATGTTAACATATGATAGTCCATTGGACTACAACAATATGTAATTTGTGGTTGTAAGTGTAAATACCACATTAGGGTTATTCATCACTATGGCGTGCCAACCATTATGTTCCAATTCTGATTAATTTAAAAAAAAAAAACCTTTGTTTGTATCAAGTGACTTCGGCACGTTGGGTAGAGTGTCTGGCCAGAATGTAGTTGATTGCGGGATCGATTCCCCAAAAATTTTATTAAAAATTTTTTGAAATAAAAAATTAGTAAAAATATCCTACGAAATCATTAATTTTCAATGTTTTCGTATGTAGTTTTTTTGAATTTGTTGGTAAAAATAACAATAATCATTAATTTTTAATGTTTTCGTGGGTTATTTTTTTCGAATTCGTTGGTAAAAAAAATTAAAGTGACGTTATTTTTCAATGTTCAATGTTATTTATTTTAGAAAATTTTATTAAGAGTAAAAAATAAATGTTATGTTTGTTAAAACAAATGAATAATTACTGGGATGGCTTTCAAATGTTATATTACTTGTTATAAATATGTTTTTCATTTGTTTTTGCCTACAAAATATTTTTAGTGAAGGGTTTTCAAGAAATTTTTACCACTTTTAAGCGAAATATCACTTATTCTTGCTTCATAATACAGCCTTAGACAAACCCGCATGATAAAAACATTCAAACAGTCCAAACTGCATGAAAAAGCTTTTACTTAAGTATCTACTAACAATAAGACTTAAGCACTGACTGTAAAATCCAGACTCAGACTTTTTCCTGTTCGAAAAATATCTCAGAATATGAGACTTTTTCTTTAGAAGAAGGTCTCAGAATCTGAGGCTTTTTCTATAGGAAAAATGTAGTAGTATTTTTTAATGGAAAAAAGGTTCCAGAGTCTGAGATTCTTTCTTTAAGTTTTCAGAACTGAGTCGTTTTCTGTGACAGAAATGTCTCAAAGTCTGAAACTTTTTCTATAGAAAAATGTGATATATCCTGAGACTTTTTCTTTACAAAATATGTTAATGACTTCAAGACTTTTTCTATACAAAAAATGTCTGAGAACCTGATACCTTTTATGAAGGAAAATGAGTTTGCGACTTTTTATGTAGGGAGAAGTTCTTCTATAGAAAAATTGTCAGATTAAGACTTTTTCTATACGCATATGAGGCATTCCACACCAACTGTTCCTTTACAGAAAGCCCATAGTGGTTTCAATGGGATATCATTTGCAAAGTATTCGTTTTTAGGGTACTATTAAATAAGAAAAATAAAATTTAAGTTTTTTCTAAAAGTGGGCCTTGTAGGCGTGGCCAAATATTGAAAATATCAAACTTTTTTGCCTGAGTATCTTTACTTCAATATTTATGCAAATTAAATGAAACACAGTAAAGTCTTTAAGACAAAAGTTTTTTATAGATTTTTGTATGGGCTATCGATTAAAAAAATAAAAATTGGAAAATTTTCTGAAGAAGTTCTGAATTTTTCAAATTTAAACTTAAACTTTATTTATCAAAAAACATGCCGCATTTTTTTTTTAATTTTTTAAAAACAAGTTAAAGTGCATTCTATCTATTCTGAAATTTTCAGAGATATGTTTTGCTTTGTTTTCAAGAAATCAAATGTCAAAGATTGCAATACGCTAATTTTATACAATAATGGTGCACTCAAAAAATAAAACTATAAAGTTAACAAACTTTTTTTTGTTAACTCGAGTTTACTGGCTTTTTAGCAAATTTTTAGTTAAAATCAGCGTTTTAACTACTTTTTTTTAGTTAAGTTCAATTTACGAAAATACTAGTTTTGTACAAATTTTTAACTAATTTTTTTTGTTGACTTTAAAACTGAGTTTACGAATTTTTACTAATTAATTTGCTGATTTTTTGTAACATTTTTGTCAAGTGAAAAATTTTAAAAATTTCTTGTGTAGCCTCCTATGCAAATCTCATAAGTCCTACTTAAGCTGAACTTAATGCTGTGAAAAAAAAGAAAAAATAAGTGAAGTGTTAGTGTTTAAAACCAATATTTAACAAACTTAAAATTTTTAACAAAAAGTTTAGCTGAATTCAACTAATAAAAAATGTTACGAAATTTTCAGCTGAATTTTTAGTTAAAATTACTGTTATTTTGCTACATTCATTCTACGAAAAGTTAACTAAATATTTTTTGTTAAATTAACTAGAAATTTAGTAGGTTCAAAATCAGGTGTTTTTTTAGTTAAATTTAACTAAATTTTTTGCTAACTTTACAGTTTTTTTTTTTGAGTGTGTATA
This sequence comes from Pegoplata infirma, assembly GCA_963921195.1. Taxonomy (NCBI): domain Eukaryota; kingdom Metazoa; phylum Arthropoda; class Insecta; order Diptera; family Anthomyiidae; genus Pegoplata; species Pegoplata infirma. The sequence continues at coordinate 72,205,099 of OY992539.1, read as the reverse complement.
AAACGTGTGCGTATGAGTAATATCAATACCTAAAAAATATTTTAAGAGGCGATGGGAACGTGAGAGAGTTTTTATTTACGATCACGCACGCTAATGAAAGAAAAAAATATTCACGCACGATATTTTATTTTGCTCACGCTCATAAGTCACGGTCACGATGTTCACGTGACCGTGAGTAAAATAAAATATCGTGCTTGAATAATTTTTTTCTTTCATTAGCGTTCGTGATCGTAAATAAAAACTCACTCACGCTCCCATCGCCTCTTAAAATATTTTTTAAGTATTGATATTATTCATACGCACACGTTTTATACACCATTATTGTATAAAATTAGCGTATTGCAATCTTTAACATTTGATATCTCGAAAACAAGTCAAAACACATCTCTGAAAATTTCAGAACTGATAGAAAAGCACTTTAACTTTTTTTTAAAAAATTAAACAAGAAAATAAAATTGCGGCATGTTTTTTGGTACCCAGCAAAAACTTGGTAATGACACATCATTACCATTCGAATTACTTAGTAATGACAGAAAATTACCTTTAGCATTATCTTGAAATGTAAAATAAGGATTTTTTAATAATGACTTACATAAGTCATTATAATAAAATAAAAAAATTTCAGAACTAGATTTTCACTTTTTGACTCACTGTACATTATTTTGAATAAAAATAAAATAAAATTAAATATTTTTTTATTTTTTAAAATTTTTTTTTTAAATAATTTTTTCATTACCTATAAGTATATATGTAATTAGTTATTAATATTGGTTTGATAATCATTACATTTGGCACATTTGCTTGTAAATGTAATGGGAAAGGTAATTCGAATCAGAAGTAGTTATAACTTTTGAATTTCCCATTACACATTTCATTACTTGGTAATGCAAGTTTTTGCTGGGTATATAAAGTTTAAGTTTAAATTTGAAAAATTCCAAGCTTCTTCTGAAAATTTTCCAATTTTTATTTTTTTAATCGATAGCCCATACAAAAATTAAAAAAACACTTTTGTCTAAAAGACTTTACTGTGTTTCATTTAATTTAAATAAAAAAAGTTTTTGCTTGAAAAAACATTTACGTTATTAAAAACAGCGTGTAAACGTAAAAAATATTTTTCGGGAGGCCCTCACGAGGTCGCGGGCCCTTGGCACGTGCTCAGTGTGGTTAAAATGGTACTGATTTTTTTTCAATTTTTTTCATTTATTTTTTTACTATTATTTTACACTCAACAAAATTTCCACGGCTTACACAAATATTTTTGCTTTAAATTTTTTACATTGTGTAGGGTATTCCCAAATACGTCCAAGTCGAAATTGTTACTTTTACTTGTTTTTTTTTTTTTCATTTATTTTACGTGTTGGTACATGGCTTAAAGTAGTAAAACTTCTAATGATTCGAAGTTGTTCATTTCAAAGGTTTCCATTGTTATTGTTTGTCACAAAAATAAACTGTTTCGAACAGTTGCAATGTAAATATGTTATATGAATTAATTAATAACTTTTAAGCAAATTTTGCATGTAGGTACTATGTAAACGACATTTGAATAAAAAAATATTTAATAGAAAAGTAAAAGTTAAAATGGATTTCTGTTTTTGAAAGCAATATGGCAACATTGTAATCAAAATATGGCAAATATGTAAAAAAGTTAAATTCGGCCATGCCGCATGTATTGATGCTCTCCATAATGCAAAAAAGACTATTTTAAAAACTTTCCTTAAAAAAATACTTTTGTGTAAAAAAAAAATTCGCGAAAAAAAGTTTTGGTGAAAAAAAATTTCTGCGAAAAAAATTTTTAAAACAGAAGAAGACTAAATTGAAAACATGTACATTACACAACATAATTGTTTTTTTTATAACATTTTTTTACAAAAGTTATCGAACAAAAACCTCAATATCTCAAAAAGTGCCAAATTGGTGCAAAAGTTTTTGGATGTTTTAAAAAGGTGAAATCCCATACTTCAAGTGTGGAAAAATATATAGATATGAGGAGTTCCGGCTAAGACTTAAATTTTGAGGTAAAAATGATGTGATTTTTGTTTTGATGGCACATCGATGAAAGTTGGCATAAATATTAGAAGCTATTTAAGAATAAGAAATTCGTTCGCGTCAATTAAATCGCGCAAGGGGGTCAAAAGTTATGGCGGTTTTAAGATTTAGCGGTTTTAAAAAATCTTAAAAATATTTTAAATATTTTTTTCTACACATTTGTTGCATGCGTTATTAAAACATGCCAGGATATATCATTTCTTCTAAAATATATGATATAAATTTAACCCTTTAATGACCAAACGATTTAAAAAAAAAAAATCTAAGTACCTAAAATCGCGATTAATTCGCGGTAAAAGAAAATTTTCACAATTTTTTATAACATATTTAGGCAATGCGCGTTGGTATTACTGAAAAAAAAATCACGGAAAATCGTATCATTGTACCAGTGTTTAAAAAAATCGGTGATGCTTTTTTATAACAAGAAAATTTAATATGGTCCAAAAAATCTATAATCATCAAAATTTTTTAACCCGCCTCTGATTTTATGATGACATATCAAGTGGGCATTCATTTAAAAAAAATTTCATCCGATTTCGTGTAAAGCCTTGGATGTGCCAGATCAAAACAGGTTTAGATAAAATCATCGCGTTTTCCGCTCAGAATGGCTTAAAGTAAAAAGTCAAAAAGCAAATCAGTTCTACTCGTTAAGGCACGTCTTTTGGTGTATTAAAATGAACATGATGCATTAATTGCTACTAAAAAAAATTGGAAACAGATTTGCAAATTTCGCACAATTTTCAAAAATGCCATAACATTTTTGCAATTTATTTTTTATAAACCCGCCAGTGATTTTTTTATGTAAACTCCTAAAAAACTCGGTTTACGCAAGAGTCCACCAAATTTCGAATGAAACCGCGAATGTGCCTCGCGAAAAACTGATATTTTAAAAAAATTACGTTTTTTCTTTCGAACTTTGATCTGCTGAAACTCCTTAACTATTCGTGGCACATTAACGGGATTAATTCCAAAATCTTAAGAATTACAACAGCTACCAACTCTAGTTCAACTTTTTTCATTTTATAGAGGGGGCCGAAATCCCTGATCAAAAAACCTCGAAAATTTAAAAACTCTTAATTTTTGGTTTCAAAACTTAACCGTCTTATAACTTCTTACCAAGCGATGAAGCATCTATCAAGCCAACATTAAAATAATCTCTTATATGTACTGACTTTGTGTTATGCCGGAAAAGATTGAAATATAAGGAGAACTTAAAAAAAAAAAAAGCGAAAGAAGGTAAAAACAATGGATCATGTCAAGCCATTTCTATCGGTTTTTCAACTTTAGCCCTCTGTAACTTTTACGGATAAAGTGGGGTAATCTTTAAACATTGCTCAGTGATGGTTCAAGGTCTTGTTTACACAACTGCATTTACAGTTTTTCTAAATTCCAAAAACTGACGGTTTTTTTTAACATTTATTTCAGTTTCACTGAGTTGAAATTTAAAAAAGATTTCATGATATATATAATTCGCACCTTATATTTTGAAATTCTACTTTTTCCTCAAAAATTACGCAATTTAAGGACTATTTCTAAAAAAATTTTAAAAATATTTAAAAAACATTTATTTACACATAACTTTTTTCTAAAAATAGCTTAACACCCGAACTTATTAAAAAAAAAAAAAAAAAAATAACTTTTAATTGAAAAAGTTTTAAAACCAAACACTTGAATTATGACAATTTACAGTTTTTAGCACTTTTGAAATATTCAGCAAACTTTTTGGACTTTGACAACACACAGCAAATGTTTTGCGGACGATTTGGGTGTACTTGCCAAAGCAAAGTTTTTAAAAAAAAATAATGTTATATTACTTTGCTATTCCATGCAAAACGAATTGAAATATCAGTCGAGACCCCATTAAAAAACCAAAGAGCTGTACATTTCGTAAGTGAGTGCAAAAATAAGTGCAAAAAAGTGTTTTCACATTTTGGAGAGTATAAAAGATTCGGCACCAAAGGATATACCACTCTCACTTGTTTTATGTACATTTGATAAGCAAATGGAAAATTTTTATGCGAAAAGCTTAGACTTGGTGAAAAAGTAGTTATGGTAAAACATATGATTTTTTTTCACGAAAAACAAAATAATGAAACCAATGCATTTTTATAATTATAATTATATAATTATATAAAATTATACTAAAAGCATTAAAATTTAATTTTTGTGGTACTTTTGCATTACAGTGTTAAATCGCGAATGTCGCGAATACTAGCGCTAAATTCAAAAAATGGCTAGCACCATTGAATTCGGCGTACTAGCACAGTGTAAATAATCATTTTGGTGTTTTATGTTTTATAAAAAGGCCCCTAAAAAGTATTGTTAAAAATACAAAATTTCGTTTCTTTGCTCCCTTTTTTTATTAAATTTTCACTATAAATTGCTTATCATAGTACATGCAGTAAACAGGCTTTTACAAAAGTTTTATTAATCTTATCGAATTTGTTGTTCAACACTTGCAAAAATAAATGTCAAAGTGGAAAATTTTTTATTTCGCTAAAAGTACTACGGGTTAAAAAGACTAAAACCTAAATAAATCTTGAGTGTAAATACAGTTACTATAAAAAAACTACACAACACAAAACAGTCATAAATCTTTGTAATATAAAAAATATATATGGGGCATTCCATGCAAAATCGCACACTTTCGGACCCGACCCACTTCGATTTGTTTCATTTTTCGATATGAGAAAATGTAAATTTACATTTTTTTTTTTTAATATTACCTTCGAGTTGAACATTTTTTTTTTTTTTGAAATTAACAAAAAATTTGGTAAATTTACAAAAAAAAATTGTAAACTTACAGAAAAAGGTTGTTATTTTACAAAGAAAAAATAGAAAATGAAAAAAATAAATTGTAGGTCAACAAATTTTTTGGTTAAACTACTGTTTTTACCGTAAAAGAAATATTGAAAAACACGCATATTTACAATAAAAATTGTATAGGAAATGGGCAAAATCGGACCAAGGGGAAAAAGTTCCACCATGGGAAAAAGTTCCACCATACCCGTGTGGGGTTAGCTACATCAAGGACCATAGAGTAATATAGGATACCCCAACCAAGGACCATAGAGTAATATAGGATACCCGAACTTTTAAGTTTGTGGGAATCACTTAGGCAACTCGTCCAACTCGTCCAACTTATCGGGCTCTGGTGGACTGTCCACGAAGGCACTAAAAGTTAACCCTGGAATGGGTAAATCAAAATAAATCGAAATTTGGCAAACATTTAACAAAATTTTCGATTTAAGTTTTGAAAAAACGGGAAAAATTAAGAAAAATTTAAAAAAAAATATTAAAAATATAAAAAACAACAAAAAATTCATATTGAAGAAAAAAAAAAAATAAAAACGAAAAAAAAAATAAACTAATATATAATATTTAAGAAAATAAAAAAATCACGAGAAAACAATTTAAAAAAAAAAAGAAAATTTAAAAAAAAAAATCAAATTTAAAAATTTTATGTAAAAAAAAATTAAAAAAATCAAGAGAAAAAAATTAAAAAAAAGAAAATTTAAAGAAAAAAAAAGTGAAAAAAAAACATTTAAAAAAAAGTTGACACTCATGGGAATTTTTTTTAATGTTCTATTTTTTTAAAATGTTTGTTTTATTTTTTTTTTAATGTTTTATTTTATTTATTATTTTTTTTTTTAAGTAAATTAATATTAATTAAGCATAGTATATGTGTGTTTTAAAAGTATACCTTAGAGGAGTAGGTAGGTAGTACACCCTGCAAATAGTTGGTCTCAGGTTCAAATCCCATGAGTGTCAACTTTTTTTTTAATGTTTTTTTTTTTCTTATTTTTTTTTTTTTCTTTAAATTTTTTTTTTTTTTTTTTTTAATTTTTTTCTCTTGATTTTTTTAATTTTTTTTTACTTAAATTTTTTAAATTTGTTTTTTTTTTTAATTTTCGTTTTTTTTTAATTTTTTTTTTTCGTGATTTTTTTATTTTCTTTAATATTATAAATTAATTTAATTTTTTTTCGTTTTTATTTTTTTTTTTTTCTTCAATATTAATTTTTTGTTGTTTTTTATATTTTTAATAATTTTTTTGAAATTTTTCTTAATTTTTCCCATTTTTTCAAAATTTAAATCGAAAATTTTGTTAAATGTTTGCCAAATTTCGATTTATTTTGATTTACCCATTCCAGGGTTAACTTTTAGTGCCTTCGTGGACAGTCCACCAGAGCCCGATAAGTTGGACGAGTTGGACGAGTTGGACGAGTTGCCTAAGTGATTCCCACAAACTTAAAAGTTCGGGTATCCTATATTACTACTTATGGTCCTTGTCCTTGGTCGAACATTTCACTTATACCCTCAATAACCCTATTGGATTGTTAGACGTGATTCAACACCCTGATGAACCCAATAACACCCTTCTTTTTCAAGGTATTAACTATGATGTGCCAAGCAGAACAGAAGTACTGAATGCTATAAAAAGTTTAAAGAGTGGCAAAGTTCCGGGCAACGATAACATAACTGCCAAAGTCCTTACGTGTGATCCAGAATTAGCTACGTCAATGTGGCTTCCATTGCTACATAGAATATGGAATGAAGAAACCCTACCATCGTCATGGAATGAAGGAGTTTTAATAAAAATCCCAAAGAAAGGAAACTCACATGATTGTGACAACTACCGAGGAATAACTCTACTACCAATTCCAAGTAAGATTTTGAACAAAATTATACTATCCCGAATTTCAGAAGCAGTATTAAAAACATGCCGCGAAAACCAATTTGGGTTTCGTGAAAATAGATCTTGTGTTGACCTCATAAACACCGTAAGAATAATTTTTGAACAATGCAACGAATTTAGAACATCTGTGTATGCGGTGTTTATTGATTTTAAGAAAGCTTTCGATAGCATTAATAGATCGTTTTTATGGAATGTCTTAGAGAGAAGAGGAATGCCAATAAAAATCATTAACCTTATAAAAGCCATGTATAATGGATTTTGTTGTAGAGTACTTCACCAAGGCATGCTTTCTGAAGCATTCGATGTAGAATCTGACGTAAGACAAGGCTGTATACTGTCACCACTTTTATTTATTTTGATCCTAGACGAAGTTATGAGAAGTACTGTCCAGGGACATCGAATATGCTGATGATTAGGGATGAGATTTTCATGCACTAAAAAATTGAAAATATGCGCTTAAAATATGCGCTTAAAACTCAAAATATGCACTAAAAAACCTAAAAATATGCACTAAAAAATAAAATTTGTGCAATAAAAATCTTGTTTTCATAGGAAAAACTTCTTAAACACAAAAAGTAACGCCGGTTTTAAATATTAACATTTAAAACTTTATATAAACAAGATTTTTTAGAAATTAACACAATCTATGAAAAAAAATTTTAAAGAAAAAAAAATTTTTTTCTTATTTCCAAAATAAATTTTTAAAATTTAAAATAGTTATTGAAACAATAAAAATTTCAATTTGTGTTTTTGCTAATTTATGCCAATATATGCAAAAATATGCACTTAAAAGTTAGAAATATGCACAAAATATGCATTTATAACCAAAATATGCAGTTACATGCATTTTCACCAAAATATGCAAAAATATGCAAAAACAAATCGATGCCATTTTAACGCAAATTTCTTGATTCGGAAAGGTAATTAGTCGATACCGTTTTTAGACTATCGACAAAAAACATGCATTTGCATGGAAATCTCATCCCTACTGATGATATATGTCTGATGAGCCAAAAACTTAGCAGTCTTCAGGAGAACCTAACGGAACTTAACGAAAACGCTAAAATTGCAGGACTGGAGATAAACATTAAGAAGACGAAATTTATGTCTGGTGGTTACAGTGCATTACATCAACCAACATTAATAATTGATAATGAAGAACTGTACTACGCATGCGAGACCTGGAAAAGTACAAGAAGCATTGATAAACGTTTACAGACATTCACAAACAAATGTCTCAGAAATATCCTGGGTATATGGTGGCCAAATCGTATAAGTAACGCAGACTTGTGGTTACACACAAATCAAAAACCAGTTCCAAATGAAATAAAACGAAGAAAGTGGCGGTAGATATATATACTTCGAAGGCCTACAGAAAACATAGCTCGACAAGCACTAACTTGGAACCCTCAAGGTAGTCGACGCCCTGGTGCACCATCAAAAACCTGGAGAAGAACTATTGATGAAGAAATGGGTACTGCAAATTACAGTTGGAATGACATATGCCGTGAAGCTAATTATAGAGAAAGATACAGAGAAGTTGTTGAGGCCCTATGCTCCAACGGGAGAGAAGGATGACAGAAGAAGAAGAAGAAGAAGGATAACTAATCCAACCTAAGAAAAACCGCAATTTTTGCAGGGTTTTTTGTACTTTTGGTAAGCAAATGCAACATTCTTATTTTAGAAGAAGTTCAAAATCGCAAGAGGAAGGTGCCCCCTAACTTCTCACACCAAACCCCCCCCCAAAAAAAAGACTCCCCTGATTTTTTTTTTATTGTTTTTTACATTTTGGTGGGCATAAAAGATTTGGCACAGCCGAATGTAACACTCTCACTTGTTTTTAGGCTGATTTTAAAAATGATGCAGGACGCCACCTAAGTTTGACTTATAAGCTACCACCATAAAAAATTAAATAAGAATTACTGTTTTCATTTTCTAAAAACCAAAAAAGTTTGTAACTTCGATTTGTAACTTGGATAATAATTCACCTGCTTGTGAATAAAAACGTTTTGTCACCAGCTGGTGAATAAAACGTAACAAATTTATTTTCATTAAATATTTTTTTTACCATATTTTTTTCTTCAAATTTTTTTTCATAAAATTTTTTTTTTTTTTTTATTTTTTCTTCAATTTTTTTTATGATTTTTTTATAAATATTTTTTAAATGCATTTTTTTCTCAAAAAATTTTTTTTTCATAAAAATATTTTTTTTCATCAATTTTTTTTTTTCATCAATGTTTTTTTCATCAAAAATTTTTTTTATCAATTATTTTTTGACATACTTTTTTGTTTGCATACATTTTTTTTACACAAACTTTTTTAAAAAATGGTAAATTTCAGAACGGGCTCTAAAAGTTTTAATCCATAGCCAATAAAAAAATATACAAGAATGCAAATTTTTGAGATAATTGTGCATTCCGTTTTAATTTGATAAATATTTAATTAGGCAACTCGACCCAAATTTCACTATGTTTTTAATATTTAGCCACGCCCCCTAAGCCCTAAGGTTTTGAAAAATTGAAAAAACCACAACGCAATTATATAATATCAATACAACCTATTCAGAAATTTATGGGACATATGTTTTTCTGTAGGGGAACATTTGGTGTGGAATGTCCCGTATATATATTATAAATTCTAGACACGTTAGCTTAAAAAAGAATTGCAACATCTGCATTTTTCGCGTAAGATATTTTTTTCTTACTCAAAAAAATAAAAAAACAAAAATTGAAAACTTTTTAACACATTTTATAAAAACATTTTGTTACAAAGATGTCATAAGCCTACAAAAAGGGAATAATAAAAGATGAAAAACTCCATAACATTTAAGGTTAAAGTTATTTCATAGATTACTCTTGAAGCATATGCTAGTTTGGCAATATCATTGATTTAAAAATTTTAGCAAATAAAATTTTAACTTTTTATTATTTAAGGTATTAACAAAAACAAGTGAGAGTGTTACATTCGGCTGTGCCGAATCTTTTATACCCTCCAAAATGTAAAAAAAAATATTTAAAAAATCCAGGGGCGTTTTTTTTTTTTTTTTTTTTGGGGGGATTGGTGGGAGACGTTAGGGGGCACCTTCCCCTTGCGATTTTGAACTTCTTCTGAGATAAGAATGTTGCATTTGCTTACCAAAAGTACAAAAAACTCTTCAAAAAATGCGGTTTTTCTGGGGTTGTTTAGTTCTCCAAGGGGAAACTTTTTTCCCCTTGGTCCGATTTTGCCCATTTCCGAACTTAACCTGCCTAGGAATATAAGACATATTCGTGCTAAGCTTTGGAAGTCTAGCTCTTTTATTTTGGACTGTATCGTGTCCTCTACAGACGGACAGACGGACGGACGGACGGACGGACATCGCTAGAATGTCTTAGAATCGATCACTGATCATAAAAATATATACTTTATGGGGTCCTAGACCGATATTTCGATGCGTTACACATGGAATGACAAAGTGAGTATACCCCCCATACTGTGGTTGGAGGGTATAAAAAGTAAAACAGTATTGGTAAACGTATTTCTTTCATTGCCGTTACCGATTTAAAAATTCCTACTATTACCGATACCAATATCTTACGATGTTTCTACAATAAGTCACCGGTTCAAAAAAGAAATTTTTGAAATTTTTTTAAGCATATCATATTTTTTGCCAAATCAATAAAACAATTTTTTGGAGGATGAAAATAATGTCCGATTTTTAAGATGAAGTCAACTGATATTTATCAATCTGAAACGATTTTTGTCTGATTCGACAAAGGATTTCAAATTATAAATATCAGTAATCTACATCTTCTGAAATCGCAACATTTTTTAGGTTGTCTTAATTTCTAAAAAAATCATGCCTATATAAAGTTGTAAATGTTACTATTTAAACCCGGCGTTATTTTTTTGCTTTTTAAGCAGTTTTTCCTTTATAAGTAAAACAAGATTTTTATTGCACAAATTTTATTTTTTAGTGCATATTTGTGGGTTTTTTAGGGCATATTTTGATTTTATTGGCGAATATTTTAAGCGTATATTTTTGATTGTTTAGTGCATGAAAATATCATCCCTAATAATAAAACTTTATTATTTTAAGTTAAATATTTTATTTCGTCTTCTAAATTTCTATCTGACATGTTTTATTTTTTTACATTAACTCTCAAATAAAACATTTAAAACTTAATATAAGTTTAATCGTTTCATGTTTTTATATCGACTTAAATGATTTTGTTTTATACAAAAAAAAATGCGCATGTTCTTTTCATACATGTTGCAATTTTATGTATGAGAAAGTATAAGAGAATATTAAGTTAAAAAACACCACACCCGCTTCTCGAATCTCTTATACATGTTCATTGGGGTGAAGCTAATTTTCCTTTTTTTCAAATTTCTAAACCATCAGCGTCAGAATAGCTGCCTTTTGAGGTAAATATTAACACAAAAAAATATTGGACATTTTAACATGATAATGTTTTTAGGCTGGTGAGTAATTTTAAAAATGATACAGGACGCCACCTCAGTTTGTCTATATAATCAAACGACAGCTAGCCCACGGGGGGCCCCCGTAGGCTAGCTGTTAGCGTGCTAGCCTTTCAACGTGGGGGTCGTGGGTTCGATTCCCACCAGAACCCTTGGTTTTTTTTCGCTACAACGAGACGACGGTCATTGTTACCAGTTCTCGGTTAGGTATTAAAAATGAGTTGTATACACTCAAAATAATTCTACAGTAAAAGGTTTAGTAAGTTATATTGTACCAAAATCTACTAATTCGATACTAATTTTAGTATCTTCAAAGTACTAACATTAGTAATTTTTACTGGATTTGACTAATATTAGTTAAAAATTTTAGTATTGGTTACCAATTTCTGCACTAGGTCCTTTTGGACTAAAATTAGTTAAATTTTTTGTATTGAATACCCACGTTTTTTTTTGGGTGTATAAATAGAAAGAATAAATAAAAATAATTGATCATGTGATCAAAATCTAACTATTATTAATCGAACGACCAGGAGACTTGGGGATTGGGGATTTTTATGGGCATTTTAAACATTATTTTGAGGATTTAATTTTTAAAGTTAATTTTTAAAATTTTATAACTGCATGGCTTTTATATATTTAGACACAATTATTTTTCGGGTTTCGTCTTATTTATCAACCAAAAAAAAAATTTTTTTTTGGGAATTCAAGGGTTAATTTTGAAAAATGCCTGCGAATTTTGTACTCTTGCCCAAAACATTAAATCATGATAATGTTTTGCAGAAGATTTGGGTGTGCTTGCCAAAGCAAAGTTTTTTTAGAAACAATAATGTTATATTACTTTGCTATTCCATGCAAAACGAATTGAAATATCAGTCAAGGACCCCATTAAAAAACACAAATGGTGATGTATTTTTTGAATGAAAAGAAAAATTTTTTTGATGTAAAAAAATATTAATGAAAAAAAAAAAATTTTTGGTGAGAAAAAAATTGATAATAAAAAATTTGATAAGAAAAATTTATGAAAAAAAATATGATAAAAAAAAATTATGAAAAAAGTTTTTGATGAAAAAAAAATTTAATAAAAAAAAAAAATTAATGCAAAAAAAATGATGAAAAAAAAATTTAATGAAAAAAAAAAAAAAAATTAATGACAAAAAAAAATTTGATGAAAAAAAAATTCGATAAAAAATTTAAAAAAAATTATGAAAAAAAATCATGAAACAAAAAAAATTTATGAAAAAAAAGTTTGATGAAAAAAAAAAATTTGATGAAAAAAAAAATGATGAAAAAAAAATTTGATGAAAAAAAAAAATTAATGAAAAAAAAAAATTTGATGAAAAAAAAATTTTTTTTTTTAAATAATTATGTTACTTTTTATTCACCCGCTGCACTGTGGGCCAGGATTTCCATTTTTTGGCCAATAAGGTCTGTAAGGCAACACATATTTAAAAATATTTTTTCGAAATGTCGACATCTTGAATTTTCTCCACCTTGATTATCTTTTTATTATAGCTCAAAGTTTTTTTTTTTTGCATGAGGTTAAAGTCAAAGTTTGAGATTTTTTTATATTTTTTATTTATGAAACAAATATTTTTTTTTTGTACTTCGACACAATATTTTTTCAAATTTTCGTAGAAGTTCTCCTAAAGACATACCTGTTTGTCTAACACATGAGATAAACTGACAAAAAGTATGGTATAAGCTTATTTTTTTTAAATTAATTATGGAAATTCATACTTTTGTTGAAATCCGCCTTTTTTCAACACAAAAGTCCAAAAAAGTCCAAACGATATTGACAAACCTCGAATTACGATCTGTCTCTGACAATGTATTCTATTCACATTTTTGCGACCCTGCGCGACCGTTCATAAACTTTTGATCAAAAGGCAATAAACCAAAATTTTACGTTTATAAATGCCCTAAAATGGAACTTCAACATTTTTTTTGATATTTTTGTTTCTATTGAATTCTAATAAAAAATGTCCCAGTTTGACAATATTGGCGTGATAAGTGGTGATGGGCACGTGAGTTAATTTTTACTCACGCAAAAAAAAAATAATTTACTGAATCATTTTTTTTTTATCACACTTACTCACTATTTACATGAGTAAACAAAACACCACTCACGTGTGGTTCACGCTCACTCCTAACTCACGCTTAACATTTAAAACACGAAAAATAATTGTAAAAACTGAATCAATACAATTAAATAATTTAGGCTCACGAAAAGGATTGCACTCACTACGAATCACTCACGAAAAAAAAATGTCTCACTCATCACTCACGAACAAAAAATTTTAATCACGCTCACTTTCGATCACGCGTAATTCACGTGACCAGCGTCCATCTCTAGTGCTAAACATTAAAGCTGGTAACGCATTTAAGCGGGCATATTTTGGCAATAGAATTTTTAATATTTTTTACGAAATTGTAAGCTCGTAGGGTTATTTGTACATTTAGGATGGCAAATTTTAATTGCAAATAAAAAAGTTCTCTCTTAAACGAGCCACTGAATATATGAACTTTTTGATGCATTTAAAAGAGAAATATTTTATTAAAATCTTCTGATAAAAGCAAAAAGAGGGGTTTATACAAACTTAGAAATGCAAACATTGTACATTTTATTAAAAAGCTATGTCCCAAATTTTGGATCCGCGATTTTGATTTCAAAAAATCTGAGTTCATATTTGTGTTGCGCAATCATTTCCTAGTGATATTTTGAAACATTAATCAGTAATTTAAATATCTTGTCCGCCATATTGGATCCGCTATTTTGAAAATTTGATTCTAAAATCATATTTTGACGCCATATTGGATCCGCCATTTTGAATTTAAAAAATCGGAGCTCATATTCGTAATTACCGACCCTAAATACATCAAAAATTACTAATTTAAGTACAATTGGCTAAGAATTACAAAAGCATATTCGCCATATTGAATCCGCCATTTTGAATTTCAAATCTTTAATTCCAAAATCCCCTAGTAAAAACATTATGCTAATTTTACTGAATAGATCTAATTTGATCCGTAAAATGGTTGTATCAAAAAATATCTAATTGTATTACTTTAGATCAAAAAATATAAAAATTGATACAATTTGATCCTGAATTTGGTCAAATCTAATTAGATCAAATTGATCTTATAATATCAATTTTTATATAATCTGATGAGCAAAACCAAAATACGAATCTAATCATATATGGAGCAATATCTAACCATATAAAGTGGATCAACCGTATCAAAGTGATAGATAAAATTTTATATAAATTTATACGGAAGCATATTAACTCATATAAGATTGTATCAAATTATATATGATTAGACCAGAAAATTTTTACTCTGGTCAGTTTTAATATCCGAAAAACCGTTAAAATCAAAGTTTTTGGCCAAAAGAGACAACATATAAAAAATCTTAAATTTAAATTTGTCGCCATATTGGATCCGCCATTTTGAATATTAAAAGTCTGAGCTCATATTCGTTATAAACGACCCCAAATACATCGATAATGGTTACATTAAACACAATAAACAAAGAATTAAAAAATCATGTCCGCCATTTTGGATCCGCCATTTTGAATTTTGAAATTTTTTTTCCAGAATCGTGATCAGCGATCCTTTAACACCCATATGCAATATTTTTTTGACATATAGGTTAAGCCAAAATTCAGGGATGCTGGCCCACAGTGTGCTGGTGAAAAACGGTTTTATTCACCACGAGGTGGGTTAATAATGTCCTTGAATTTTAATATTTTTTTGCCTTATATTAAAAGGTCAAAGGAGTAATACAAAATTAAGTTTTAGTTAATATGTAACAAAATGAGTTTTTAAAAAATAAATTCATTAAAATTTTCACCAAAAAACATATTTCCTTGAAATCCGCCGTTTTGAAATCGGTCTACACGATAGTTTAAAAAAAGGATATCAATTTTTTTTTTTAATTTTAAACACGAACTAATACATTACAAAAAGAATAAAAAATATTTAAGTTTACTGCAATTTTGTTTGAGAAAATTTGAAAAACATAATTTTTTAGATTTCAAAAATTTTGCAAATTCCAAAAAATTTTTTGTTACTAAATTTTTATGGGTTACCGATATAACAAAATCTTTATATTTTTTATATGAGTATATTCGTCCAAATGTTAAACAAAAAATATTTTGTTTTAAACATATTCATAAAATTTATAATTTTTTTTTTTTTTTTTAATTTAGTGCGTTTTTGCCCAAAACCCGGAACTTTGACCGATTTTAGCGTAGTCAGAGAGTTAACCGATTTGGTCCAAAATTTTGTCGGGTACTTGTTTTAGGTTGTTTAACAAATCCAGGCTTGAGGAGCAACGAAAATCCAAAATTTTCAAAATAAGGACCACTCTAATGTACAACCCACCCTCATTTCAAATAAAAAGTATATATTTTTTTTTTTTTCAAAATAATTGAAATTTCATTCTACTAAAATTTTAGCAAAAAAAGTGGTAAATTTCAGCTAATCGGTTTTTAAATCCATTCTACTAAAATTTTACTAGATCTTGTGGTAAAAGCTACAGTTTTTCCTGCTTATTTCAGTTAACTAATTTTTAGCAAAACAATTTTGCTAACTTTACCAATAAAATTGTGGGTTCAAAATCAGCAAATTTTTTAGTAAATTTACAAGCTTTTTTTGCTATCATTACAGTTTTTTTTTTTTGAGTGTATTTGTTGATATGATAAACATGTCACCGCTCCGTCACTGAAGATGGCTCGAGGTCGTTGCCAACAGGGATATTTTATTTGCTAAATTAAAACTCAGAACTAATTCTCATTAAATTTGGAGGGAGTGGGGTCAATACTTCGTTTGAATTAATGTTTTAAATCATAGCATAAATTAAAAAAAATATATATATCTATTATGATAAGTGGATAACTACACCGTTTATATGGTCATTAGGGTGGTCCATAAAAAACAAAAGTTAGATTTTAAAACGGGCCACCTGAACCGTATATATTAAGCAATTTTCATTGAGGAACGTTCACAAAGTAAACGTTTTTTTATTTTTTTTATCATTTATGTAGCTTGATAAATTTATTAGTTTTATTTTGGTCGGAAAAGTTTTTCAGTTCCAAAACTGACCATGAACAAACAATTTTATGTTGGTTTTACTCTATATTTTTTTTTTCTTGCGGTGAAACCCAAAAAGGGATATTTTCAAAAAAAAAACAAGTAGAAAAGTTAAATTCGACTTGGCCGAATCTATGAATACCCTCCACAATGCCCTTTTTATGTGATAGTCAATTTTCTAACGTGAAAAAAGTAAAAATTTTGTTAGAAATATTTTATTTTGTGTAAAAAAATCTTTTTTTATTAATTTTTGAAAAAAAAAAAAAATTTACAGCGGAGTGTAAAATTTTTTTTGAGTGTAAAATTTTTTTGGAGTGTATTTTTTTTTTTGTTTTAGTGTAAAAATATTTTTGTGTGACAAAAATACCTTTTAAAATATTTTTTTGACTTACAAATATTTTTAAAAAATATTTAACGGGTTTTCAACACATGAATTTAAGGTAAAACTAATCTGAAATTTACGGTTTTGCTAATAACTTTTGAACCACTGGACCGCTTTGGCTGAAATTTAAAAACAATCGGACCAGAGGAACGACAAATATATATGCCATACTTCAGTACCCTCAGAATTGTCGTTCGAAAGTTACCGTGTAATTTATCTCGTAAATTCCAGAAAAATCCTTGCCGAAATTCACGCATTTGCTTATAACTTTTGAACCACTGGACCGATTTCGCTGGATTGCAATACCAGCCTAACCAGGTAAATTCCCAACATATATGCCAAACTTCAGGAGCCTCCGTAAGGTCTTTCAAAAGTTAGTGTGTTTTCAACAGACAGACAGACGGACGGACGGACATCGCTAGATCGTCTTAAAATCGATAGAGGATCATGAATATATATACTTTATGGGGTCCTAGACCAATATTTCGAGGTGTTACAAACGGAATGACAAACTTATATATACCCTCTATCACTAGAGTGGAGGGTATAAAAAACAAGTTCGAGTGTTAAATTCGGTTGTGCAGAATCTTTTATACCCTCCAACATGAAAAAAAAATAAAAATAAAATTGCAGGGGCGTTTTCTTTTTTTTTGTAAGAGGGGGGTCGGTAGTGGTAATTGGGGGGGGGGGCAAATTTTCTCTCGAATATGTGTTTAAAAATTGCTTTTTGCATTAAAGAAATACAAGTTTACCATTATTTAAAAAAAAAAATTATTCCACGCCCATAAAAGGGGGGCGGACCGAAAAACGACATTATCTAATTTTCTGTGTCCAAATGCAGGACTTCGAACTTCTTGTAGCATAAAAATGTGGCATTTGTTAAACAAAAAAACAAAAAATCATGTAAAAAAGTGGTATTTTTCAGAGGTTAGTTTAGTTCTTCAAGGGGGGACTTTTTTTCCCGTTATCCGATTTTGCTCATTTACGAACTTAATTAACCTGCCTATTTACATTAGACATATTCGTGCCAAATTTCAGGAGTCTAGCTCTTTTATTTTGGACTGCATCGTGTTAACTACAGACGGACAGACGGACATCGCTAGAATGTCCTAGAATGGATCACTGATCATAAATATATATACTTTATGGGATCCTAGACCGATATTTTGATGCTTTACACACGGAATGACAAAGTGAGTATACCCCCATACTGTGGTTGGAGGTTATAAAAAATATATTTATAAATTGTGTTAAATTGCGAGAACTCGATTTGATTTAGACAAACTGGCAGATAAGTGTATTTTATTTTCGGTCCTACTTCAGTTAAGGTGTAAAAAATTTTGTCGGAAAGTGTTATTTATTTAAGCTTATCAACACTAATAAAATATATATGGGGGTTTTCGTGTCAACGTACACAACTTTTGAAACCGATCGGGATGAAATTTGCGCCAAGGTTAGTCCTATGGGATAGTAGTTCAGACACAATTTTTCAACGATATCGGTCAAGAACTCTCTGAGTTAGAGGGGATCGGAATTTTACATTTTGGCCAAAGAGGTGTTTGGCCAAAATGTAACTTCTTACCTATTGTTTTTAGAAAAATGTGTCCCAAAAAGTTTAGATAGCTGTTTCTTCAGTCTTTCGAAAAAAAAAATTTGATTTTTTTTCTTTAAAATCCAAAACTTTTTTGACTTTGTCCTCAAATTGGGCCCTTTTTTGATTCAAAAGAAATCTTAGGTGATCTCCTTTAAGAGCTATGGGGTCGCTTAGTGGGATGCGAGTGGGATATCTATGAAATTTTTTTTTTTAACTTTGGAACACAAAAAACGGTTCTTCAATTTTCACTATTATGCGTGGGATAGCTAACCAGTTTTCGATTTCGATCCGCGATACCCTTTAATTTTTATAAGTTCAAAGAAAAAGAAAAAAGAAAGCACGAGTCAAAAAATGAAGGCGGTGGGGTGGGGCCATATGGCCCCTCATCGGGGTCAAAGTTGGGCGTAAATAGGTAAAATACTCAAAAAGCCCCAAAACTGCCCTAGAAACGCCTCTGGAGGGGTGCAATGTGAGACGAACCTCCAATAATTTGCCCCAAACATTTTTCTTGAATATACCTTACCCCGATTTCCAATTCTAAAGGGGTTTCCCATACAAAACATTTTTAAAAAATTTGATCCTACCATTCTAACTTACCCTAAAGTGCCCCAAGTGGAGCCAAATGTATGACCGACCTCCATTATTTTATTAATTCCAACATTTTTTGCAAACATATCTACAATGTATCTTTAACCCTTAAGGTGGTCCCCATACATTTATTTTATTTTTTATATATTTGTTTTATTAAACCAGCTCCTACCGTGTCTCCTCACCAAATTTTTTTCCGAACATAATAACACCCTATCTCCACTCCTTAAGGGGCTCCCATACATTACAAAAACATTTATTTTTAAAAACAAATAAAAAAATAAAAAAAAATGTATGGGGAACCCCTTAAAAGTTGAAAATAAAGGGTAGGTATATTCTGAGAAAATCTTGGAGTTGAAAAAATATTGGGGGTCGGTCATATATTTTAATTCTCTAGTCCCTGTCGTTAAACCAGTTTGAACTTCTTATGAAACTTCTTAGATGTTGAATTTTGACATCAGACAAATCTGAAAGATCGTACAGCTCCCTAGATCCCAGTGAAGCAAGTCGCTGACCAGAAAGTGCCGGGCAATGGCAAATAAAGTGTTCGATAGTTTCCAACTCCTCTTCATCCATGCAACTTCGGCAAAAGTCATTCGACGGCACATTTAACCGCTCTGCGTGCTTCCCTATAAGACAGTGTCCGGTAATTATAGAAACCACCCTTGAAATCTCTCCTCTTGGAAGCGATATCAGCTCACTTGTGCTCCCCTGATTAAGAGAAGGCCAAATCAGTCGTGTTGTCTCACACGTCCATCCATTTGCCCATCTTTGATTAGTCTCCGTCGCAGAACAAAGCCGTAGGTTTTGCTTGCAAGTTTCTAGAGGCATACCAACACATTCCAATTCTGTTGGAACCTGTAAGGTAGTTCCTAGTCTTGCAAGCTCATCGGCTTTGCAATTCCCTGGAATGTCTCTGTGCCCTGGGACCCATATGAGTCGTATGTTAAACTGCTTGGCCATCTCATTTAAAGACGTGCGGCAGTTAAGGGCAGATCTTGTTTTCAGAAACATTGAATCCAGGGACTTGACCGCGGCTTGACTGTCAGTATAGATGTTGACTGCGGTTGTAGACAAGACATTGCAGCTCAACCAGTCAGCCACTTCCTTTATTGCCAGCATCTCTGCCTGGTAGACACAGCAATGATCTGGCTATCTACGAGCCAGGCTCAATCCAAGCTCATCCGAATAGACCCCAAAGCCCACTTGTTCGTGCAGCCTCGATCCATCTGTGTAAAAATTTATGGTAGCTCCACTTCCCGGAGTATCCCCCATCCAAGACTCCCTGGATGGTATCATAGTGATAAAGTGGCGCTCAAAGAGGCTCAAAGAGGGAGCACAATCCACATTTTGTGGTATTGTTATATTTTTCAAGATCGCGCTATGGCTACAATCGCTGCTCCTCCATTGCAGCGTGCTATTAAGTCGAATTGCCGACGCAGCTGCATACTGCTTACCCAATATGTCCAAGGGTATCTGTATCTTCGTGATAAAGACACAGTTCGCTTTTGTTTCTAAAGCAGGCCACCAGACAATGATTCCATACAGCAAAATTGGACGCACCACTGCTGTATAGATCCAATGAACGACTTGAGGGCTAAAACCCCATCGTTTTCCAATGGCCCTTTTACAGGAATACAAAGCAATCGTTGCTTTTCTCACCCGTTCCTCAATATTACGCCTGAAATTCAGCTTCCTATCTAGAAATACTCCAAGATACTTGGCTCCATCTGTGAAGGTGATTTCAGTACCGTCCAGAGAAATAGGATCAAAAGCAGGAATCTTATTTTTCCTTGTAAATAAAACAAGCTCTGTTTTACTAGGATTAACTCCTAGACCACAGTCTCTTGCCCATTTAGACAGATCTTTCAGAGAACCCTGAAGAATGTCCCGCAATGTTGGCAGATGCTTCCCCTTTACCGCTATCGCGACATCGTCAGCATATGCGACAACATGACAACCAAGTGCTTCTAGAGATAGTAGCATTGAATTCAGTGCCAGGTTCCAAAGAAGCGGCGAAAGAACACCTCCTTGTGGTGTGCCACTATTGACAAATCGAGATATGACGGACGCTCCCAATTCAGACGTTATACGTCTACTGGCAAGTAGGCTTTCCACCATTAAAACGATTTCACGCTTTACTCCCAGACCAGACAATGCCAATATTATCGATTCTGGGATGACATTATTAAAAGCCCCCTCAATATCAAGAAAGGCCACCATAGTGTACTCCTTTACCGAAAGCGATCTCTCGATGGTACCAACGAGCTCATGAAGAGCTGTTTCCGTTGATCGTCCCTTGCTGTATGCATGTTGCTTTGTCGAAAGCAACCTCGGGTCAATCACTCTACGCAAATATGAGTCTATCATTCGTTCCATTGTCTTTAACAAAAAAGAAGACAGACTAATTGGTCTGAAATCCTTCGGAGCTGTGTGGGAACTTTTCCCAGCCTTCGGGATAAATACGACTCTGGTATCCCTCCATTTTAAAGGAATATAAGACCAGTTGATGCATGCTGTGTATAGATTATACAGCAACGGGGCTATATAGTCCGACACTTGCTGCAACTCAGCCGGGATTATACCATCAGGTCCCGGGGATTTATAGGGCCTGAAGCTTTTTATCGCCCAGATTAATGTTGGCATATTTATTATTTCCGAAGCAATTTCAGATGCTTGGGCGTCAGAACGTTCCAAAGCTTGAAACGGCGTCATGGAATTGCCCGGAAAATGCGTGTTTAAAAGGACATCCAGCGACTCTCCACTGGAGGAAGACCACACCCCATTAGGATCTTTCAGGTATCCCAGGGTGCAAGGAGAAGAAGCCAGAACCTTGAGCAGCCTGGATGCCCCAGAAACGTTTCTATGTTTCCACAGAAGTTTTTCCAAGAATCACATTTTGCATTTCTGATCATCTTTTTATAACTCTTAAGTTGCAGCCTGTATGCAGACCAGTCCTCGTCCGCTCTTGAAAATTTAGCCTTATTAACGAGCTTTCTGCAGGAATCTCTGCTCGTCTGCAACTCATTTGACCACCAAGGTGGCTTTTTTTCCCTCTAGGCTTTGCAGAAGGGCAAGACGCATCCAGGCACCTATTACAAACATTTGTTATATGGTCAACCAGACAGTCAATTTGCGCCAAACTATGTGGTTTAGATAAGGGTACTTCATCCAAAAGCAAAGAAAAAGTCTCCCTATATTTCACCCAGTTTGTTCTCCTCAGATTTCTAGAGACTGTCTCAACCGGGGCACGCTCCCTGAGTAAAAACTCAATGTAGCGATGATCTGAGAAAGAATGCTCTTCCAAAACTCTCCAGTCATCAATTCTATCAGACAATGTATCTGATACAAGTGTTACGTCAAGAACCTCTTGCCTCGTACTTGTAACGAAAGTTGGTTCACCACCCTTGTTACAAATATTGAGGTTAGTGCTTAACAAAAACTCCAAAAGTGATTTGCCTCTATCATTTGTGTCTGTACTTCCCCATATCGAATGATGTGCATTAGCATCACAACACACTACTAACTGGTGTCCCCTAGATTCAGACTCCCGAATTAGACCGACAACCTTCTCCGGGGGTATTGACCCCGGATTAGGAAAATACGCAGAGGCGAGCCAAATAGACTTCCCATGAAGCTCTAAGCTAGCCGCTGTAACATCCATATCACTAAAAGTTGATAAAAAGAATATATTTAAGCCATTTTTTGCCAAGATGCAGGCTATTGGTGAGCCCTCACCTTTGGCAACCACCAACTTAAACCCAGGGGTCTTCAATCCGCAAACCCTGCCACCCCGCACCCGGGGCTCTTGGATAAAAACCAAGTCAACTGCTCCTGTCGTCAGGCGCAGCAAGAGTGCAGCTGAGGCTGCCTTACAGTGATGGAGGTTTATTTGTAGGAACCGCAACATCTTGCTTTTTTTCCACCATCCTTTCCACCACCGTGTTATTGGCTTCATCCTCCGTGTTATCATAGAGGTCGCATTCGTCCCCAGATTCGGTTTCGAATAAGCCAGATATATATCCCATCTGTTCTGAATCGGAGGCAACAGAACTCTCCGAATTCCTCACTGCATGGGCCTCGTCCTGAATGTCACCCATCGTGGCATCGGCTTTATCCTCCATGCCATCACAGAGGTCGCATTGGTTACCAGATTCGGTTTCAAAAATGCCAGATGCATCTCCCATCAGCCTAGAATCGGCCAGCTGAATATCAACCTTTTCCAGATTCTCCTCCCCAGCCGACTCTGCCACTGACTTGTCTGCGTCCAAAATAGTCTTCTGGTCGCCCTTGTAGACATTGACTCTTATATGAAAAAATCCAAATCTAATAATGCCGTCAGTCCTGGCTAAAAGCGGAAGCGATTCCTCATTAACCAAGACCACTGCTTGACGACGAGCGCCCTCCATCTCACCCAATCTAGCAATTTGCCAATTCTGAGTTGGAAGGTCAGGATTGCAGACTTTTATCATCTTAAGAATCACCGCAGTGTCATTTGTAGCCATTGGGATCCATGCATGAGCTCTGGGTTGCGAGGGGATATCATGTTTTTCCACAACGTCCAGTCTGGCTCCAGGCCATAACTCTCCCACTTGTCTAATGGCAACCTTAAACACGGCTGCGGATCTTTCGTTCCCAAAAGCAACGAGTTTTACTCGCCCCTGATACCAACCTGCGTTGACAGTAGTAGGTAGAAAATCAGGCATACTCTCAAGGAGCCTATAGTAGACTTCATTTAGTTTAGTTTCAACTAAACTCCACTTGTCCCTTGGAATACTACAATCCCCATTTTGCCTGTTTATCACAGCCCTAACGAAGTTAGCTTTAACCACTTCACTAAAAGACTGAGTCCAGACGTTGCCGGTCACCTTAGATCTCTTAGGTAAAGGTTTCTCGTCGGGCGAGCACAACCTTTTACCAGACTTCGATGACGAGGTCGAAACAGCGCTCTGTTTGTCAGATGCGCGCATTGCCGAAAGTTTGTCCTGTTCTTCAATGACTCCTTTCGCCCATGATAGCGACGCCCTCTCACGTTCGGAGAGCTTCGTTCCATCAAGTTGGCTTAGTCTGTTAATTATTTTCAAACAAAGCCGTCTCTGGTTGTGCCTGACCTTTGATGGTTTAAGTTTCTTTATTCTTTTTACCACCAATATTAGGCTGAGCAGCCCTACCAGAATCAAGGTCGGACTTCAAGGTCGCAACCCTAAGACCAGTGCTAGGACCAGCACCAGTCGGTGAGGCAGAGCCTCGAATTAAATCGGTATCATTTGTGTCCATATTTTCATTTTCCTGGATGTGGTCATAAAAATATTACAAAAATACCTATTACGAACAATTTCAAAAATTCAATTAATAGCACGGAGATTAATTAAAACACGTCCACACTTGTCAACAGTTGAACGATTAGAGGGTATCTCGGATCGAAATCGAAAACTGGTGAGCTATCCCACGCCTAATAGTGCAATTGAAAAAACATAGCTCTTAAAGGAAATTACATAAGCTTTCTTTTGAATCAAAAAAAAAAGGGCCCAATTTAAGGAAAAAGTCAAAAAAGTTTTGGATTTTTAAGAAAAAAAATCAAAAATTTTTTTTTTATTTTTTTTATATTTTTATTTTTTTCGAAAGACTGAAGAAATAGCTATCTAAACTATTTGGAACACATTTTGCTAAAAACAATAGGTAAGAAGTTACATGGATGAGAATAAACACCTCTTTGGACAAAATGTAAAATTTCGACCCCCTCTAACTCAGAGAGTCCTTGACCGATCCCGTTGAAAAATTGTGTCTGAACTACTATCCAATAGGAATAACATTGGTGCAAATTTCATCCCGATCGGAAGACATCGGTTTCAAAAGTTGTGTCAGTTGACACGAAAACCCCCATATTCCTATTCTTTTTTGTGGTCACTTTTGAAACTGAAATACTTGTGCAACCAAAACTTTTGTCATAAATAAGCAAATCAAGGTTAATCAAAATAAAAATGGCTCTATGCAAAATCGCTCAAAAAAAATCATGAAAAATCGGCATTTTCATAGCACCTCCATACTGTTTTTCAATTTATTACTTTTAATTTTCTACTAGGCTGCGGTAGATTAATAAGGGGTGGTCCAATAACTGGTATCTTTTTAAAACACGCAATGAAATGAACAATACTCAATAGTTTTGAAACCTTATGGCTTTATTTGAAAGAGCAAACATTCCCGTTTTTTATGGTAAACGACTTCATTGATGCGTCTTCGGCTTGCTCCGCTGTATCGCGTTGTAGCGCAGTACTGCGCTGCCAAGCTGCACGTTTTTCGAAAAAAAGTTTTTAACCGAAATAAGGCACTCAAATGAGGTTATGTTAACAAACAAATTGGTACATCTTGGGATCGTAAAACTCGCTAGGTATTGTAAAGAATCCAATTCATCTATAGAAAGCAATAGATTTGAGTATCAGCATCATTACACAATATTTTCAAAAATACAGCTGAAACTCCCATTTTCGTCAAAGATGAGCGCTACATAGCCATGATTACCGACTTTTTGTTGGCCGTAATAGAATATACCAACTTGGATGACATTTATTTTCAGAAGGATGTCGCAATATGTCCCACAGTCCATCAAACAATCGATATTTTGCGCACTTAGTTCGGAAATCGTGTTTTTCGCCATATTCGCGGTGACAATTGATCACTTCAGAGCTGCCGATTAAAAACTTTAAAAATTTTTTTGAGGGGTCTCGTTAAAGATTCATGGAACATGGGAAATCCAGAAATGTTCTAGGCCCATTCGACGAATATCGTTCAAGCCATTCGTGAGATAGAACCAGAAACATTAGAAAAATGGGTGCCGAGAATGAGCTACTGCGGAGCTAACCCAGGCAACCGCATGAATGAAGTCGTTTTCCATAAATAATGGGAATATTTGCTCTTTCAAATAAAGCCATAAGGTTTCAAAACTATTGAGTATTGTTCATTTCATTGCATGTTTTAAAAAGATACCAGTTATTGGACCACCCTGTATGTTGCGTTATAATCTGGAAATAAGTGGATGGGTTGTTGGTTCGACTCCCAGCAGAGCTTATCAAAACACCGCGTTCTCTGTCATGTTTCTAAGAAAACTGATATACTTATTTTAGGTTGTACCATTCTTTAGGGTATTACAATTTTTTACACCATTTACAGATGTAATTCGTAAAAGATCAATTGTAATTCGAATATTCTATTTGTAATTCGAAGATTCCATTTGTAATTCGAAGATTCCATTTTTAATTCGAAGATTCCATTTGTAATTCGAATACTCTTTCGAATACTCCATTTGTAATTTGAAGATTCCAATTGTAGTTCGAAGATTCCAATTGTAATTCGTAAAAGATCAATTGTAATTCGTAGAAAATCAATTGTAATTCGTAAAAAATCAATTGTAGTTCGTAAAAAAAGAGCAATTGTAATTCGTAAAAGATCAATTGTAATTCGTTAAAGATCAATTTTTATTCGAAAAAAGATCAATTGTAATTCGTAAAAAATCAATTGTAATTCGTAAAAACTCAATTGTAATTCGTAAAGATCAATTTTAATTCGAAGATTCCAAGTGTAATTCGAATATGAACCAGCCTAATGGTCATCCTTTAATAAATATGAACAAATTAAAATTTGCTATTAACATGTAATTATCTTTATTAAAGTTAATTTTCATTAAAACTTTTATTTATATTATCAGGAAATACGTTTAATAAATGCCATGTGTTGGTTTTATATTAGGGTGGATCGAAAAATGCAGGATGGTAAAAATACATCAATATGATGTTATCAATATTTGCGGAAGGACAGACTTCAACACAATGGACCGACTATTTCAGTGATTATAGAATTGTTATACCAAACGCAATAATCATAAAAAAAAATTTAGTTTGACCACATTCCGCAAATCGTTACCAATATATAAATTTTTAAGCCAATTTTTTATTATTTTTTTTTTAAATAAGCCAACAAAATTTAATTATTATTATTTTTTGCAAATCGGGATCCTGGAAAATTGAAACCGAGAACTGGTAACAATAACCATTGTCTGGTTGTAGAGAAACAGATGAAGACTCTGGTGGGAACTGAACCAACAACCACCACACACATGAGCTAGCATGCCATCAACTATCGTCCTAAGAACCTTCAAACTAAATAAAAAAAAAATATATATTTTTTTCCAATTTTTTTTCACCAAACACCTCTAGTTTGAAAATTTTTACAAAATTTGGGTACCCACCATAAAACAGTTGCGTGCTGAATGCGAAAATGAAGTCCAAAAGTACGAAAATATAAGAGTTCATCTGATATTGTTAATTTTTTAAAAAAGTGGTTTTACTGAAATAAAAATGTCTCTGAACCAAATCGATGGATTTCTTTTTTTTTGTATTTAATTAAATACGTTACATTATTATTGTCACTGTGTTATTTTTAAAATGAGATTGTTTATGCTTGATTTGAATTTTTTCTTAGTGTAGTTGTTTTACATTGTGGAGGTTATTAAGAGGTTTATAATACTGAATTTTATTTTCTTTGTAGTTTTTTCCCTCTTTTGTAACGGCCAAGTAAGTTTTTATACCAATTTCGCATAGTACACTAAAAACAAAAACTGTAATGTTAGCAAAAAAAGCTTGTAAACCTACAAGAAAATTTGCTGAGTTTGAACCCACAATTTTTTTGGTAAAGTTAGCAAAAATGTTTTGCCAAAAATTAGTTAACTGAAATTTTTTTTATTTGAACTTACAAGGGAAGTCTACCTAGTGTCACCCTCCAATCTTCATGAAATTTTGATATGTTGTTAAGAACGAAAATTAATTCGACACGTATTTTTTTTTTAGCGGCCTAAACTAATTTTTAGTGGGGGTCGATTTGTATGGGGGGAAATTTACCTTCTTCTTTTTTTTGCGATTTACGCCTATTTAAATAAAATTAATATAGGCGTGTGTGGTATCAGATTAAAGGTAATAAAAATACCTATCTCGTGGTGCTAACAACGGGCCAAAGAAGTTAATATTTTTCGACTTATTAACAAAAATGTTCTAAAATTTTGGTATTTTAATCAATATGACGAAAATTTGTGCATGTTTGGACACGTCCTTAGCACACGTAGAAAGGTTTTCTAAAGACCTTTCATTTCGTGTGTAACATGACTAGGTTTCTTTGCATAATATAGGAGATAAACGAAAAAACTGAAAAATGGCCTTGTCTTCCCCCCTCCTTTTTACCCCCTAAATATGAATTTGGGCCGCTAAAAAAAATACGTGTCCCTTTGTTTTTCCTGATCTACAAAATAAAAAAAATTCCATAAAGATCTGCGGGTGACACTAGGGATACTTCCCTTGTTAGTTCATACACATTTGAGGACCCCATTGCGTTCGGACCCGATAGGTTTAGACCCCGATGGACCAAGACCTAGTTGGCTTCCTTAAAAATCGTCATAGTTTTTGATCCAAAATTTGTGTCCGTTTCGCTCTACCTTGTTTAGTTTTTGAGATACGTGATTTTATGGGACCACCAGGGTTTTGAGAATTACAAAACTCGATAACTTCAAAAATATTACTCGGAGAGCTTTTTGATTATTTTGCGGTCTTGTTCTACGTGTTGAGAGCTACTTGTCGGCAATATTTACCAAGATATAAGCATTTAAAAATTTTCGGGAATGCTAACTTTTTTGGATCTAAAGTTAGGACCCATCAGGGTCCACACATGTGAAGAGGACCGGCGATACTATGGAGAGCCCGAGAACCAAAAATGGCCTCCATTGTGCTCTATCTGGCTTAGTTTCCGCGATAGCGCCATTTTAAGTTTTCTTAAAAAAAAAAAAAAAATTACAATTTATTTTTGCTAATATTAGCAAAAAAGCTTGTAAAAATTTGGTCAACTCAATGTCAAATTTAGCAAAAAAAATTAGTTCAAATTTTGTTTAAAATTCCTAATGCGCTAAATGAAGTTTACAAGATATTTTTTTCTAACATGCTAATCTCAACTAAAAATTTGCTAAAGATTAGCTTACTAGCATTAGCAAAAAAAAAATAGTAAATCTACTAATGTATTATTTTGAGTGTAACGAAGTGAAGTTCGCAAAATATAAATTGTCGCTCCAATCTATTATACACGTTTTTATACCTTACACCATTCTGTGGTACAGGGTATAATGATTTGTGCTGATGTTTGAAACTATCCAAAATATTAGTCCTAGATCCAAATTTCAAGTATACCGATCGACTCAGAATCACTTTTTGAGTCGCACGATACAAGTCGCAATTTTTACTCAATTTGTCTAAAATTTAAAACTTAAGCTCCCTTTGGGCCAAGAACCAAGCCTATTGATGTTGGAAAGTTTCATTAAAATGTTTGCAGGAAATTTTTTTATTTGTAAAAATTTTCTATTTAACAAAATTTTTGTTATATTTTTTTTTCTTTTGTTCAAAAAGAAAAAAAAATTGTATAAGTATTAAATCAATTTCTTCGATATATGGGGCATTCCATGCTGAATCGCCCACTTTCTTAACCGACGTTCGATTTATTTAATTTTGGATATGTTTTAGTACGTATTAAATGCATTGGAAAGCCATCAACATTTTTTAGAAAGTATTTTTGTCACTCCAAAATTGTTTTATACTAAAAAAAAAAAATCAAAATTAAACTCAAAAAAATAGTTTCTCATAAAAAATAGCATATTTTTTTTTACAAAAATAAAAAAGTTTTTTACTCAAAATTAAACATTCCTTAGGACATTGCGGAGGGTATTCATGGCTTCGGCCAATTCGAATTTAACTTTCCTACTTGTTTTTTTTTATTGCAAACAAAAGGTAATAAAAATATTAAAACAAACGACATACTCTTTAGTAAATATAAAAATATGTATTAATGAGTATTTTTAACTTTACGGTTTATTGAATCATAAAATTACCAATTTAAGCGATATTAACACCTGCATTCTCATATTATTACAAATCCAATAATAAATACTTAATAGCATTCAACGCTAAATACTTCAAATAAAAAAAAAAATCATCAGTGGTTTCTTCAGAATTTTAATAATTTAAATGTATTTTGGTTTGCTTTAAATTATGATAAATGTGCAAGAAAAATAGGCGATACTTTCATGAAAAATGTATTTAACGAAGCCAAAGTTTTACAAGGTTATGCCACCGTTGGATAGGCATTAAAAAAACCTTTCTTCTCATATGTAAACATCATATAGTTTCTTAAAAAGAAATGGCTGAAAAATCCAAAAAACGATTTTTTCGCCATTTTTTGACCCATGTTTTGAACCCCTAAATCCCCGATATGGCCGATAAGCCGAGACACCCCAACCTTAGAATTGTCTCTTTTATATATATTTTACGTTTCATGCAAATCGGTTCATAAGGGTTGAGATACTTCCCTTGTAAGACATTCTTCCTATAGAAAAATTCGAATTTTTCCTACATAGAAAAGTTATCGAATTCCGAATAAAAATTTTTCAGACTCTGAGACATTTTTCGTATCGAAAAATTTTTTAAATTTTATATTTGGAGAAAAAAATTTTATAAAAAAAAGTATAAAATTCTGAGAAATTTTTTTATAGAAAAGTTTTAGTAAGCTGTTGTTTTTTACAATAGTCTTTTAATTTATTCATTGTGGGATTTTTGTATTTATTTTCCTTTTCTCTCTCTATAAAAAAAAAATTTAACCAAGTTTCATCTATCTAATTCAAAAACCATCATGGCCACGTAAGTTGGTTTAGGCTTGGTAACATTTACAAACCATACATTAAGCAGTTGCAAACAGGGCATTATTTAATGGCAATGCCAGAAAAAAGTGTATATGCTAAAAACAGATGGTAGTAACTATTAATATGGCATTACGTCGCATTAAATGTAAATATTTTTAGAACACACTACCAAAGTACTCACGTTTAAAGTTGCAAATAAAAGACGTAAAAAAGTAAAATTCGACTTAACCGAATTCATGAACACCATAATTTTTAATAAACACGATTCGTCCGAACTAACTTTAATCTAAAGTTTCGAAAACTGTAAATACATTTCTGGGTTATGAATCTGGGGTGCCCCACTACTTTATTTTTTTTTTTTTATACCCTCCACTCTAGTGATAGAGGGTTTGTCATTCCGTTTGTAACACCTCGAAATATTAGTCTAATACCCTGTTCTCAAGAGCATCTTAAAACGGTTTTAAACGACATTTGTTTTAATTTAAAAAAAAAAGTGTTCACACGTAATTTCACTCGTTTTATTTGGTTTTTATGTTTTTATTTTGACATTTGCATTATCAGCTGATAAACATGTACACATTTCAACAACAAACGAAATTAAAATATGAAAATTATATTCATTAATTATACATATAACTGTTAATAATGTTCAAGAATTGTTTTAAGATAAAAATAGCACGATTTTTTTTGTATTATTTACATTTTAGTAATAAACAATGTTGCCAATATTAATAAAATGCTTTAAAAACGCTGAACATTCAAAAATACTCAATTCAACCCCTGGAATTCAGCTCGTTTTAAATCGTTTTAATTTTAAAACGAGCTAAAAATATTTTTTTTGACATATTACAACAAAAAAATGTATGGTAAAACGAGTCATAAAAATGGTTTTTAAGCATAAAACGAAAAATGTTGCTAAAAATGGTTTTTAGCTGTAAGTGAGAACAGGGTATAAGACCCCATAAAGTATTTGGGGCATTCCAGGCCAAATCACTCACTTTTAGACCCGACCCCTTTCGATTTATTTTATTTTTGGATATGTTTTAGTTCTTATTAAATGTAACTTGGACACCAATCTTCAGCCTTTTGTTCCAAGATGGTGTTGAGTAATCAATTTTTCAAAATGGCGATTTTTTAAAAAAATGGAAAAATAAAAATTTTCAATTAATTTTGACCAGTTAAAAATATAGATATCTTTGGTATTTAAATGTAGTTTTATAAAAAAATATTAAAAAAATTATTCGAAGTAATTATCACTTATTTTTTAACGTTTAAAAATTAAAATCGACTTTTTGAAAAAGTCCGAAACCTTCGATTTTTTTTTTTACAAACTTCTAAAAGTTCTACTCAGCAACTTTTAAGCCATAATTCGAGATGTGATCGCAATTTGTTCTATTTTTTTCAAATTTTGAAAATTGCACCTTTTATTTTTTGACTCTGATTTATTTTATATGGTGCTCCAAAAAAACTAAATTGGTAGATACTGACCCTAACTTACCCTAGATATATTCATTTCGAGGCAAAAATACGCCTCACAAAAATTAAGAACGATCGGACATGGATAAGGTGTTCCGCATGGGCCTTGAAGTTTAGAAAACGGATTACAAGGAAAAATATGAATTTTTTTCTGTTTTCTCAATTTTTTTGGTATTTTAAGTTAAGTTTTAATTCAAGCGGTTACAGAATTATAATACGGAGTAAAATGCCTCTCTAATAAGGTACCAAAGACTGAAATCGGTTGAAAATCAGCCAAGTTATTACAACTTCCCCAGGCATCTAACGTATGGCAGAACACTTGATTAAGCAATATAATACGATTTTGGAAATTCATTGAAATTTTCTACTGTAATAACATTTTTTTATTCTTCAAGTTCAAATGTAATTAGGTGACAAGTATTTTTCATATTGTGTTTTGCTAACATTTTTTAAATTAGTGCTAAAAATGCCTGCATTTTCAACACCCTTTTGAAATCTCTATTTAAAAAAAAAATTCTTTTTTTTGTTTTAAAATTTGGAAAAGCCAAAAAAATATAACACTGAAACATGAATAATGAAGAAATGTTATTACAGTAGAAAGTTTTAATAAATTTAAAAAAGGGACTCGTATTTTTTAATCAAGTTGTATGGCACACGCTAGATGCCTTGGGAAGTTGTAATAACTTGGCTGATTTTCAACCGATTTTAGTTTTTAGTACCTTATTTGAAAGGCATTTTACTCCACATCATAATTCTGTAATCACTTGAATTAAAACTTAACTTAAAATACAAAAAAAAATTGCGAAAACAGAAAAAAAATCATATTTTTCCTTGTAATCCGTTTTTTAAAATTCAAGGACCATGCTCAACGCCTTATACATGTCCGATCGTCCTAAATTTTTTAAGACGTATATCTACCTCCAAATGAATATATTTAGGGTAAGTTAGGGTCAGTATCTACCAATTTTTTTTTTTTGGAGCTCCATATAAAATAAATCAGAGCCAAAACATAAAAGGAGCAATTTTAAAAATTAAAAAAAAAAAAATAGAAAGAATTGTGATCACATCTCGAGTTATGGCTTAAAAGTTGCGTAATTTAGAGTAGAATTTTTATGGTTTTTTACAAAAAAATCTAAGGTTTCGGACTTTTTCAAAAAGTCGATTTTAATTTTTAAACTTCAAAAAATAAGTGATAATTACTTCGAATAATTTTTTCATATTTTTTTTCTAAAACTACATTTAAATACCAACAAAACGTTGTCCAACTTTTTTTAAAATATCTATATTTTTTAATGGTCAAAATTAATTAAAAATTTCAATTTTATAATTTTTTGGAGAAAATCGCCATTTTGAAAAATTGATTACTCAACACCATCTTGGAATAAAAGGCTGAAAATTGGTGTCCAAGTTGCATTTAATAAGGACTAAAACATATCCAAAAATAAAATAAATCTAAAGGGGTCGGGTCTAAAAGTGAGTGATTTGGCTTGGAATGCCCCATATATTTTCATGATCCTCGATCGATTTTATGACGATCTAGCGATGTCCGTCCGTCCGTCTGTCCGTCCGTCTGTCTGTTGAAAACACGCTAACTTTTGAAAGACTTCACGGAGGCGCCTGAAATTTGGCATATATGTTGGGCATTTACCTGGTCAGGTTGGTGTTGCAATATTTTTTTTTACAAAAATGACAAAAAAAAAAGTTTCTTACTCAAAATAAAATATTTCTAATCAAAATTGTTAATTTTTTCCCCATTAAAAAATTTTCTATCCTTTAAAAATGGCATTGTGGAGGTTTTCATAGATTCGGCCAAGTCGAATTTAACTTTTATACTTGTTTTTTTTATTATTTTTTTTAACCTTTTTGTAAATTTTAAACAGAGATTTGTTATCAAATTTGGCTAAAGTGGAACACAGAGGACGTAGTAAAATGTTTTTTATGTTAATTTTTATTTTTATTTTTTTTTAATTTTTTTTTTTTTTCCAGCAAAAACTTGGTAATGATACATCATTACCATTCGAATTACTTAGTAATGACAGAAAATTACATTTAGCATTATTTTGAAATGTAAAATAAGGACTTATTAATAATGACTTACATAAGTCATTATAATAAAATAAAAAAAATTCAGAACTAGATTTTTACTTTTTGACTCACTGTACGTTATTTTGAACAAAAATAAAATAAAATTAATTATTTTTTTATTTTTTAAAATTTATTTTTTAAATAATTTTTTCATTACCTATAAGTAGGGATGAGATTTTCATGCACTAAAAAATCGAAAATATGCGCTAAAAAATTCAAAATATGCACTAAAAAACCTAAAAATATGCACTCAAAAATAAAATGTGTGCAATAAAAATTTTGTTTTCATAGGAAAAACTTCCTAAAAACCAAAAAGTAACGCCGGGTTTAAACAGTAACATTTAAAACTTTATATAAGAAAGATTTTTTTAGAAATTAAGACAATCTGTAAAAAAATTTTAAAGAAAAAAAAATAATTTTTCTTATTTCCAAAAAAAATATTTAAAATTTAAAATAGTTTTTGAAACAAATAAATTTCAATTTGTGTTTTTGCTAATTTATGCCAAAATATGCACTTAAAAGTTTGAAATATGCACAAAATATGCATTTAAAATCAAAATATGCATAAATATGCATTTTCACCAAAATTTTCAAAAATATGCAAAAACAAATCGATGCCATTTTAACGCAAATTTCTTGATTCGGAAAGATTATTGGTCGATATCGTTTTTAGACTATTGACAAAAAACATGCATTTGCATGGAAATCTCATCCCTACCTATAAGTATATATGTAATTAGTTATTAATACTTGTTTGATAATCATTACATTTGGCACATTTGCTGATAAATGTAATGGGAAAGGTAATTCGAACCAGAAGTAGTTATAACTTTTGAATTTCCCATTACACATTTCATTACTTGGTAATGCAAGTTTTTGCTGGGTTAACACCATTAAATTGTTTTATGTTTTTCTAACCTCTTAATGAATTTTAAACTGAGATTTGTTATCAAATTTGGGTAAAGTGGAACGTGAAAACAAAGTTGATCGTATAAAACCATCCCTATTCGAATAATTTTATGCGGGTGATTTCAATCGCGAACGCCATTATTTCTGTATAATGTTGTTCGAATAACACAATTTTTTAGTTTTTTTATTGTGGGCTAATTTTGGTCGGTGATCTGAACATGAAGCTGATGGAAGGGAGTCAACAGGGTTATCTCTCCATGTAAAAGAGTGTAATCACAATATAAATTTTTAACGAGTAAGAATATTCGATAACGAAAGCTCTGAGAGTAAACGTTATACTCTAGGCAGCTTACGAATTCAAAAGAGGATTCACAACAACATTAATACAATATACTAAAAATAAAAGTTCTGTGGTATTAGTTTCTAAGTTTTTGCTGTGTTTTTATTGTTAATTGTGCTTGAATTACCCGAGTAAAAATCATTTCGTATATAGCCATGTATAAATTTATACAAATATATCTTTTTATACATACTGAGATCTTATTATATTTAATTATATAAAAAATCAATCAGATAAGACCAAATTTCGTATCAAATTATATAAAATTTGATATAACTCCCGATAAAATTTTATAAAATTTGATACGAATTTTCGTCTTATCTGAGAAATTTCTTATATAATTTTATATAATTAGATCATTTTATGTAAAATTTGATATATTTGTATCAATTTATACATGGCTATATTCAAAACCATTTTTACTAGGGTATTTATTTTTATTTTTTAAATAAATTATTAAACGATGTAATTAACAAAAAGCGTAAGTTCAAAAACTGTGATAATAATAAGTTCTTAAATTTAGTAAAAATAATCTTGTAAGAAATATTTTTTTTAACAGAATTTAATAAAACATAACTCCTGAAGATGTCGGAATATAACTGACGAAACGTCGAGGAAACATGATAAAATAAATTGTTTTTTATTTATATCAAACTTTAATCACTGACCAAAACTAGCCCGCAATAAAAAAAACTAAAGTATAAACAAATTAATATAAAAAACCGATGTTAGAAAAAAAATAAAAAATAAATAGAAAATGAGATCAGACATTTTACCACGTCCTCATCGTTGTTCTTGGATTAAGCTGAGAGTGAAAAAATAATTATTTCAAAAGTAAAAAATAAAAAATCCAATTTGACTATGAGCAAAAAATCAGCTGTTTGAAATTTTTTTAACCCTGGTTCAACAAGGGTTATAGATGTTTTTCAAGAAAACTTTGCATAAATGTATAATTGTTCATTATTTGAACACATACACAATTTTAGAGTGAGGAATTTTCAAAAATTTCAGAACTTATCTCTGAAATTTCATTGAAAAATACTTTTAACCGCTTGCCGGCAAGGGTTAATGTTGTCCAAAACAACCATTTAAAAATAAATATTGTTAAATTTTGAGTAAAATGTTGCCTACAGCTATAAATTAGACAAAAATTGGGATAAAAACCCATTTTCTTGAAATCCGATAAATTCAAATTGCTCCACAGACTAACTGGATAAAGAAATTAAACCAAGATTTTGTGTGTACAATTTCTGAGTTGTATTCAATGAAATCAAATGGATAAACGAATATATATTGAAATTTTGTTTCATTAATTTTTTAAAATTGTGAAAAAGAGTTTTGAGCTACATGTTTAAAAATGTGGGTTTTTTTGGTCTCACATTTGGGTGGGCTATCGATATCTGAAAAAAATAAAAAAATGTATCAGAATATTTACGAATTATTGCTATACAAAAAAAAATTTTTTGTTTTAATATTTTTTTTTTAATTATGTCCATTTTTTCAAAACCCCAATTTTGACCCGCTATGCGCTAATAGAAGACATGGACCGATTTTGATCATTTTGGTTTTAATATGCTTGTATTTACTCAAACTAACTTTTCGTTTAAAATGACAGCTAAAGGCTTAATATGTTTTAAAAAAAGAACCGCCATATAATTTCACTGAAGATATCAAATCATATTTAAAGCTCATGCTTGTTTTTATTATAGTGTTAAAAAAATTTAACGAACCCAAAATTGTTGAAAAAAAATTTTGATGAAAAAAAGTTTTTGATGATTTTTTTTGATGAAAAGAAAAATTTTTTGATGTAAAAAAAAATTATGGAAAAAAATATGAAAAAAAAATTTGGCGAGAAAAAAATTGATAATAAAAAATTTGATAAAAAAATTTGATGAAAAAAAATCGATGAAAAAAATATTATAAAAAAAATTTATGAAAAAAAAATTTTATGAAAAAAGAAAATTTGATGAAAAAAAAATAATGAAAAAAAATTGATGAAAAAAAGTTTGATGAAAAAAAAAAATTGATGAAAAAAAAATTTTAAAAAAAAATTATGAAAAAAAAAATTTATTAAAATAAAAGTTTGATGAAAAAAAAAATTTATGAAAAAAAAAAATTAATGGAAAAAATTTGATGGGGAAAAAAATTGATGATAAAAATTAATGAACAAAAAAAAATTTGATGAAAAAAAAATTGATGAAAAAAAAAATTTGATAAAAAAAAAATGATGAAAAACAAGTATGATAAAAAAAAAAATTTATGAAAAAAAAAATTGATGAAAAAAAAGTTTTGATGAAAAAAAAAAATTGATGAAAAAAAAAAATTTTATGGAATAAAAAATTTGGTGAAAAAAAAATTGATAAAAAAATTTTTTTGATGAAAAAAAAAAAAAAAAATTGATGAAAAAAATTTGTTGAAAAATAATTATGTTACTTTTTATTCACCGGCTGGTGAAAAACGGTTTTATTCACCATGAGGTGAATTATTATCCAAGTTACAAACCCAAGTTACTAAAATATTTGGCTTTATGAAAATGAAAATAGTAAATCTGATTTTCTTTTTCGTAAATTGTTAGCTTATCTGTATAGTCAAACTGAGGTGGCGTCCTGCAACTTTTTTAAAATTAAACACCAGCCTAAAAACATTATCGTGTTAAAAAAAAAAATATGGTATTCGCACTTTTAGGTTAGGTCTCGTGAGGTCATAAAAAAAAAGACTCAATTGGTCTATGATTGCACTTGGGACCCATTGTCCGGAAAACACTGGAGCAGGGTATTATATGGTCAGTCTTGAGCTTTTATTAAATAAACAAAATAAATTTTTAAAAAATAAGAATTAAAAAATTTTTTAACGAAAACTAAACAAAATTGAAGTTTTGTAATTTTTTACATCAGATTCGGCGATGGCGTAAAAGAAATCCGACAACAATTTTGTAAAGTTTAAACTTAACTTTTACAAACTTAATATTAATCATAGTTTGAAACCTTTTAAGCTTAATTAATTAAAAAAAAAAAACTTAATGAAAAGCTTTAACTAATGAACTTTTCTTAAATGAACACTTCCAATGCTTTTTTTTCGAATTTGCAAAATACTGGTTTTTAGATAAGGGTATAAAATAAGGACAATTACAGTATACCTTTTCACTATAATTTATTTGCTATAAAAATCTCTTTTAGGCAACTCTCTTCATTTAGAAATGTACAAAAGCTTTTTAAAGCTTTAACACTTGTCAAAAGTTAAACACATTTATACACACAAACTTTTCAATATTTTTATATTTTAACCGGCATTTATCAGATGTTTACAATAAGATTTTTACCAAGAATTTTAATATAAAAAATAATAAAAAATTAATTTACTTGAGTTTTTTTATTGCTTTACACTAAAAAAAAAATTAACAAATTACTAGAAAAAGTCTCGTATTACAATTTTACCAATATTTGACAGTTTTCCTTGTTTTTATACCCTACACCACACTGTGGTACAGGGTATAATGAGTTTGTGCTGATGGTTGTAACTACCCGAAATATTGGTCCTAGACCCACCTTTAAGTATACCGATCGACTCAGAATCACTTTTTGAGTCGATTTAGCGATGTCCGTCCGTCCGTCCGTCTGTCCGTCCGTCCGTCCGTCCGTCTGTCTGTCTGTCTGTCCATGTAAACGGTGTATACACGATACAGGTCGCAATTTTTAATCAATTGACTTGAAATTTGAAGCTTAAGTCTCTCTTGGCCCAAGGACGAAGCCTATTGAAATTGGAAAAAATCGGTCCATATTTAGACCTAGCCCCCATACAAAGGTCCTCTTTAGTTTTGGCTCAAATGACTCTAATAACCGTATTATAGAAGGTATCGCTTTGAAATTTGGATGGTAAACATGTTTTGTCTTCACATATCATCATTCCGAATTTCAAAGAAATCGGACCAGTTCTTCTTGTAGCCCCCATACAAACCACCTTCCCGATTTTCACATAAATGTCTAAAATTTCATGAAAATAGAAAATATTTAATTAAAATTTTGTTTGTGTATGTTTAACGCGTACTTAAATAACCTTATCAAACCTGAGAATCATCGGACCAGTTTTGGACTCAGGCCCCTTGTGAAAATTTCGCCCGATATTCAGTTAAAGCGGTTTATTGTCAACAAATAGAAGCCTATTTCACTCAAATTTGATTTGTGAGTGTTTTCTTTACTTATTAAAGGTTTTACAACATATAGATCTAATCGATCCATGGGACCCATTTTCCGGGAAACCTTGGTGTAGGGTATTATATGGTCGGTCTTGACCGACTATAATTTTCTTACTTGTTTTACATTGCATTACATTACTTTTTTTGTAATTTTACAACTTTTTTCGTAAATATCCAAGGTAACTTTACAAAAAAAAAAATTATTAAGGCACGAGAATTCCTTGTAAGTTTTGCATCGTCAAAAAAGTTGTAATTTTTCATTTTTTTTTTTTTTGGTAAAAAGCTAGAAAAATTACAAAAAAGCTCGAAATTTTGCTAGGAATTCTCGTAAAATAGGAGGTCCCAGCAAAACTTAGATTACCAAATAAGGTATAAAATAAGGTATAGGATCTCTTATTTTATACATTGCAGCATTGATGATTTTAACAGGCGATGAGACTCTAAGTAATGCATCCACATTATCACAAAGAATACCAGTAAGGTATAAAATAAGTCATAAATTTATAACGAAGAATACGAGTAAGGTGTAAAGTATATGATATTTTATAGGTTACGAGAAATGAAATAATATAGCATACCAGAAGATAATATATAAGGTGTTACGATTAGTGAAAAAGTAATTTTGTATTAAATTTACTCACGTGATTGTAAGTGAGTGTAAGTAGATAAAATATGCTCGTGAGTGTGTGTCGTTAGAAATTTCCTGTCGTGAGCCCATCTTTAGTTTAAACTTATGCATTTTTTTATAAAATAATTATTTTTTATGTTATTGTAATGCATTATGCATCCAATTATAAATAATACATTATTTCAAACTTTCAAATAATACATAATGTAACCAAATATAAGTCATCCATGATTTAATGTTTAGAAATAACAAATATGAAATACATTTTTTTCAATAATCATGCATTACGTAGCAAATTATTAGTAATGCATTATTTTTCACTTGAAAGTAATACGTTGTGGAACAAATGTTTGGTAAGACAACATAAAATAATGCTACAAATAAGTTATATGCATTACCTGGTAATGTGTTATATAATCACTACCCATTACCAAAGTTTTGCTGGGGTAGCAAAAAAGCTAGTAAAGTCGGAAGATTTCGTTTTAAGTTTTATCGCTTCAAAAAAGTTGTAAATTTACAATTTTATTGCTAAGCAGGTTGCAGAATTACTAAAAGGCTCGTTTTCTCCTGATTATAAATTTTTTTTTTAGTGTAGTTAATCCATTTTCGCTGAAAACCTTCAAAGAAAATACTACTATATTTTATTTTTATGTTGATTAACAATAATGTACTTCTCAGTTTTAATCAAAGTACACAGACTAGACGCAAGTTTATGTTAAACAAGTAAAAAAGTTAAATTCGGCCTTGCCGAATATAGTGATACCCTCCACTATTTCAAAAAGATTATTGCAAAAAACTTTATTTAAAAAGAAATAACTTTAAAAAAAAAAATTATAAAAAAAAATTTCAGCGAAAAAAAAATTTTGGTAAAAAAAATCCGCGATTTTTTTCTTTTTTGTCAAAAAATATGTTCGTACTTGTTTAAATACCATTTGGTGTTCAATTATGTTCACATATGTCAACCAGAAGCCGAATTAAAGCATTTTGTATTTTTAGGTTATGTTGAATGTACTAAAATTTTAGAGGTGTGCTTACATTTTCGTTCATAACTTTTGAACCGCTGAACCGATATCGCTCAAATGCAATACCAAACTTCTTCCAATAAATATGTTAAGTTTCAGTCATCTTTGTGCCATATTTTGTCCGTGACAGCATTTTCCATAGACAGACAGACAGACGGACAGACGGACATCGCTAGAATGTCTTAAAATCGATCGGGCATCATGAATATATATACTTTATGGGGTCCCAGACCGATATTTCGATGAGTTACAAACGGAATGACAAACTTATATATACCCTCTATCACTAACAAGGGAAGTATCTCAACCCTTATGAACCGATTTGCCTGAAACTTGAAATATATATAAAAGAGACGATTTTAAGGTTGGGGTGTCTCGGCTTATCGGCCATATCAGTGTTTAAAAATTTCGTTGTCCCCTTATGAAACATTGTGGACCTTCGGGAAAATTTCGATAACTCCCGAACTAACAGGAATATCGTCTAGCGCAAAAATACGTGTCGACTTAAATTTAATAAAGATTATTTCGTATTTATATTGATATCGTAGGTCTATGTCTTCATATAAAAACCCCCCAAAATTTACACATTTTCATGAAAAAAATATTTAACAAAGCCGAATTTTTACAAGGTTATGCCACCGTTGGATAGGCATTAAAAAATCCTTTCTGCTCATATGTAAACAGCATATAGTTTCTTAGCAAGAAATGGCTAAAAAATCCAAAAAAAGATTTTTTCGCAATTTTTTGACCCATGTTTTGAACCCCTAAATCCCCGATATGGCCGATATGCCGAGACACCCCAACCTTAGAATTGTCTTTTTTATATATATTTCACGTTTCGTGCAAATCGGTTCATAAGGGTTCAGATACTTCCCTTGTAAGTTTAGGGTATAAAAATTATGAATAAAAGGGTACGGGAAATAAATCGACCTTTCAATAAGTACTTGACCGATTACAGTGAAATTTATATTGATTATAGCTTAGGTAATTTCAAGCTTTAGTTTTGATGGTGGACCCCCCATGTCCTAAAGGGGCACCACCAGGTGCCACCTTAAATTAAGGCACCATTAGCAGACAAAAGCTTTACTGCTTGCCATTTTGTTGTTTATTTTCAGGTTTATATGGAATTTTAATTTTTATAAAGTGCTACACTCACAAAGAAAACCTTGTCAAATAACTTGGAAAAGTCTCCACGGGTGGTCTGAAACAGTTTTAGCCTAAAAGATGTATTTGGGAAACCCAAGAATAATTTAGCAACAATACCAAAATCTTTGATCGAGCACTCTTTGCAAAAATCGCTGTTGAATTGCAAAAAATTATTATATTCGAATTTTCTCGAAAACTATGAGAGATATCAAAAAAACACATATGCCCAAAAATATTCCTCGGAAAAAATGCATTTATTATTATTTTTATTTTTTGACATTAATGCAAAAATGTCAAACAATAGAGCCACAAAAAACCCTTATAAATCGCATTTTTTAAATTTCAATCGCGAATATCTCGAAAACGAAGAGCTAAGGAGAAATTTGGATTGCGGGTTTGGAATCACGAGGTTCATTTGATGTAAAACCGTGTCCCATTGTGTGGCTATTACTTACAACAACGTTGTAGTTCCTTCTTAAAAACCGCAAAATTCGCGTTTTTTTTTTGTTGTATTTAAATGCGAATATCCGGAAAATGGAAAGTGCTAGAAAAGTTTTGATGCCTGATTTGGAT
Source organism: Pegoplata infirma (assembly GCA_963921195.1). Taxonomy (NCBI): domain Eukaryota; kingdom Metazoa; phylum Arthropoda; class Insecta; order Diptera; family Anthomyiidae; genus Pegoplata; species Pegoplata infirma. The sequence continues at coordinate 72,162,144 of OY992539.1, read as the reverse complement.
TCAGGAGGTCCATTTACTATAAAGTTTGTTGTTACTGAATTTAGAAAACATTACAATGGAACAGCAGAAAGTACTAACTTATGGGTTTTTGGAATCTGCAAACGCGAATATCTCGAAAACGGTAAATGCTACAAAAATGTTGAAAGCAGATTTGAAATTATGAGATCAAAATCTTATAATGTAAGTAAGTTCAAACAAAAAAATTATGTTTTGGTCGATTGAAATTTACTTTTTTTTTTGTGATTTTTTAGTTTTTTCGTAAATGTATAAATTTCCAAATTAATTTTACAAAAAAGTCACGAGAATTCCTTTTACATTTAATCGCGTCAAAAAAGTTGTTAAAAAGCGAGACTTTTTCTAATTATTTGACAAGTTTTTTTGTTTTTTTTTTTTTTACTGTACCTACTTGTTTAAATACCAGTTGGTATCCAATTTTGTTCACATTTGTCAACAAGAAAAATTAACACATTTTCTACAAAAATTTTCGAGATGTCCTTTAATTTTCGTTCATAACTTTTGAACGGTTGAAACCATATCGCTCAAATGCAATACCAAACTCCTCGGGACAACTAAAAGTAAATATCTTAAGTTTCAAAATCGGACACTTTGAAAAAAATTTTTTTTTAGATTTTCCCAATTTGTTTACAGTTTTTAGTACCCTTCGAAAACTTCTTCGCGGTAAATTTTCAGATTTTTTTGATGACCCGTTCAAAAGATATCGAATTTTTAAAAATTATTAGTTTGTTCCTTTACTCAAAATTCTTTTACTTATAACTTCTTCAATAATGGTCCAAATTTCAATTTTTTTTTTCAAAATTTTTGATTTTTTACGTACTTTTAAAAAAAATCCCAAAAAATTCTTAAAATCGCTCTAGTATGCGATTTTTAAGTTTTAAAATTTAAATCTCATTTTTGAAAACGTTTGTACTCTTAGATTTTTTTTAAACTTTTTTGTGTAAAACTTCTATCGATTCTACAAATTTTTTGCCCAGGAGGATCGTGGATAACGATTATTACTATTTTTTAAAAGTTTTTGAAAAAATTTTATTGTAATTTTCCAATCTAAAATCATTAAAATCATTTCTACTGCTCCAATGGTGCGTCATAGAGGGGTCCTTTATAAGACCGACCCCCATTAATTTCTACGTCTTAACATTTCTTCGGAACAAACTAATACCCTATCTCCAATTTCTAAGGGGGCTCCCACACAAAACGACATTTTCCGAAATTTGCTCCAACCGCTCTACCTGCCCTAATAGTGCCCTTAGAGCAACAAAATGTATGACCGGCCCAAAATATTTTTTTAGTCCAAACATTTTCTCTAAACACAAAATTCAAAACTTTGACCGCCGGGCGCCACGGGTTAATTTAATCCGATTGACTTCAAATTTGTACCACATAAGTTTTAGACCTTGGACAATAAAAATTTGCCCGGACACTTGGGAAAATCGAAAGTTGAGAAAAAAATGCCAGTCTAATGGACATGGACAATGGACAATGGACATTGGACAATGGACAATGGACATTGGACAATGGACATTGGACAATGGACAATGGACAATGGACAATGCACAATGCACAATGGACAATGGACTATGGAAATTGGACAATGGAAATTGGACAATGGAAATTGGACAATGCACAATGGACATTGGACAATGGACAATGGACATTGGACAATGGACAATGGACAATGGAAAATGGACAATGGACAATGGACAATGGAAAATGGAAAATGGACAATGGAAAATGGACAATGGACAATGGACAATGGACAATGGACAATGAACAATAGACAATGAACAATGGACAAGGGTCAATGGAAATTGGACAATGGAAATTGGACAATGGACAATGGACATTGGACAATGGACTATGGACAATGGACATTGGACAATGGACAATGGACAATGGACAATGGACAATGGACAATGGACAATGGACAATGGACAATGGACAATGGACAATGGACAATGGACAATGGACAATGGACAATGGACAATGGACAATGGACAATGGACAATGGACAATGGACAATGGACAATGGACAATGGACAATGGACAATGGACAATGGACAATGGACAATGGACAATGGACAATGGACAATGGACAATGGACAATGGACAATGGACAATGGACAATGAACAATAGACAATGAACAATGGACAAGGGTCAATGGAAATTGGACAATGGAAATTGGACAATGGACATTGGACAATGGACTATGGACAATGGACATTGGACAATGGACAATGGACAATGGACAATGGACAATGGACAATGGACAATGGACAATGGACAATGGACAATGGACAATGGACAATGGACAATGGACAATGGACAATGGACAATGGACAATGGACAATGGACAATGGACAATGGACAATGGACAATGGACAATGGACAATGGACAATGGACAATGGACAATGGACAATGGACAATGGACAATGGACAATGGACAATGGACAATGGACAATGGACAATGGACAATGGACAATGGACAATGGACAATGGAAAATGGACAATGGACAATGGACAATGGACAATGGACAATGGACAATGGACAATGGACAATGGACAATGGACAAGGACTCAGTTAGTTAGACCGCCAGCATTCTAAACAGGAGGTATGCTGTTCAAAGCTCAATGGAAACAATAAATTGAGAAAAAGTTAGAAATAAAGAAAACAATTAAATAATAAAATAAAAATAAATAAAAAAAAAAAACAAATAAAACATTTTTTTTTTCTTTAGTTCTAAAAAAAATATTAAAAAAAAAAAAATCAATAAACTTTTTTATTGAATCTTGAAATTTGTTTATTGAAATTATTTTCAGCAAACAACTTACAAATGCGTTTATTGAATTCGTGAAAATCTTCACCGCGGCTTTTTTAGTTAATTTATTTATTGAATTCGTGAATTTTTTTATTGAAATTGAAATTTTTTTTTTTTGTGTGTATGAAATGGCCTACGGAAAAAAAAATGTGATGTTTTTTAAAAAATTTCTTGAACGTAGGAAAAAACCGCCATTTTTTGCAAATTTCAAATGGCGATATCTCGAAAACCGTTCGACCGATTTTAATTTTTTTTTGATATATGTGCTCACCGCATCAAAATTAACAAATATGATATGTCGAAAGAAATTTAAATTTTTTATTTTTTTTTTTTAATTTTTCAAAAATTCAAAACTTTGACCGCCGGGCGCCACGGGTTAATTTAATCCGATTGACTTCAAATTTGTACCACATAAGTTTTAGACCTTGGAAAATAAAAATTTGCCCGGACACTTGGGAAAATCGAAAGTTGAGAAAAAAATGCCAGTCTAATGGACATGGACAATGGACAATGGACATTGGACATTGGACAATGGACAATGGACATTGGACAATGGACATTGGACAATGGACAATGGACAATGGACAATGGACAATGCACAATGCACAATGGACAATGGACAATGGAAATTGGACAATGGAAATTGGACAATGGAAATTGGACAATGCACAATGGACATTGGACAATGGACATTGGACAATGGACAATGGACAATGGAAAATGGACAATGGACAATGGAAAATGGAAAATGGACAATGGAAAATGGACAATGGACAATGGACAATGGACAATGGACAATGAACAATAGACAATGAACAATGGACAAGGGTCAATGGAAATTGGACAATGGAAATTGGACAATGGACATTGGACAATGGACTATGGACAATGGACATTGGACAATGGACAATGGACAATGGACAATGGACAATGGACAATGGACAATGGACAATGGACAATGGACAATGGACAATGGACAATGGACAATGGACAATGGACAATGGACAATGGACAATGGACAATGGACAATGGACAATGGACAATGGACAATGGACAATGGACAATGGACAATGGACAATGGACAATGGACAATGGACAATGGACAATGGACAATGGACAATGGACAATGGACAATGGACAATGGACAATGGACAATGGACAATGGACAATGGACAATGGACAATGGACAATGGACAATGGACAATGGACAATGGACAATGAACAATAGACAATGAACAATGGACAAGGGTCAATGGAAATTGGACAATGGAAATTGGACAATGGACATTGGACAATGGACTATGGAGAATGGACATTGGACAATGGACAATGGACAATGGACAATGGACAATGGACAATGGACAATGGACAATGGACAATGGACAATGGACAATGGACAATGGACAATGGACAATGGACAATGGACAATGGACAATGGACAATGGACAATGTACAATGTACAATGTACAATGGACAATGGACAATGGACAATGGACAATGGACAATGGACAATGGACAATGGACAATGGACAATGGAAAATGGACAATGGACAATGGACAATGGACAATGGACAATGGACAATGGACAATGGACAATGGACAATGGACAATGGACAATGGACAATGGACAATGGACAATGGACAATGGACAATGGACAATGGACAATGGACAATGGACAATGGACAATGGACAATGGACAATGGACAATGGACAATGGACAATGGACAATGGACAATGGACAATGGACAATGGACAATGGACAATGGACAATGGACAATGGACAATGGACAATGGACAATGGACAATGGACAATGGACAATGGACAATGGACAATGGACAATGGACAATGGAAAGGACAATGGACAATGGACAATGGACAATGGACAATGGACAATGGACAATAAATAATAATAGTTTCTTTATTCAATTCTATACACAAGACTAAGAGCCTCTTATTGCAGTATAGAACATTTCATTAGCAAAAGATAATGTTTACAATATTTCTTAAAATTAACAATAAAAAAATAAAATTAAAATTGTATTGTTAAAATAATTAAAAATGACAAAATGGCATGATTATAAAGAATCAAAATAATTGAAAAATCAAACTAAAATCAGAGAAAAAAAATAATAATTGAAATAATCAATAAGATGAATAATTTAAATTGTTTAATTGAGAAAAAAAAAATTATTTGGAAAAATGTATAAAAAGTTCTTTTTTAAAGTTCTGTGCGTCACTTATAATTTGATTGTCCTGCGGGAGTCGATTCCAAAGACGAATTGCATTAATGAAAAATTGCCAAGTTGATATTAAACTGTGGTGTCTGAATAATATAATTTGTTTTCCTCTATTCGATCTACACAAGGTAAGGCGGTTATACAAATGTTGTGGTTGTTGGGTAAAAACGATTTTGTGCATAAATATCAGTACTCTAGTTTTAAGTAGATCTTCAAACTGAATACCATATAATTTAGTCGTGAAAGATGAAATCGAATCAAATCTTTTCACACCATAAACATAACGTATAACACCGTTAAACACTGACTCAAGTTTTTGCTGGTTTCTATAATCACATTTGGCAAATAACTCGCATCCATACATCAGAATAGGCATTAAGTAGGTTTTAGCTAAAAGTGTTCTTATTTTAACAGGTGTGCAATACTGTGTGGACCAGAGTGTTCTCAGCATAGAGTTCGTACGACCACAGGCATAATTAATATGGTTAGACCATGATAAGTTTCTATTAAAAATAATACCAAGATTTTTTGCTGAATTAACTCTTTCTATACGATTATCATTTAGATATAAAGAAGGTATATTGTCGTTGACTGAAGAATTTCTTTTTTCAATAACAAGGTATTTTGATTTTTTAGGGTTGATACTTAAACCATTTGCGGTAGCCCACACATATATGCGTTGCAAATCATCATTTAATGTTACAACACATTGTTCAATCTCAGACAAATTACAACTGGTGTAGATTTGAACATCATCAGCATACAATCTTGCCTTACAGTGATGTAATTGATTGGGAAGATCGTTTGCATAAAGCGAGAATAATAGAGGACCAACGATTGACCCTTGCGGTACACCTCTAATCACAGGTAATAAAGTTGATTTTTTATTACCACTTTCAACATACTGAAGCCTGCCAGTGAGGTATGTTGATATCAACTGTGTAGCGGTTGTAGAGAACTTGAACATGTTACGAAGTTTGAAACAGAGAAGATTATGATCGACTGTATCGAAAGCTTTCGAATGATCTAAGAGTACTAGAAAATTTGTTTTGCGTTTATCTAATTCACATCTTATATCTTCAGCAACGTCTACGAGTGCAGTTATGCAGCTGTGTTTTTTGCGAAATCCTGATTGTTGGTCAGTTAAAAGATTTTGATCTCTTACGAAAATAGTCATCTGGTTATGAATGATTCTCTCAAATAATTTAGACATAAAGGGCAAGATAGCGATTGGTCTAAAATCTGATTTGGTTTTGGGAATTGGTATAATTTTAGATTTTTTCCAGTTAGTCGGATAGCAACTAGTGGTAATTACCGTGTTGAAAATGTGAGTCACGAAAGGCAATATATTTGGAAGAAGAATTTTGAAAAATCTTGGATGAATTCCGTCCACTCCAACAGCATTTGATTTTATTGACATACAGCTAGTTATGATATCGAAATTATCAACACAATCAAAAGAAAAATTGTGATTATTATCACGATTGTATTGGTTATTGTTGTAAAAACTAATATCGGCTTCTACCATAGGAATGTTTACGAATTTTTCATTTATAGCATCTGGATCAACAGGAATAGTCTCATTATTATCGGACTTGCCGATACCGATTTCCCTTATTGTCTTCCATGTTTTTTTTGAACCCAGAGCCGAGGAGAATTTTTCCGCATAAAATTTAGATTTTTCATATTTTATGATTTTATGTACTTCTCTTCTTGCGGCACAGTATTCGACATGCAACTCTGTGGTTTTAAACCGCTTCCAACGTGAAAATGCAAAGTCTCGCTTGTTTATAGCCTCTTTAATTTTAGATGAGAACCAAGGTTTTTTTGTGTGGCCTATAATTTTAGTTTTTTCTGGGACAGATTGGTTAAACAAAAGTAATATGTTATATTCAAGAAAAGCTAATTGATCTTCCGCAGAAATCATATAATATATTGCATTCCAGTTAATTTTTCGAAATTCTTCTTCCAGCGTGCCGTAGTTAATGTGTTCGAAATCTCTATAGGTAATCGAGTGGGGTGGAATTTGCAGGTGAAAATTATAGGTCATGAATAATAAATCATGTTTTGAGAAACAAGGTGTAGAAAGTTGATCATATAACAAAATATTTCTCTCATTACTAACAAAAATAAGATCTATTAAAGTGCTGGTTGATGAAGTAAAGTGTGTAGGATTAGTTTTGTTTACTGAAAAGAGTCCCAGCGGAGACATACTATTGAGAAGGCTGCAATCAGCTAAGAGATTCCAGTTAAAATCACCAGCAAGGATGACGTCATCATATATGACTGCAAGATTTTCCAAGACTTCAAGAAAATTCTTCATTTGTATTCTCTTATTAGGCCTGTACAGACTTCCTACTAGTAATTTCCTTCCTTCAGATTTAACTTCTATAAATACGTATTCTACCAAATTATCTTCATGATCATCATCCTCAGTATCAGTATTATTAATAACATTGTTTTCATCTTCGTCATTAGAGCTGCATTTAATCTGGTATGATATCCCCTTTCTAATATAAATAGCGACACCACCAGCGTGCCGATCCCTATCAACCCTTATTAAATTATATCCACTAAGTGAAACTGACAAACTTAAGATACTTGAATGAAACCAAGTTTCGGAAACGCATATTATGTCCATATTCGAATTTTCAAAAATGAATCGGAATTCCTCTATTTTTGGTGCCAAACTTTGAGCATTTATATGACATATCTTCAAACCGATCTTTTGTTTAGATAGAATTCTGATCATATTTGCTGCACCGTATTTGGATCTATCCCTTGTATTACCTAAGTTGTGCATTTATATACACAAACAAAAGTATAAAAGTAACGCACAAGTTGAAAAAAGAACTGATAATTTTAATAGAAAAAACAATTATTTTAAAATCATAAATAAAACAAATTAGATATAATATCACAAAATGAATAAAAAAATTAGTTAGAAATGTGAAAAATAAATATTTAAATAAAAAAAATAAATTATAGTAGCTGGTATTCATTATTAGATTCTCTTCAACGTTCACCTTGTGAATGGACAATGGACAATGGACAATGGACAATGGACAATTGACAATGGACAATGGACAATGGACAATGGACAATGCACAATGGACAATGAACAATGGACAATGGACAATGGACAATGAACAATGGACAATGGACAATGGAAATGGACAATTGACAATGGACAAGGACACATGGATATGGACACATGGACATGGACACATGGACATGGACACATGGATATGGACAATGGACAATGGACAATGGACAATGGACAATGGACAATGAACAATGGACAATGGACAATGGACAATGCACAATGCACAATGGACAATGGAAATTGGACAATGGAAATTGGACAATGGACAATGGACATTGGACAATGGACAATGGACAATGGACAATGTACAATGGACAATGGACAATGGACAATGGACAATGGACAATGGACAATGGACAATGGACAATGGACAATGGACAATGGACAATGGACAATGGACAATGGACAATGGACAATGGACAATGGACAATGGACAATGGACAATGGACAATGGACAATGGACAATGGACAATGGACAATGGACAATGGACAATGGACAATGGACAATTGACAATGGACAATGGACAATGGACAATGGACAATGGACAATGGACAATGGACAATGGACAATGGACAATGGACAATGGACAATGGACAATGGACAATGGACAATGGACAATGGACAATGGACAATGGACAATGGACAATGGACAATGGACAATGGACAATGGACAATGGACAATGGACAATGGACAATGGACAATGGACAATGGACAATGGACAATGGACAATGGACAATGGACAATGGACAATTGACAATGGACAATGGACAATGGACAATGCACAATGGACAATGAACAATGGACAATGGACAATGAACAATGGACAATGGAAATGGACAATTGACAATGGACAAGGACACATGGATATGGACACATGGACATGGACACATGGACATGGACACATGGACATGGACAATGGACAATGGACAATGGACAATGGACAATGGACAATGGACAATGGACAATGAACAATGGACAATGGACAATGGACAATGGACAATGGACAATGGACAATGCACAATGGACAATGGACAATGGAAATTGGACAATGGAAATTGGACAATGGACAATGGACATTGGACAATGGACAATGGACAATGGACAATGGACAATGGACAATGGACAATGGACAATGGACAATGGACAATGGACAATGGACAATGGACAATGGACAATGGACAATGTACAATGGACAATGGACAATGGACAATGGACAATGGACAATGGACAATGGACAATGGACAATGGACAATGGACAATGGACAATGGACAATGGACAATGGACAATGGACAATGGACAATGGACAATGGACAATGGACAATGGACAATGGACAATGGACAATGGACAATGGACAATGGACAATGAACAATGAACAATGAACAATGGACAATGGACAATGGACAATGGACAATGGACAATGGACAATGGACAATGGACAATGGACAATGGACAATGAACAATGAACAATGGACAATGGACAATGGACAATGGAAATGGACAATGGACAAGGACACATGGATATGGACACTAGAGGTGTCCTTAAAAACGAAAATCACCTTTTTATACCTGGTAGGGTCCTATATTGTTCTTTAGTATCTAAAAATGAGTGAGCCAAAATTTGGGGACAATCGGCTAAAAATAACTCGTGCCGAAAATGGATTGAATTTTTGGGACATTCTTATAAGAACGAAAAACTCGTTTTTTCTAGTTTTTGGAAAAACATTGGTATTTGATATTTTTTGTTAAATTTTTTGTGAAATAATATGAAAATGGTACTAAATTACCTTTTCAAAACGACTAATAAAATTAAAATCGGATTAAAAATAAACATTTTACGCATACATGCCCCAGACCATTGTATCGTTTTTAGAGCCAGAATTTCTAAATTTTCAAAATTTTTAGGCAAAAAAATAGTAAAAATTTAATTTTACTTTATGATCAAATTGAAAACATGTTTAAGATTAAAAATAGCAGATATGGTAGTCAAGCTTTTTTTATATTTGACGCGGGTAGTGATAAAATTTCCGCGGATTCCAAATAAAATGCGTTTTTCTACAATAATTAAGCAAATTTTTGAAAATTTGTGCTCTAGTGTGCGAATCGAAGTGTAAAACGTAAATTCTGTAACTTTTGAGAAATCGGATATATGCAGATATTTTGTATTATAGAAATGTATAACGTCTCAAATTTGTCATTTCACCTCGACGAAAAGGGGTTAAAGATGCCCGAATTCTCAAAAAACTTACAGAATTTATGTATTTCACTTCGTGTAATACAATACAGAAAATTGTTTCCCATATTTGCAAAATTATTTTAGAAAAACTCATTTTCTTTGGAATCCGCGGAAATTATATCACTACCCACGCCAAATGAAAAAAAAGTTAGACTACCATATCTGTTAGTTTTTATCTATAACATGTATTTAATATAATTATAAAGTAAAATTTAATTTTTTTTATTTTTTTGCCTAAAAATTTTGAAAATTTTCAAATTTTGGCTTTAAAAACCATGCAATGGTCTGGGGCATGTATGCGTAAAATGCTTATTTTTCATCCGATTTGAACTTCTTTAAGCTTTTTGGAAAGGTATTTTATTACCATTTTCATATTACTTAACAAAAAAATTAACAAAAAATAGCATATAGCAATATTTTTCAAAAAACTAGAAAAAACGTGTTTTTTCATCAGATAAGAGTGTCCCAAAATTTCAATCCATTTTCGGCACGAGTTATTTTTATCCGATTGTCTCCAAATTTTGGCTCACTTATTTTTAGATACAAAACTACAATTTAGGATCCTACCACGTATTAAAAAGTGATTTTGAAAAATTACCTTAGTCGTTAGGACACCTTTAATGGACACATGGACATGGACACATGGACATGGACACATGGACATGGACAATGGACAATGGACAATGGACAATGGACAATGGACAATCGACAATGGACAATGGACAATGACAATGGACATTGGACAATGGACAATGGACAATGGACAATGGACAATGGACAATGGACAATGGACAATGGACAATGGACAATGGACAATGGACAATGGACAATGGACAATGGACAATGGACAATGGACAATGGACAATGGACAATGGACAATGGACAATGGACAATGGACAATGGACAATGGACAATGGACAATGGACAATGGACAATGGACAATGGACAATGGACAATGGACAATGGACAATGGACAATGGACAATGGACAATGGACAATGGACAATGGACAATGGACAATGACAATGGACAATGGTCAATGGACAATGGACAATGGACAATGGACAATGGACAATGGACAATGGACAATGGACAATGGACAATGGACAATGACAATGGACAATGGACAATGGACAATGGACAATGGACAATGGACAATTGACAATGGACAATGGAAAATGGACAATGGACAATGAACAATGGACAATGGACAATGAACAATGAACAATGAACAATGGACAATGCACAATGGACAATGGACAATGACAATGGACAATGGACAATGGACAATGGACAATGGACAATGGACAATGGAAAATGGACAATGGACAATGAACAATGGACAATGGACAATGGACAATGGACAATGAACAATGAACAATGAACAATGGACAATGCACAATGGACAATGAACAATGGACATGGAGATGGACAACTAGGTCTAACCCCGATGGGGTTAAATGGACAATAGACAATGGACAATGGACAACGAACAATGGACAATGCACAATGGACAATGGACCCCGATGGAGCTTGACCTAGTTGGGTTCCTTAAAAATGGACAATGGACAACGGACAATGGACAATGGACAATGTCCATTGGACAATGGAAAATGAACAATGTACAATGGACAATGGAGCCCCGATGGGGCTAGACCTAGTTGAGTTCCTTAAAAATGGACAATAGACAATGGACTATAGACAATGGACAATGGACAATGGACAATGGACAATGGACAATGGACAATGGACAATGGACAATGGACAATGGACAATGAACAATTGACAATGAACATGGAGATGGACAACTAGGTCTAGTTGGGTTCCTTAAAAATGGACAATGGACAATGGACAGTGGAAAATGGACAATGGACAATGGACAATGGACAATGGACAATGGACAATGGACAATGGACAATGGACAATGGACAATGGACAATGGACAATGGACAGTGGACAATGGTCAATGGACACATGGACATATGGACATGAACATGAACACATGGACAATGGACAAATGGACAATGGACAATGGACAATGAACAATGGACAATGGAGATGGACAACTAGGTCTAACCCCAATGGGGCTAGACCTAGATGGGTTCCTTTAAAATGGACCATGGACAATAGACAATAGACAATGGACAATGGTCAATGGACAATGGTCAATGGACAAGGACACATGGACATGGAGATGGACAATGGACAGTGGACAATGCACAATAGACAATGGACAATGAACAATGGACAACGGACATGGAGATGGACAACTAGGTCTAACCCCGATGGGGCTAGACCTAGTTGGGTTCCTTAAAAATCGTCATAGTTTTTGATCCAAAATTTGTATCCGTTTCGCTCTACATTGCTTAGTTTTTGAGATACGTGATTTTAGGGGACCATTGGGGTTTTGAGAATTAAAAACCTCGATAACTTTAAAAATATTACTCTGAGAGCTTTTGGTTATTTTGCGGTCTTGTTCTACGTGTTGAGAGCTACAAAAATTGTTGTGTCGGCAATATTTACCGAGATATGAGCATTTTACACTACGGCGATACTATGGTGCGCCCGAGAACCAAAAATGGCCTCCATTTTGCTGCATCTGGGTTAGTTTCCGAGATAGCGCAATTTTAAGTTTTCTTAAAAAAAATTTACAATTTATTTTCGCTAATATTAGCAAAAACATTGTAAAAACTTGGTCAACTCAATTTTAAATTTAGCAAAAAAAATGAGTTCAAATTTTGTTTAAAATTCCTAATACGCTAAATGAAGTTTACAAGATATTTTTGCTAACATGCTAATCTCAACTTAAAATTTGCTTAAGGTTAGCTTACTAGGATTAGCAAAATAAAATTAGTAAATCTACTAATGTATTATTTTGAATGTAGCTCGAGGCCATTATTTCCTTTACTAATTAAAAAAATGATATTCTCAAAAGGAGTCAAAAATAAGAGTCATCTGTTTGTTTTTAGCTGCCCAATCTCAAATTTAAAAAAAGGATTGCCAGCTTATGAAAAATTAAGGGCTTTCGGGAAAATCCGTATTATAGCCGAACTAGCAGGAATTTCGACAAACAAAAAAATACGGGTCAGCTTAATTTTAATAGAGATTATTATATATGATTTTGGCGGTCGTACGTATATACATCTCCATATAAACTACTAACGATTATCGATTTTCGACTATAACCAACTTAACGAAGCCGAATTTGAACACGGCCGATACACCATTGAATAGGCCTTCAAAAACCCTTTTGACCTGTATAAAATGTTCATATAGTTTCTTCTGAAGAAATGGGAAAAATCCTAAAAAAACGAAAAAAATCACGTTTTTCCCCCTCCCCTTTGACCCGATAAATGTGAGATTGGGCAGCTATAAAAAAACAAATAAATCTTATTTTGATCCCCTCTTTGTTATGTGCAAGATTCAGAATAATCGGTAGGTGCCCTATGAAAGGCCTTCCTTGTTAGTCGACTCTTGTTTAAGAATTTGTCAGATTGATTTGTCAAGAATTTTTAGTAAATATAAAAACGGTATATTAAAAGTAGCAAATGGAATTAAAATGACAAATTGCTAATGTTCAAAAAAAAAATTAATACATATGAGGCATTCCACACCAAATGTTCAGCAAAAAAGAAGTTGTGTCGTGTCAATATGAAATCATTTGCAAAGTATTCACTCTAAGGGTACTATTAAATAACAAAAATAAAATTTAAGTTTTTTCAAAAAGTGGGCCTTGTAGGCGTGG